>VXBX01007003.1:557184-581416 GCA_013400415.1 Scytalopus superciliaris | reverse complement strand
AAAAAAAAAAACAACCAAACCACAAAACAAAAACAAACAAAAATAAACCACACCAAAACAACAGAGAAGCAGGCAATAGAAATCTGTCAGGACTAGACTGATGGGGAAGCTTTCAATGACCCACTGAAAATCAATTGCAACAAGGGCTGAGTTGTTACAGATAAAAAAAAAAAACTTGCTGAGAGAAGCAGTGTTATTGCTGGGGCACCACTGCTGGTGCTGCCTGGAGCCCTCCCTGCGATGGGACTGCGTGGTGAGCCAGCATGCAAGGCACTGTACAGCCGAGTGCTGCCTCACTGGGGAAGCCAGGAGCCTGGCCAGGAGCACATGGCCACCTCTTCGGGGAGCACACCCGGAGCCTGGCTGCTGGCTTGGAGAGGGGTACAGGGGCAGGGTCAGAGTAGGTCAGAGGAATCCAGTGGATGTTCAAATACAAGACAGAAAAAGATGTCTGTTCCTATCCCTGACATTGTTTGAACATTACTGGCCACTCCAACTGTACAAGACTATGCCATCCTGCAGGCAGTGCCCCAGCTGGGAAAATGCTCTTCTCCCCCTTGGCACTGTCATAACAAGCATGCAAAAAAGCGGGGTAAGCAATGAAGCTGGGCCACTCCCTGAGTTTGAAAAAGCAAAAGCTATAACTATTTCATTCATTATTTTGACCATTGAGTTGGAAACCAGAGCAGGGAATTCACAATCACCTGCCTGTCATTCTGTCTGTACACAACATTGGGTGTTTGCAAGGATCATAGCCACCACCTCATTTACTTTGTGCAATGCTGTAACACTGAAGCTGGTAATGTTTTGGTTTGGTTGTTCCTTGCTGCATTGCCCTGGCAAGTAGCAGAAATGGCTTGAGGAGAAGGCACTGTTGCTCTAAAGAGTTGTTTGTTCCTACAAAAACCATGAGCTTTTCTGGACTTAGCAGCTGACTGGAGCAAGGGGAAGAGTGAGCTCTTCCTGACCAACCCTCTGTGCAGCAATACCCCATGCTTATAAAAGTAAAGCATTCAGGTTAGAAAGTACTTACAGGCACATCGTGATTCTCCCACATGTGTTCATTACAATGCAATTTGCAATCATGTACATGCAGTGTTACAGTCTCTCCCCAGTCACATGTGAAACCAACTTCAGTGACAACTGGGTAACCACTGAAAACAACAGCCAGCCCCCTGGGCCAGGGGTTTTTGGGCTAGCCTAGAGCAGGCTGCCTGTCCTCAGCTCCTGCTGACCCTGGGCTCCATGGAAATGTGTACAGCAGTCTGTCAACATCAGGAGTCAAGAAAACCATGCCAGAAAGTCACAGATTTCATAACTGTTCAGTGTCACACCTGGTGAACAGCCTCATTCTGGCACTGAGGGTGTGCACACGTATGTGTGCAAGTATGTTTAACAAGGTGCAAGTCTGTTCAACAGGGTGCAAGCATGCTGTGAACCCAGGCAGGAACCACCCCGGGTCCAGAGGCAGCTGTGCCCAAGCCAGGAGCCTTGAGGAAGACATGAGGCTGGGTGTGGAGATGCTCCAGCATTGCTCCACGCTGCCAGGCAGGAGTCAGCTGCCAGCCAGAGCAAAGCCGCCTCCATCCCCACTTGTCTGTGCAGACACACACTGAATAACCACTGCTGCTTCCCAGAGCAAGTTTCTAGGCTTCATTACATTTTTGTCTTGCAGGGGATAGAGCAAGCACTCTGATAAATGAAGAGAAAGGGCTGCTTGCTTTGCAGGAAATTTATGTGACAGTCTCTCCCTCTCTCTCTCTCAGCCCAAGAAACCCTGCGTGCCGTTCCTCACAGTTGTCATCCCTAGCCCGCTGCAGAGAGGGTGGCCTGGCTCGGGAGGCTGGCAGACCGGCACACCATCCCTGCCTCTGCGCTGTCACCGGCAGGGTTCACCTGCTGCATCTGAGTGCTGTTGAAAGACACACCGTGCAGGTTTGTTCCCAGCGCTGCTCCAGGGACCCGAGCCAGCCTCCACAACCCGTGTGACTTCAGGAGACCCTGGTATGAGGAGCCCTCAGGGTATCATCGCCTGTGCCCGTGAGCGCGGCCGCTGCATGATCCCTGCGTGTCGCAGTCCCTCACACTCTGGGGATGCTGGAAAAGCTGCAGGGTCCGTAGGGAGGCTCGTGATGCTGGATGGGGACACCGCTGACAGGGAGCAGAGGGCACGGCTGGCCCTGGGCTAAGGGCTGTGCACAGCAGTGGGTGCGGGATGTGCTGCCCAGTGTGCCCAGTGTGGCGGGCAGCAAGCAGGGACCACACGGAAGGTGCTGCAAACGAGGCCGCTGAAGCGAAGGCTGAAAATGAGTTTAGTGGACAGACAGACATTTTGAGGAGGGGGGAGGCAGAGGGAGTGGAGAGGAACAGGAGAAAGGGAGAGCTCTGCACCACAGCCACGAGGGACCTGCCAGGGCCACAGAGGATGGGTGGGCAGCACTCTGTTTGCCCCCACCCCACACCTTCTCCCGGTGCCCTAACTTTAAGACCCCTCAAAGGGACCAAGGTGTCATGGCCCCTTCTTTGTTTTTAATTACTTCTCATTTTAATCTTGATTTGCATGTCGATCTCTCAGAACTGGGCCAGGGACTCTACAAAGCCCTCGTCAGCAACTCCCCCAATAATAAACAGGAAAAGGCTTAAGGGGCAAATCACTTGCATGTTAATGAGACTGTTTGCTGGAGTCAAGAGAGAAAACAGCAAACAAACAAATGGACTGAATTCCAGCGGCAGCTGTTTGCTCCTTAATCTCGGCTTGTCAGAGCTGCCCTTTGATGGGACACAATCTACACAAACGATTGTGCTAAATCTTCTAATCTACGTCCTCATTATTACATCCCTTCTTACGCATGTAAATCAGGGACAAACTCATTTTAATATTTAGATAGATTATGGAAGGGAAGGGGAGGGGATTGGAGGGGAAAGGAGCTGCTGGTGGTGTCTGCTCCTGCCGGTTAGGAGGGTGTTAATGAGGAGCACAGGGAGGGGAGCTGTCTGCACAGAGCCCAGGACATCAGCAGGAGGAGGAAGAGCAGGACCTGTTGTCAGGGCAAAATGAGGAGTATAAAGGGGCAAGGTCATTGACACTGGGATGCTGGAGAAGACATGGGCATGGGGCAGCATTGGCAAGGTGATGTGACAGGGTGCTGATAAGGACCTCACCCTGGCATTCCCCTGAGCCATCTGCCCATGAACGCAGCCTCTGGCTTTGTCGAGGCAGGATGCTGGAGGAGAGTTCGGGGTTGTACACAGGGGCTTGGTGGTGGCATAGTGAGAGGTGACAAGGCCCCACTGTGGGGGCACACTGGGGTCTTAGTATTGTCCCTGGGTGTCCTGCAGCACAGGGTCTCCTTGCAGCACAGCACTGTGCTCTCCCACCCCTCCTCAACCTGCCCACTCCTGGCACTGTTAGTGGACTGAGGATCAGACCAACCACCTGCACCCAGGCTGGACAAGCAGGCTAACACCTCAAGCTGCAGAGTCCAAGGATGCAGCCTACACTGCCTTCACACAAATGTCATTAGAGCTATGGTTACAATCTTTAATAATGTTCAAAATAATTGCTTGTACAACAAACAACTGCGGGGAAAAGAGCTCTCCTGCATTTCCCTGCCTCTGGCATCTCCTAATCCAACTGTCAACTTGCAGCCTGCCCCTTAACCTTCTTCTTCAACTGGAGCAAAGTCATGATACACCAGCCTTATTTCTCTGAGCCACCTCACCCTCCTCTGCTCCAGGATGGGCAGTCTCATGGGAAACTAGGAAAAAATATTTTTAAAACCACCTCACCTGGTCAGTTCACAAATTCACCATGGACCTCAGTCTGTGAAGGAAGGATGCAGAAGATGAACAGTAGCTTGGAGCACAAAAGGTGAATATAGAAGAAGAGCAGAGGCAAGGAGGAATACAATCAAAAAGGCCAAACATAAAATAAGTTTGTAAGTAGCAGGATAATGAAAGGGAACAAGAAATCATCCTGTAAATTCATTAGTAGCAAGAAGAAGACTAAACAAAATATTGGATCACTGCTCAACAGGGAGTGAAAATTATTGACAGAGGATAATATTAGAGAAACTAATAACAGTGATAAAGAGCTAAGATCTTGGCATAGAATAAGGAAAGAGTATGATAGAGGTAATGTTATTGAGTTAGATGCATTTGGATTTATTAGGCATAATGAGCTTCATTGAAGGTACTTAGAGATTTGGCTACAGCATTCTCAGAGTCAGTAGTGGCTGTCTTCCAGAACCTGTACAGATATGGTAGAGTACAAGAAAATCACAGGTATTGCTCTTTAAAAAGTGAAGGAAAGGGTGATGAGTAGTTGTGGACCAATCAGCTTAATTCCCTTTCCCATTAAAATTCTGGAATAAATCATCAAGTTATCTCTAAGTATCAAAGGCAAAATGAGACAATCAATTGTATTCAGTGTAGATTTGTTAAAGATCAGTCTTTTCCAGTCAATCTAATTTCTTGTTGTTGCAAGGCAACAGGTCTTGTAGATGAGGAAGGAACCCTAGATGTTGTGTATCTTTACTTGCATAGGCTGTTTAGGCTCCATTTCAAAAGCTATCCTTAGTAGTAAACTAGGGAAATACAAATTAGCAGAAACTACTGTTAGACAGATGTTGGTGTGTTGAGCCCAGTTTTGGCATTGCCTTTCAAAGATGATCCATCGGAGGGCAGTGGGAATGGTATGTCTGAGACATATCCTGCAAGAAAAATCTGAAAGAGGTGTTACATAACTTGATAAGGGAAGACAGAAAAAGGATAAAATAAAATCCCCAGGCACAAAAGCTGCATAGGGAAAAGCAAAAAATCTGCCCTCTGTGCCCATGACACAGGAAATAGTAGCAAGAAAGGTTGTGTTAGACATCAGGAGCAAAATTAAGAAAAATGAGCAGGGAGAAAGGAGAGACTGCAAGGGAGACAATGGAGGAGGTGCTTGTCCCTCTGTCAAGAATGAGATGGGTATAACTGGTCATGCCATGGGGCAGAAAGGAGGAAGAGACAACCTCTCGGAGTTCCCTTCAGTCCTAGTTTTCTAGGAATCCATCTCCTTATTTCTGACATCCACCATCTAACACAGGGAGGGCTGAGACATAAGGAAGTGCCACTGGTGCACTGAACACATCACTGCTCTCCTCACTCACACCCCAATGTATTCTCACTAACCAGGAGTGATGACAGGATGGAGGCCTGAATGATGACTGAACACTGACTGAACTGCAGATGGACAAAGTATTGGCCCTTACCATCTTCTGAGACCTGGCTAAAGCAAAAGGGCAGGGGTGTGCCACCCAGCCCACTGCCATGTGAGCCTGTGACTGACTGAGCATTGCTGTGAGAGTTAAAAGAGCGGTGTGAGCATCTGCCTCCCTGTCACCACCAGATAACCAACCTGACTGCTGGTGCTGCTCCTTCCTGCCAGGAAATCTAAATCAAGCAATGGCTTGAACACTTACAATAAACTGTCTATACACCTTAATAGAAGTATCCATTCCTGCAGCATTGCCTTGGAAAATCTAGGGAGGTTGCAAATGTATTAGGCAGGCATGAGTATCCACCCCAAGTAATGGAATTTCAAGTAAAGGCTGGAAGTATTTTCCTTTACCCTTTCTCTCCATTCCCTGCTATTTTCAGTCTGTATGATTGCCCTGATTGTCCTCTCTCACCTTCTTTCCTTGGCCCCCTGCATTCTTCTTCATAGAATACAATCATGGAATTATTTAGATTGGACAAGGCCTTTAATATCATTGAGTCTAACCATTAACCCATCTCTGCCAAATCCACCACTAAACCATATCCCTAAGTGCCACATCTACATGTCTTATAAATACCTCCAGGGATGGTGATTCAACCAATTCTCTGGGCAGGCCATTCCAGTGCTTGACAAGCCTTTTTGTGAAGAATTTTTTCCTAAGCCTCCCCTGGCACAACCTGGGGCCATTTCCCCTTGTCCTATTCCTTGTTACTTAGGAGAAGAGACCATTCCCCACCTCTCTACAACCTCCTTTCAGGTAGTTGTAGAGAGCAAAAAGGTCCCACCGAGCCTCCTTTTCTCCAGGCTAAACAACCCCAGCTCCCTCAGCTGCTCCTCATAAGCCTTGTGATCCAGACCTCTCACCCATTCTGTTGTCCTTCTCTGGACATGGTCCAGCATCTCAATGCCTTTCTTGTAGTGAGGGGCCCAAAACTGAACACAGGATTCAAGGTGTGGCCTCACCAATGCTGAGTACATGGGGACAATCACTTCCTTGGTCCTGCTGGCAATACTATTTCTGATACAAACCAGGATGCTTGTACTGTACCCTTGTAACACACCTGATGCTCCACACACCTTTGTCTATCTGAAGAGCACAAACCCCTTCATTTGAGATTAGCAACAGACCATGAGAGAGTCATGGTCATGGTACCTTGGTCAGATGGGCCTTGGACTTAAATTAAAGGTATGTGGGATTAAAGGTGGACACAGTCCCAGGATCCAGCTCTTTTTGGGTCACTATAAGCAACTCACCACTGTGTTCCAGATGTCATGGTGATTCTCATGTTGCATTGTCTGCCAAGCCAAGATATTAGTTCTGGCCTTCAAAGTTATCTCAGAGTCAGTTGTCTGAGTCTGCATTTTCATGGCAGCCTACTTGCTCCTTCAGGAAAATGCAGCTGACTAAGTGCGTGATGCAATGAGGAAAAGTGGAGATGAAATGGAGATAAATGTCATGGAGGCTTGGCTACTGAATAAGTTTGCAGAGGAAATAAACTACCCCAGACTGGGTAAGTTTAGGACATACATCAGTGCTCCCTTTCTTAAGAAGCTTTTCCACTATAACAGAAAAGAGGACTTAATTTTATAATGTATGATTAAAACAAACAAACAAATGCAATAGTCCCTTCTTAACAGACTATATTACCAATTACCAGACTAGTTTAATGGTCACAAGGAAAACTGCTTTGAAACCCAGAGACATTTAGCAGCCTCCAGTATGTTTAAGGGAGAGCAGTATCAGGAAAGACTGAGTGTACAGAAGATTGTCTGAAAATATGTCAAAGAGGATGGATATGGGGCTGAGGAGGGTTGGGGCAGGACATGGTACATGATGTAGCAGTTTCTTGCCTTCACTGGGATTTATGTGAGTCAAGCATACAGGATGCAAGGAATCAGCAGCATTGCACAGCTCCTGTGTCTGGCACTGGTGGCTACTGCCAGTAAGAAGGCAAGTGTGTGAGAGTGAAAACATCTAATCTATTAAATGTTCCCCACAGCAGAGCTCCCCCAGTCCTACCAGTTGCTCTGGGGAAATGTCTGCAGTTTAATGTTACCCATTCCCTCTCTGCTCACCTTTATCCTGTGCATAGGTGATCTGCCTTTCACTTACTGACTACTACTCCTGTTACTACTGATAGCCCAGATCTTTAGTCTGCACCATCAGATTTTGTGCCTTCCTGGTAGCTGAGGGATTACTATTCCTCTCCCTTTAGTTATCACATAAGTCAGACACATCCATGCATGGCTCACAGGACAAAACCATAAGTTCCCAGGCATTTTCTTTCCTCTTTTCTACCTTTTGCTTAGTTTATCAATATTTCCTTAAAAAACAAATGTGAAAAACTGTACAGATGAGTCTTAACACTGAAGAAATACAGCATCAGTGGGCTGCTCCACAGTATCATGCTTCTGAACACAGAGATGTCTCAATCCTTTTTAGAACTTTGTCATATTGCAAACGTACATTCTGATCACACCAAACCATTATTTCCAGCTGTTCTCACTGTCTGCTGTCTGTTTCTGAGGCATGTTTTTGGCTCTGGAATTTTACCCCTATGGCAGCTTGCTGAGTTGACTCCCACCTATGTTCTCTACACTGCAGGACTCTGGTTCTCTCAGCCTTATGGGCACAAATTCTTCCAAATCAGTATCCTACAAATGGCAGCTTGGTCTGCTTTCTCCATTGTTTATGAAACTTGAAGAAGGGAAGATTTAAAACCTCTTTGATGGAGAACTTTTGTCCCAGCCTTATGGTTGCGTTCAGACTCTATTATTTACAGTCATATGGCTGTATTCTCATTATCATTGATAACTCTTATCTGAAAATTCACAATATTTTTTCCAGTGGCAATTTCACATTTACTAATTAGAACCTCAATAACAAAACTAAAAAGGGAATTTTTTAATCAATAAAAATACCCCTGCAGAGCTGAACAAACCCAGTATATTTCTGACATTAGGCAAGAAGGTCACTTGAACCAGCTTCATTTAATTTGCATTATATCCTTGGCAATTCAGTCTGAATTTATTTTGACAAACAAATGTTGTGAGTAGTCTTCCCACACACTGAATGCGTCTGTGGAGTTCCCTTCCTCCAACAGTCCCATAATACTAAGACAATTCAGTATGCACAGCAAAGTTCCTCCTGTTATGATAGAGTGATGGAAATTAAATTTTTGCTATAGCAATTGAGTCTAGCATTCTTTCCCCCTTTGGAAGATAAATTTATCTATCATGCTTCTTTCTTCAGCACCTAGCTCTGTAGCATCCAAATGCAGTAGAAAAATAATACAACCACAGCCCAGAACAAGAACTTAATTTTAATCTTCGCCCTTGTTCTGAGGCAAAGGAATATGCATTTGTGCTGTTCCATTACTGCAAAAGTAGAATAATACCTCATTTCCCTTACAGTGGGTTCCATCTTGCTTAACTTCAGATGCCCACACCCAAGCTAGTCATGGGCTACTGCTGTAGTCAGTATCTATCTCATCAATAAAGTCCATGGACACACAGTTCCCCTAATCCAACGTGGACACCTCTTTCAAGACAAGACAACCGTGTCCTAGGCTCTATTGAGCCTATTGATCAGAGTCCTCTGGCTAGAATAAGAACATGTCCAATGTAGACTCCCTACCCCACTGGTATTCATTCTGGATCAGATGGATCCCATTGCCACATTGTGTTCTCTCTCTGGACAATATTTGACTTCAAATGTCCACTTGCCTGTTCTGATAATTCCTATGTAGATGAAAATAAACCAGAATTTTGGGGCAGTTTTTTCACATTGTTGCTAACACAATGCTTTAGTGCAGTTCCTCTGTGGTGCTTGCCTACTGCCCTTGATCATGGAAACTCTCTTTGAAGCCTACTTATATAAGTCTGTCCTGATTCAGAGTTTGGGACAGGCAATGAGAAATGAGGCCACATCTATCAAAGATCAGAGAGGCATTTTTGAGGAGTAAGATAAGGTCCCTGTGGTTCCAGTCAGGCCTGCACAAGGTACTAGGCTTGGCAGTGAGCTGTTGTTCTGAGATGGAATAGCTCCTTCACTGCTGCCCAAGCCCTACCAACAGGTCAGTGCAGCACTGGGGCATCACGCTGTAAATAAGGGGCATGAAAAAGTCCGGGTTAGAATCAACCTCTTCCTGGCAGGCAAGAGGCATCTCCAGGTGCTGATTTGGCTACTGTTGTCAGTCTTGGGAGAAATGATGTTCAATACAGGTTGGTCCCTCGGGCAAATGAGTCAGCTCGGGCTTGATGGCCTCTTGTATGTGTGTTAATATCCAACACACAATACCTGAGTATTTCCAGCATTCCCCCCTCACACCTGAGTCCTCCCAGGGAGCAAAGGCAGCTTTTGGAGACTCCTCATTAGGTCACCGGCCTCGGGAGCTGAAATCTCCCCTCCCCCACCTTTGTACACAACTGTTCCTCATTTACATAAATTATCTCTATTCAATTATCTGTCCAGATGTCCGAATTGTGCCACCAATGATCTGTGAATGAATTAAAAATGGAATATAATTTAATAATAACTGATTAGAAGGAGATTAGTTGTTATATAAAAAGCAAAAACCAAGAGATAGCTAGTTGCCCTTAATCCGAGCCAATCCACAGTAATTATAGAAATAGTCTCGCTTGCTCTCCTTCCCATTTCTCTTCTTCTCCCCCCCCCCATTTTCTCTCTTTCTCCATTTCCCTTTTCTCTCTGTCCTTTCTTTCCTCTCTCTTCCCCCCCTTCCTATTTTGTTTCTTGGTCTCCATCCCTCCTGTGCCTTCTCTTCACTTTCTCCTCCTGATTATACCTACCTACGTCAACAGGGTCAAAGCCCCTCCTGCTGCTGATACACCCGTGTAGCTGGGGATGTCCTGGCAGGTCCAACCAGCAAGAGCTTTCAGCTGCATTAACATCCTGTCTTGCAAGCCATGTTAATGATGGTGTCTTTATACTCTCACTTTTCTGTTAAACATTTCTGGAATCGCTGCCTTTTCCCTTCGCTCCTAAGACAGACTCTTTTCAGGTTTTCCTCTTCTTGTCTTTTGGAGTCATGCTGAGCAATTTCTACACTGTGCTGGATGTTATAAAATCATAAGCAGCACAGAGGCTCTGGCTCCTCCTCTTGCACCAGGAAGAATCACCAGTGAGTCCCTGAGCCCCTAAGGTGTCTCCTTAAGAAGAGCACCAAGACTTTTCCAGGAAAGTTTCCATGGGTTTTTTTTCAGTGATATTTTCTCCTCTCCCAAGCACACAGCCACAATACCCCAAAGCTAGGCTAAGATGGTACCACAGTTAGTACTGGAGGCAGAAAAAATTGGAGAGAAAAATACAGCACGCTGTTACCTGAATGCTCCATGGGGACACCCCACGTTTTCTAACAGAGCTCCCTCCCTCCCTCCTAGCTGTCACCCACTTATGTCAGCTGGGACTTCTGGTGCAAATCTCCACCACATTCACTGTGATTTGCAATGGCATAAAAATGAATAACTAAAAACTATTATTAATTTGTTTTTACTCTAGTTGATTTGAACTTCTCCTGTAAATTAGAACAAGAAAAGAAATAATTTGCTGATGTTAAACTGCCAAGCTAGAGTGGATTGTTTATTTTTGGTCATTTCACAACGTGATTTGGAAACTATCAGCCAGTAACAGCCTAAGTCAAATTTACCCCCTAGTTCAATGTGGAGCTTGTCAGACTTGGGCTGTCATGAATAGTGATAGGGCATAGAGAAACAGTCTAACAAGAAAAATCAAGGTGAAAAGTGAAACATATTCACTCTCATAGAATCCTCTACCTGTACTAAGGTACCACATATTTAAAACCTCCAATGTCTTGGCTTTCTATGTCAATGCAGTCTTCCCTGACACCCCATTTCTGAGTGAAAAGTTCTGTTCTTTCTTCATATGCCACCCTTAAGAGCACAGCTCACAGCAGCAGGTCCACTCCTCCCTCCTCTACACACTAAGCCATCTGCAGCTGGTTGGCTCTACCAAGGCAAAGCAGAGATCAGAGAGGCTGAAGGTCTAAGGCCCAGAGAGCAAACTTACATGATGTAATGCTATGCAGACCATTTTGATGAGGTCACTCTTGACACTGTGATGGTAGTTGGTGATTGTTTATTTCTTTAAAATAGAAGGGTATTTGTAGACATAAAGGATGTAGTTAATTCTACAGCTTCACCATGAAAAAGCAAACTTTTTACAAAGTAAGTTTTGGGAATGTTAGGATCAAACAAACCCCAACCATCTAACAGGCAATAGAAATTAATTACTATAAAATGTGTAAAATTTAGAATACTCTGTCATTCAACCCCTTTCATTAGCACAAATGTAAATGTGAAGATTTCCTTTGTCATTCCAGTAACATGGAGTTTGGGTCAATTATCTTGTTTTTCCCGTGGAAAGACTACCCTGACCTTCAAAAATATTTGTGAAGGTTTATTCTAGTGAGCTAGTTTGTTTAAGTGCTGGAAGCACATGGTACATATTCCTCTTTAGTCAGTGACTCTAGAATGGACTGCTGGTTTGAAAGGAAGCTGATCAAGACCTAGTTAAGGTAACATGTCTCATTTACAGGTCACTGCAAGCAAAACAATTCATTAACTGCAGTTTCTGCACTGTTGCTAAATTATACAATGCTTTCTTGCATCTCACTATATTTGTGATTTTCACAAAGACCTTTAAGAATCAGGAGAGTACAAAAGGAATTTCTTTTTTTATTAAGAAGTGCCTCCACCAGCACTCCTGCAAAAGGTGTGACAACACCAACTGGAGCCATTCTAATGCACAAAAAACCCCAAAAGACGTTTAATACATTATTTAAAACCTTTTACATTTTTTAACCTAATATATTTATTTTTTATGGACTTAATTCAAAAACTTTGGACTCCTGGGCTTTCGCAGTGAGCATTTTTATATTTTGGTAATTAAAATGTTAACGCTCTGTGCCTGGAAGATGTGTTCAGCAGACTTTGAAGGGTATTATTTTCCTAGTAGTTCAGTTGGCTTCTATGAGTATTATTCAATGTGATAATGTGAGGAGAGGTAGCAAATCGGTCCCCTTGTTTAAAGCAAGACAATTCATAGTTACTGAAGGTATACTAATGCTTTCGGTTTTGAAAAAAGTGTTTTGTTCTGTTTTATAAATCCATCTCTAAAGCCCACATAAAAGCGATTTGCACCTTGGTATTTCTTTTGCAGAGATTCAGAGTTAAAGGGATTACTGAAATGCTTCTTTACTGTTAATTTTCCCAGGTTTAGATTTATTTTAGGAGGTGTGTGAACTGGAAACATAATCAAATCCTTAACACATGTTACCTTTTCCTTCTCCCTCTTTTTCCATTGTTTCCATCAGGGTTTGGTATCTGTTTTTCTAATGCTTATTAACCTCTGGAGGAGCTCAGTTTGAAGTTGATTTTCTTGATGGTTTTTATGGAGATCTTCAGGAAAAGGATGTTCACTTACAGCAACTCTAAGAGCATTGCAATGCCTGGGGCAATGTTTAGTTTCATTTTTCAGTCTAGGTTTTGTTAGGACTCTGAAGATGAAGGGCAGTGCCATGACATGATCAGAGGGACCAGGAGCACTGCAGTCCAGTCCTAGCCTAACTTCAACAGAAGACAGTGGGTTTTAGCACACCAAAGCCAGGTGACTTCTCCAGGCCACCTCATGTGCAGGATCTTCTCCAGCTGATATTCCTGCATGCCATCCAGGAGGGGCAGTAGCACCTCCCTGTGCCATTCCCTTTGCCCAGCCTCATCCCTGAGGAACAAGCACCACTTTCTTTCCAGGGCCAATAAACACCACAGTTCAGTTCAGAATATCTCCTTGTCTCTTTAACCTATTCCCATCTAACAAACAGGTGTGGCTCATTCCCCTGGGTTACACCTCAGCCCAGTTTCATAGAGTCATAGAATATCCTAAGTTGGAAGGGACCCACAAGAATCATCAAAGTCCAACTCCTGGTTTGGAAATGTCACCTGTTTAGACCATCCTAGGGTTGCCCAGATAAGGGATCTTTTGATTTCCATCCTTTCACCCTGATGTCCCATCACTGCATTCAGTGTTGGCTCCATGGCTTTTTTAAGGCATCTCATGACTCTATCTGCCCTGCAGGTTATTAATACATTAGAGGAAATGGGAGGCACTAATGACAGTTGGTACTGAAGACCTGGCACCTCCACTGTAGATGTTTGGGACAATTTCTTAGGACTAGCATTTCTCTGGTGCCATGGACCAAGAACCCATTAACAGCTGGAGGGTTCTGGAAGTGGGAGCTTGTACCACATGATCTTCCCATCCTATTTCATCTGCAAGGACACTGGATTGATCCTCCGGCAACCCCTGTGCAACACAATGGAGGCGACTGGAACCTTCGTGTCCAGAGTGCACCCTGGATCCAAAAGCCACGTTCAATGTAGGCAGGCTCATTAGTCACTGAGTCTGACCTGAGCCAAGGCTGTAAGCTTTGTCTGTGCTGGAGCACGCATTTAGAACGTCTAAGTGGGAAAGACCATTCCTCAGTAAACACTTTTAATGCTGGAATATTAGACATGGCTGTAAATCAGGTTCTCTCATACTGTGGGAAATTCTAATACTTTAAAGTATTTTCTCTCCACGGAGAATTAATGTTGCAATTTTAAAATGCTGGTTTGCAACTTTTTTTTTACTAGTCTTACAGGCCATCAGCAACATCTGACAGGAAGCACTGCCAGCAGTATACACACACCTATTGCTAGCAACACACTGTGATTGACAATGGAGATGGTGATTCCTATTTTATATTTTAAAATCATTAAGGTCATCAGTAACTTCATGGCACATGAAATATTTCACACTTTTGGGAGTTCTCTGCTCTGTTATAACAAAAGGATTTTCCATCAATTTAGTATTTACTCAGTACTACTAGCAAATGTACTTAGGAGTTTGAAAATTAAAATGAAAACAGATTTAAACGATTTTTCATGCTATAATGTGATAGTAGTACAATAATATAAAATGAAAATGCATAAATTAACAAGAGGAAATACATTTCTGAACATTTTTGTAAAACAAACTGATTCAAAATATATTGCTCTAGGGATTTGTGTAAGCAACAATCTATTTTTCTGCCAAAACCCCAAACACTTCCATTTAAAGAGGTTTTTCCAACAAGAAGCTCTTTTGAAAATGTCTCACCTACTCTACTAATTATCCTCACTGTGAAAAATCCAGGCCTTATATTAATACTTGGTGGGGGATTTTTTTTTTTTTTTTTTTGGAAATGAAAACACCAGAAGTGGACACAGTATGAATCTCTTATGGTCTTGAGATGCCAAGACCATCCTCATCCTGCTAGGTAATATTTTCTTGCCAAAAATCCAAAAATGGCATAGCTCTGACAGAGCAGATTACACCAAAAATCCATGTTTAGTTTTTATCTGTCACATCTCCTGCATCATCCTCAGAGCCACTGCTTCCCAAAACAGCATCCTGTGACCTTCATTTTCTGTTCTGAGATATATGGTCTTGCATTTGGCTATATTAAAATCACATATTGTTCAAATGAGCAGAGCCTGCCAAGTGATCCAGATTGCTCAGTATAACTGACCTACTCCCATCATTATTTATCACTCCACCAATTTTTATGTCAAGTAGAAATCATTACCAACATTGATTTCGTATACTCTTCTGAGTCACCACAACGATATTGCACGGTATGGACCAAGAACCCATCTCTGGGCAACACATCTTCAAAACTTCTCTGCCAGTGGATGATTCCCTGCTGAATTTGTCAGAACCACTAATTAGTCAGCTTTTAATTCATGTAACGTGTGTAATTCCGATTTCACCTCAAGCTAATTTTTTGCCGAGAGAGTGACGGGGTGCTGAGCAGAGCGCTCTCCCGGCACCCGTTCGCGCTGTGACAGCAGCTGCCTCGCCGCCGCCTCGCTTCGCCCTCTCCCGCAAACCCGGGCACGCTCCAGACCCCGCTCCCGGTGAGCACCCACCCGCGGGGTTATTCGGGCCCTGGGTTCCGGCACCTCGTGCCCCGCCGTGCAGGCGGCGCCCCGGGCTGGTCCCGCCCCGTCGGGCTATCCCGGGGGATGTTCCCGCGGGGGGCGCCCGGCCCGGGGCACCCGGGAGTCCCCGGGTGGCATCCGGCATCGGCCGGCGGCGGAGCTGCCGCCTGTAATTAGCGGCATTAGCGGAAGGAAAGTTGCCTGCTCTGATCTCCCGTCCCGAGGCCACAAGGTCCCCGGGCGCCTCCATCCCTCCCCAGCCCTTCCCTTCCCTTCCCTTCCCTTCCCTTCCCTTCCCTCACTGCTCTATTGCAGGCCAGGACGGCCACCCCCTTCTCCGCGTCCCTCCCCGCCAGCCGGGGGAGGCTCCCGCTTGTATTTACCAGCAAATGATTAATTGTTGCTCGGCGCTGGCTGCTAATGCTGCTAATCCGGGCGGCTGCGTGTTCGGCCGCTCGCCCGGTGCCAGCCCCGCGGGCGGGGGCCGGGCTGCGCCCCCGCCTGTAATTACTGCCCAGACAAATCTCTGCCAACACGGGAGCGGGGAAATCTCTGCCCATATTGCAAGGGGCTGCGGCCCCCACCCGCGGAATAATTTTGAGACTCAAATCCCAGCAAAGACCTGCTACAAATTGCTGCAAATTAAGCTGATTTTGCCCCGAATGAGGGATTTTCTGCTGCAGATCAGCCCTTCCCGGAGCTGATGAGGTGGGGATTAGAGAAGGGACTGAAATCAAAGGGACAGGATGGTGCGGGAGGGGGGAGCCCGAGAGGGGAGCCCAGCAGTGAAAGTCCTGGAGCATTAACACTTATTGATTTCTACTTTGCTGACATTTTATTCTATTACCAAGTTTACGATTAGCCTGAACTAGAATCCGTGACAGCCAAGTCAGGGTGCGGAGCCCCGAGGGGTGAGGGGTGCCTGCCGTTTGGGTTTGTACCAGCCCGGCCCTGCAAGCGTCTGCTCTGAGCAAATGCCACCTTCCAGGGGCTGCCTGGGACCTGGGACAGGAGGGGCTGTGGAGGCAAGCTGAGTTAGTGGCCCTGGGCAGGCTGCAGCCTCCTTTTGCTCACCAAGAAGATGCTGGTGATTTTGAGAAGAGGGAGATTTCTCCAAATTCTGTCTCTGTGTAAACCCCAAATCTTTCCCATTACATGTGATAGGGGTAGTCAGCTTACCCCCTGTTCGACATCCATTTCTCCATCTCTTCCTCTCTCCCTTCCCTCTGGATCCTCATTTCCATCTGTTTAAACAGCAACAGCAATGTATGTTGCAGGTATTCCAAATTGCACCATTAAAGATTTTATGTTGTGGATGTTAAAATTAAAAAGATATATGTGCAAATACTCACTATGAATTTAATCAACTTGATTTAATACTAATAGGAAACAGCAAATGGAATTTATGACTCAAAAAGAAGTGAATTTTTTAAATAAATACAAGTACTTTGTGAAAAACAGAAAAAAAAAATCCCAATCTGAAGAGTTTATTAGAGTCTAATCCCCCAACAACAACCGAAACCGAGGCTGCCCACCCAATAATCCTGGCTGCCATTAAAATATTAAAGATAAATCTAATCGTCTCTTTATCCAAAATAAGCGACTTTTATGTGGAGAGAAAATGTCTAACCCTTTGGGAAGAGAATTACTCCTAATGCATCAAATGGAATTCACTCAGGATGGCAAAACTAGGTTTAAAAGCAAATGAGATGGTAATAGAGATAAAGGCCAGTATAACAAATTAAAAACACTCATTTACACGAATTAAAGTCACTCCTAAAAGGGTTCTGAATAAGGAGGCCACTGGATGGTCTTGGTCCTTCTTGGTACACAGGGACTTACGCAGCCTCTCTGCACACAGGGGAAGGCAGGACATGGTGCTGAGTATCTGCAGGGAAGAAGTTTTATTCTGACCCCATCTCCCTGAGATGGTTTTTACCCATGTCCTACAATGGCCCCAAACCCATGCGCAGCTGAAGTTATACCAGTCCACAACTTCCAAACAATTGCTCCTGGCCCCAGAATTCCTGTCCCAGCTGATGCCATGTGCCCGGAATGTCTCTGTTTCGCTCACAATATTCAGCTGGATTCCCTTGTGCTCCATCATGGCAGCACCCAGCAGCATCGAGTTCATGTCGGGCATGACAGGATACCCAGCTTGGAACCTGGGTGATGTCTGTCTATGGGAGCACCCTGTTGAGGACAGCAGTCCCCAAGGAGCTCATCCACCTGGGGGCAAAATGACCTCTGCGACCTGGAAACTCAGCTTGCTTCATGTTGGGGGTGGAGCTGCACCCCAGTGGTGATGGTAAGCACAGAAACCCTGAGCATAGGTCTGGTAGCTGAGTTTCCTCACCTTTTCTGCTATTTGAGAAGCTCAAAAGGAGTGGGACAAGGCAGAGGAAACACATTCTGACTGCTGAACATGCTGCTTTCCCAAGGCCCCTGCCTGGACAGATTCAGAATACCAGTCACAGTATCCCTTCCCACAGCTTCACACCCTACACATGGGAAACAGCTTCCAGGCATGACCTGTGCTCTGGACTCATAGGAGGGTCAGGATACCGTGGCAGGGGTGTGGGTGTGGGCAAGAGCAGCACCAGAGCTGCTGGTGGGTGCTGGAGGGGGGCTGCTGCAGCATCCTGCCTCCTCATACATGCTCCTCCTCATACAAGGCACTGGTGTGGTGAAGCAGATGGTGTCTTGTCCCACTGCCTTGTTAGATCATTTTGGTATTGTCTGTGTGCCCCAGTTTTGGAAACTTAAACCAATTTACGGGTGCACTGGAGGAAAAAACCCACCAGGGTACTTCTTCCAAGTGATACAGCCCACAGCACACTCCCAGGCAAGGTGCCATTTGCAATAGGTTATAGGCAAGCATGTTTGCCAAAGCTGGGAATACACTGAGTTCCTTCACAATCAACTTCATGGAAGACTTCTGGTAAATCCATAGAACACACCTTTAGCTGCTCAGGCTTCTCCTTACATGCATGAAATGAAAACTTGTTTCCAAAGTTACAAAGTGAGTGCAATTGGCAATGTCTCCACTAGCAATATATGATGAGTAAAAGCAGTTCTCTGTAGTATCAGAGCTTCAGGCTGCTTAGATTTCCTGGCGTCATTTTATATTCACTTTTTAATTTTAAGATTATTGATGCAATTTTGTGGGAAATTTGTGCAATTTTTTTGTTAGTTAATGACTAGGATCTGGAAAACAAGATTGCTTCCTCTGAGAAAAAATAGCCACTTGTCTTCCCAAATTTGATTGTTAGACTTCACCCTTAGTAGATGACTTCTGTCTTTTGAATGGCAGCAGAATAAGCAATGTTCTTGAAACCTGGTCTTCTTATTCGTAGAAACACAGCAATTTTAGCTCATAAGGACCTTGGCAGATGCCTTAGTCCTTCCCCAGCTAAAGGGGATCCACTGTACCCAAACCAATCATGCAAGATGTTTGTGTAACCTGTCCTTAAACCTACCCAGTGAAGTTTCTCCAAGACAGGCATCTTATCCTAATGCCAGCCCTACAGAGGACAGGCATCCTGTTCTAACAATTTCGTAACTGTTAAAGGGTTTCTCCTACTGCCTTGCTACAGACTAAGCCATCTCCCATAAAGCTCAGTAGATACAGTGGACAGTTTTGGAAGACCACCACTGCTGTGTTTTTTAAAATGTATTTGAAGACTTGTTGGCATTTCACTTCAATCGTCTTCTCTGTAGATCAAAGAAATGCTTTCTAGATATCTGATTATTTTTCTGCAGTTTCTGCAATCTCATTATTTTTCTGCAGTGCCTCAACAGTTAGCCCAGATCCTCAGCCCTGAAGCTCAGTACTCACCAGGGGCAGGGCAGAGTGCAACCCAGAAAGCTGCCTTAGATACTTTGTCTTGTGTATTGTCCTAGTATGGATACTCACCTATGGGCAGAAACTGCATCTGGTAATATTTTCCTAGATATTTATTTTCCTTAAAGACTCCATGCCCTAGAACAAAACTAAGTCTCCCTGGATTTCCCCCAAACATAAACACACACTTTGCTTTAAAGAAGCATTATCTGATAATGGGAACGGCATCAGATTGATTCCCAAATTTCCTTTCTCGCAAACGAAGAAAAGGGAACACTTAATATAAAGAACAATGCATCAGACAAAATCCTTTGACACAGTGTGTAATTTACCTGTAGTACTCATGTGCCAAAATATTATTGAGAACTGAGCAGGATATCCTCACCCAAAAATGAATATTAGAATTAAATGACTAATGAATCAGTCACAGTGTATCAGGTGAATCTTTATCTACCCTCATGGCAGCTTCAGTTAGGATGTCCAGATCAAATCTCATTACTTTACTATGACACATTTTAGCTGGCTTTAAAATGATTTCTGCTGAACAGACTTTAGTCCACTTGCTTTACCCTGGCATAGCCCATGTCTTGTTGCTTTGTTACTTTCTAATGAATCAACACTGGGACTCGTGAAACAGGTTGAACAAAAATAAGTTCAGTTTCTCTAGAACAGTTGAAAGCATGTCTATACTATGGGTCTAGCTTGGTACAAAAATTGCTTCTAATAAGCTTCTTTCAAAAAGAGGTAGAAGCAATTATTCATTGAATATTATTCTCTTCTATTTTAGGGGATGGAAAAGAAACTGAAAGATGCCAGAGGACAAGTGTCATGAGTTACTCTGACCTTGCCACAGAAAACTGCAGTACAGAAGAATGGTCTATGGTGCAGAATGGTGGAATTCTAGCAGCTGGATGTTCCATGGGGCATGAATGGAGGTGCTCAGCTGCAGGAGAGAAAATAGGAGAAATACGGATGCATCTGTATCAGGAGAGAAGAAGAGGTGTAATGGGAAAGAAAGCAAAATGCCAGAAGAAGTGCTAAGCAAAGTGAAATCCTAGCTCTGCTAAATGTCAGTGACCAAGGCTGTGCTGTCTTCAGTAGGACAAGGATTTTATCCAGGAGTTAGGAAGTGCAGCTCAAAACTACCAGGATAACTCAGAGCAGACAGAAACAGAGAGATCTGCTAAGGGCTGCATAACTCAGCCAGCAACTGCCAGCTGAGAGCTTTCAGCCATGGGTATGACAGGTGCCATAATCTCCTGTCATTGTCTACTTTGTATCTTTGATTATTTAAATATCAATATACTGATATGTAAAGAAAAAGATACATTCAACAGGACACTGTTGAACCTCAGAAGCTTCTTATATGAGAATACTTTTTTTTTAGATAGAACATACCTATCAGATGCTGTGAGGTCCATGGAGTTCAAGATTTTAGGGCCTGAAGGGGACATTACAACCTTCCAGCCTGAACTTCAACGTCAGGCCACACAACTTCACCAAATAATTTCTACATCAGGTCACTAGCTTTTGGATGAGTTATAGGTCACGTCTTAAAAACTTTCAGCTTTGATTTGAAGACTTTCTGTGACAGACAGAATTTACAACATCTGTGGACAGGTAGCTCTGGTCAGTCTTCATGTCTCAGCAGTTTTTATTAACAATTTTAACTATTTTATTAGAGCAAGTGTCTCTTCTTGACATATTAGCGTTATCATGTCCTATATCAATGTACAGTGCAACATATGGTGGAAGGATAATGTGAAAATGTCCAGGGACTGCAACTTCAGTAGATCTGTGAAGTTTATGAACACAGCTAAAATAAAAACATACAGAGATATGCTTTCAGTCAAAGTATTTTTCTCTGTATAGTATTTGAAAGGAGACAGGCAGTAGCTGCATGGCCACTTCCACTGTCAGAACATGCAGAGGAGACCAAGATAGCTGATGCCGTGCTGGAAGGACCCAAAAGCCATTGTAAAGGAGTTGGAAGAGCACAGGGAGATCAGGTCTGTGACCTACCTGTGTGAATCATCAGAGAATGGTTTGGGCTGGAAGGGCCCTTAAAAATCATCTAGTCCAATCCCCTTGCCAAGAGCAGGGATACCACTCACTAGATCAGGTTAGTCAGAGCCCCATCCAACCTGGCCATAAATCCTTCCAGGGATAAGGCAACCACCACTTCTCTGGGCAACCTGTTCCAGTGCCCCACTACCCCCTGAGTAAAGATTTTTTTTCTAGCATCTAATCTAAATCTGTCCTCTTTCAATTTAAAACCATTCACCCTTGTCTTATCATTGTCTGCCCATGTAAAAAGTTGCTCTCTATCTTTTTCATAAGCCACCTTTATCCACTGAATCCACTGAAGTCTGTCTAGACAAAGACAGCTTTGAACCCAGCACTGACAGAAGTGACACACAACATGCTTTTGTTATAGAAATGGAGAAGTGGCACTTCTTTGCAGACTGGGGGGATAATGACAAACATTGCTTCTACTGGGATTCAGGTTGTCCATGAACACAGAAGAAGGCTGGAGTAAAGTCAAGACTGAATGAAGAACCAAGTCAGCCCAATACGTATGCCCCGGATAAAGGACAGATTTGCAAACAGAAATGGGAGAAGTGGAAAAGTTCAGCATCAAGGATAATGCAGAATAACTGTGGAAGAAGGCAAAGGATGAGCTGGATCAGAAAAATGTGAGAGGATCTGAGGTTTCTAAGGTTCCTCTTCCCAGGAGACCATATTAGCCATTTAGCTAGGGAAAACTCAAATAAAGCCAGAATTTCTTCTGGTCAAGACATTGAAAATACTGCCAGAGATTAGTCCCAGACATATTGAAATGTAAGTAAGTACTGATATATAAGTTCAGTTTCATAATCACAAAAGCTTGCAGAGAGGTAAAGAGAAATGAGAGAAAGCCTATTGAAAAGCAGACAGTACAGACTGAGTTTTGCAGCTCAGTGATGAGAGACTGAGAAGGAGCCCCTGTGCATCTCTACACCCTGTGTGAGCCCTGGGGAGTTCTTTAGGCAGAACCACAGTGTGTACCTCCTCACAGCAATATTGGTACCAAACAGAGGGAGTTGCAAGATTTCAGAGGGCTTCAGACATGGGGATCTTGGTTCTGCAGCAGTCTGCAGCTTGGGGCCATGTAACCCACCCAATGTCATGCTGCATCAGAGATGTGTGAGGAGAAGTTGTTTCTGGAGAAATTTGAATCAGTTTACAGAACTTGAGAATTAGAGAAATCATAATAAAGTTTCAAATAATTTATTAGCAAGCTGATAGCTTCAATTTTTACCCTAACAGATCCAGTCATGCTGAGGGCTGAGGCACGGTTTGTGTAAGTCCAGGTTGAACGCTGGGGAAGGAAATTGCATACCACTGCTGAGGAGCCCCAGTGGGATGGAACAGAGAGCAAACCATGCATTACCTAATGCAGGCAAGACACAGCCAAGGTCTGATGTGGTAGGATCTCCTGATATGTCTCTTACAAGGCTTGTAGTGCAACCTCCCCACCTTCTAGGAGTGAAGCTGGCTGCTCAGTGTTGTTATTAGGAAAGACCTGGAGAGACCCTCAGCAGGGGTTTCTCCCTCCTTTGCTTCACAGCTGCTTTTAAGCTGAGGGTTTCCTTCCTGACTCCTGTGAGAGCTACATGCCTGTACCTGGCCATGTACCCTACTGATCTGGACCCCCACCCAGGGCATGGGGATTGAGCTTCACAGCTTGAGCAAGGAGCTGCCTGTGTCATCCCCATGAACTTGTCTGGTGATCGGCACTGAAGGCTGAGTCTGGCTGCTGCCCACAACTGCTCTGCTTGCCTTGCTCAGGTACAGTGTGCTGAGGCCCTGACTGGAGGGATCCTGCTTTGATGACTGTCTTACTGCATTTGGCTCCCAGTTCCCTGTCCCTTAGGGACCAGCCAGCCACTACTGTGTCCTGGCAGAGTTCATTCATTTCTTATGAACCATTTTCATCACTGTGGAGACACAAGTTGCTTTAAAATCATGTCTGGGAATATTTAAAATACCAAGTCAGTATGTGACCACCTTGCTGCTCTGACAGGAGACAGCCTCAGCAATCCTGCCATTGTGGTGGAGGTGTCCTTGGTTTCCTCAGGAAAGGCATGATATTCAGCATCTGCAGCAGTCCCAATGTTTTGGCAGGCCAAGGCTCTAAACCTGGATTTCTGAAGTATGCAGAACATGCCCTTGGGCCAGTCCAAAACACTTGTGGCCATCCTGAACAGATCCTACAAATTTCAGACAGTTCCCAGCCCTTGTTGTGTCGCTATGCATCGGACACTGCAGAGCCTTTTCCAGAGACCAGGAGAACAGCCCCTTCACAGGAAGGCAGGAGCCATTTGGCCTCATCGACCACCCCAGAGGCCTGCAAAGCTAAGAAGAGGAGGAACAGGAGGCTGCTTCCCCTCAAAGCTGAAGACAATTTCATGCCGATCTGGAGCTACAGTCCCAGCCCCAGTATGGTGTTCCACTGATTAACTGGCACCCATGGGCAGACTTTAGGAGCCATGCTGCGAACTATTGACCACTATCATGGTACATAAAAGGCTGTTGCCTCACGTTGAGTGAAACTGGGGATGCTTTAGCTTTCTCTTAGTTTAATATCTTTGGTTAGGGTGACACTGGCAAGCACAAGGTGTGTGGTATTTGCCATGGGTGGTAAAAGGCACATTACTGAGGAGCTGTGCAATCTGGAAACCATGCTCATGGGCGTGTGTGTCTACACAGTCCAAGCAACTGTTTCACCACCTCTGATGGCAAAAAGTTGAATGTTTCTCCAACAAGCAAACCTTCCAGCTCTACATTTTCAAGGAACACTGTTATGTTTAAATTTTTAGGTTTCTTCCATGGTCCCCCTAATTTCTCTGCTGACCACATATTTATCTCAGAACACGGGATGAGCAAGAAAGCCGGAGAGTCCGTCGTTTCCCTGCTCTCCTCCAGGGTCGGTGCCCCATGCGGTGCCTGTTTATGAAAGCAGGGATGCCTCCCTGCCTCCCTAACCCCACCTCCCCAGCACGGCTGGAGGCGAAGCGGGGCCGTGGCCCGCGGGGCCGGGCCGTGCCGGGGCGGCCCTTCCCTGGGCAGGGGCGGGCGGC
>VXBX01007003.1:499101-555896 GCA_013400415.1 Scytalopus superciliaris | reverse complement strand
GCGCGGCCCGCGCGGGCACCGGGAGGGGGAGGGAGCGGCCGGCGTCGGGCCCGTCCGCGCCGCGATCGCAACGAAATCTTCGGCCGGAGCCGGCGGGGGGAGCGGAGCAGCCGGGCCCGGCCCTTCCCGGGGGTGCCTGGCGGGGAGGGAGCCCCAGCCCACAGCCGCTGCCTGTCTCTCCGCAGATTCCGAGGATGTCTCCTCCAGCGACCGAAAAATGTCAAAATCTTCTCTAAACCAGAGCAAGAAACGGAAGAAGAGGCGGCACAGGTAAGCCAGGGGTGACCACCCCGCCGGGTCCCGCCGCCCCAGCCCCAGGAAGCCGGGCACGGGCGAGCCCCGCCGCCCCGGCGGAGCCTCCGGGCTCCGGCCCGGAGCGAAACGCCCTGCCCGGCACCGGCCGCCGGAGCGCCCCGCGGCTCCTCCACCGGCTTCTTCCCTTTCTCCCCGTCCGAAATAAATCGGATTTGAGGACGTGCCTAAAGGAACGGGGTGGGGATCGACCATAGGGGTCGTTTTATTTTTTTTTTTCTGGCTGCGGAGCCAGGTATCCCCAGTCGCAATCCCGAGCAGCCCAAGAGCATCTAGGCAGAATGCGGATCACCAGTGTTCGGGAAGGAAAAATCATAAACCTGTCAGAAATAATAAAAGCCGTTCTCAGCTCCACATAAAGCAATCTTAATATTGACTGTCAGCAAGGCAGAATTCCTATCAATAATTTAAATATTTTATTACTTAGAAATAAATGTTTTGCCAATAGATTAAGTAGTTGGGATTCAGAGACAACCTTCAGAGAAGCTGAAGAAGGCTGAAAAATTGTTTAAGGAAACGAAGATCCACTTTGGGATTTGGTTTCCCCTCAGCACGGTCAGGGTAATAGACTTTGCCTGACTTCTCCCGCTGTTAAAATGGAGTTGAATAAGTCTGCGCTTTATAAGGAGAAACGAAAAATCCTGTGCTGGGTTCTGGCGTTGCTGTGGCCGGAGCGTCGGGACAAAGGAAGGCCAGGCACCATCCACTGAGGGTGATTTTGGAATAATTAAATCAATCCTGCCACGATGCAGGAAAGGTGGATTAAAAGACGCCCCAGTGAAAGCTTAGCAGGATGCGGGGTGGAAGGGGACCGACTATCCCAGGAGACACCCTGCTATGTGTGCAACAGGAGACTCGGTCTAGAGGGCTCATCCCAAGCTCAGAGCCCCTCCACAGACAAATGTTACCAGTTTGGGTGTTCCGGAGTAAACACGGGTTCATTTTCTTTGTGGCCCGGACAGGGTTGGGTGAAAACACAGCTGTGACTGGTGTACAGATCTTCGTCTGGAGGGGAGATAGGAAACGAAATTCAGAATGTTTCTTTTCGGTTCTAGACAGAAACAGACCTGCAACATTTGGCTGTAATTGTATATTCTGTGCTAAACAGTTAAGTCCTCTAGTACCAAGGAGTGGCTGACCAATAGCCTGCAAATAGCTGCAGGATAGAAAAAACAGAAGGGGCAGTGGATTGTGTATTGCGGAAAGGACAGGGGCTACCCGGGGATGAGCTAAAAAGGGAAAACTTCAGCTGAACGTCAGGCAATACGCTTCTGCGCTCTTGCTGGAGGAAGGTGGAGGCGAATGCTTGAAATCTAAAATGGATCAAAATTGGAATAATTTTTCCTGTGGTCCCAGAGAGAGAAAATATACAAATTGATGTGCCTCTGCTGTCCCTGGAGTTCACAGATTTGTCAGAGTTGAAGAAAAACGGTTTGAAAAGAGAATGGATAAAAGAGTGAATTTAAAGAAGGGTCTGGTTACAGTCAGGTCCCTTGCATTTGCATTCTGCTTTTGTTAGTAATATTATCGACCTGGTGGAATCCTTTTCATTCTGTATAACAGAGGATATTTCTGAGATTTTCTGTTTATGCTCTTTGGAATTGTACGGCTTTTCTGAAATCTGAATGTATTTTAGAAAAACACTCTATTTCCTCTTTCCTTCTGGGAGCTTCATGTTTTTTAGATTGATGATATTTAGATATTGACTTTGCAAAAATGCTGCAATTCGTTCTTGGGTTGCAGGTTGTTTTATTTTGGTTTGGTTTTTTGATTTGGTTTGGTTTCTTCATTGCTTTTTGGTTTGGGGGTGTTTTGGTTTTTTTTTTTGTTGTTGTTGTTGTTTGTTTGGGGTTTTTTTGTTTATTGGTTGAGTTTTGGTTTGTTGTTTTTTTTTTTGCCATGGGAGTATTGTTGGTTTATATCAAAAATTGTGTTTTATGTACTGGAGGAGTTGAAGGGTGGGAGTTTTAATCCTCGGGGAGTGGAAGTGGTCCGAGACTTCTCATTCCTCTGCTGGAGAAGAGCTTTCATCTGTCTCGGCTTTCCAGCTGCTGATTTTTCAATTTGGTTGTCCCAAACTAAGAACTGGCTGTGCGAAGGCAGGTTGGGCTGCTGCCCGCCCAGGGCGGTCCAGGAGGATTTCCAGAGGATAATGGGGTAATGCAAACTGGCAGGGAGCAGCTAATGGGATATCGTGGTGGGAGCAACCAGGGTAAAGGCAGAGGAAGGGAGCTGGCCCTGGCTTTTGTAGGGAAGGACTGTGATGGGGAGTAGAGTGAATAAAACCTTCAGAGAATTCATCCACAGACCAGGACTCGAGATGAAGGATTATTTGCTCACAGAGATTGAAGAGACTAAGGACCAGCAGCTGGGAAAGGGCTCAGCATCTCTCCAGATGGGGTGCTGAGGGGATGCGGCTTCATCTCTGTGTGACTATCAAAGGGTTAAGAATTGTCTGGATGCAGGAGGAGGAGAGGTGTGGTTTTAAGTCAGGCCAGGGGTGGGTTCAAAGTTGTAGGGGACATAAAGGTTAAGGACATCCCCCAGGACTCCCACAAGAGGCACTGGAGTCTGAGATGTAAGAGCAGGTGCCATCGCTGCAGGTGCTCACTGATGGGGAGGCACTGTCTCCAGAGGCAAGTCCTTGAACGGGAAGGTGATTTGTAACTGTTAAAAGTACTGTCTTCTGGCATTTTCTGGTTCTCCTTTCACCCTGGTACCTGACCTTTGTGCACAGAAACACAGGAGGTGGGGAAAAGTTATGTGTTAGTAGGTTACCCAGGTTTCACTGGTTTCAGTGTCCATTTTTCTGACTGTTCATCATCTTTGCTTCTTCTTCTTATGCTTTTTGATCAAAGAGTTTTACTCCCCTCAGGACAATCTTCACATCCTACCAACTGGAGGAGCTGGAAAAGGCCTTCAATGAGGCCCACTATCCTGACGTATATGCTAGAGAGATGTTGGCCATGAAAACAGAGTTGCCAGAAGACAGGATACAGGTAATCATATCTCTTGGACCCCCTTATCGTGCTCATCTCAGCCATGTTCACCCCTTCCTGAAGAAAGTGTAGTGGCATGGGAAGGCTGACATTTCTCTGAATAAGCTTCTCTAGGCTTCCCATGGGTAGGCAGACAGATAGCTGTTCTTGGCAGATTTTAATTTGGTGTTTGTATGTCAGCATATGCTGTGTGTGGTGTGTTGTACCAGTGATCTGGGGTACGTGTAACAGAGGGAATCCTAAATCAGAGAAGGAGAACAGGCATGCAAGAAACAACCACAGTATCTCGAGGTCTTGGTACAGGCAAGAAGGTATAGGCAAGAAGAGAGCCTCCCAGAGGCCATGCCTGGGTGGGCACTGTGGGAGGGAAAGAGCTCATCTCTGCTCCTTTGGGCACAGAAGGATGCACAGGGATGGCGTATGCAGCTAGGAGTGCTGTGTGTAGGAGCCCAGTGTGGGAATGATGAGTGAGTCCCAGTGAGGTGTTTGCACTGTCGTTTTCACTTGGGGGAGGCATTTGCCTCCTTAGGTGAAGTTTCCCTAAAAGTTTCTGGAGATATTTTTAGTGGGCTTTTTCTTTTCTTTTTCCTTTTCCTTTTCCTTTTCCTTTTCCTTTTCCTTTTCCTTTTCCTTTTCCTTTTCCTTTTCCTTTTCCTTTTCCTTTTCCTTTTCCTTTTCCTTTTCCTTTTCCTTTTCCTTTTCCTTTTCCTTTTCCTTTTCCTTTTCCTTTTCCTTTTCCTTTTCCTTTTCCTTTTCCTTTTCCTTTTCCTTTTCCTTTTCCTTTTCCTTTTCCTTTTCCTTTTCCGTAAATTTTGTTAAGCTAACAACTTTTAACGTTTCGGTTTTAATTATGTGTCAGTCCACTGTGAGGAGGTAAAACAAGATAGTATGGAGTATCACCACCATGTGGTGGATCCTCCAGTGGTAGGGAGCAGCCTGAGCTGCTGGGCTGTGCCAGCACTATCCTTTGTCCTGTATGGCAGCAATCAATGCAAGCAATCATTACAGCCAAAAAGCTGGAGAAGACTTACAGCTGCTGTGTACAGCATGGGAGGCACAATGTGCTCGGACAGACTAAACATGATGTTCACAAGGGTGGGATCCAGGAGCTTCTATTGCCTCCCTTCACCCTATGACTTGCTACCACCAGGTTGCTACACAAGGCACAGCATTGTCATGGCCAAGCCTTGTACAGCAGGTACAGGTAATATGTCTGGGTTGGCTGAGGGTTAAACTAGCCTGGTCCTCCACACAGTGGCAGTGGCTGCCTCTGTGACTGGTGTACAGCAGTTTCTACAAGAGACATTGTCTTAAGTGCCACACAGTGTTGGGGGGTCCTAGTTTTCCTAGTTCCTTGTTCTGTTCAGTCCCAGCTGCTGAGCTGCTTCTTGAATCTGTGCTCTTTCTTTCCTGAAGAGATGGCCCAGGAGGCTGCTCCCTTGTAGGTTTGGAATGTAGCTCAAGGGCACTTAGATAACACTGATGCTGGAAGCTGCTGAGGTATAACCCTGTGCAGGGATAGGAAGATCCTTCCAAACAAAAGTGTAGCCTTTCTTCCTCAGTCCTCACTACCCTTATTTTTGTGCTCAATCAAGAGTGACATTCTTATAAAAGCAACCTGTGCTTCATATCCCATTGATCTGGCAGGACTCCTGCTGACCTAACAGCTTGTAGATAACCTTTGTGCGGACAGGATTTCCACCAGTCTTCAGAGATAATGGCCCATCATCTGAAATCCTACCTGACGCATTAGGATTTTGCTCTGAGCCTCTGGAGAGTGAGATGGATGAACGGTCATTTCTCTGCTTGTGACCCTCTAAATCAAGTCAAGAGAGGGGAGACCTATGGGGAATTTAGTTTTGCTTGCACCCACCACCTGATGCTGGGCTGGAAAGAGGATCCTTTGATTTCCCATGGAGGACCTTTACAGGGAACAGTTTTATCTGGTGTCACAGTATGTGTTGAACTCCAGAGGCACCATTTCTCTCTCCAGAGCTGAAGACCTTCACTATATGTGAGGAAGAGGGAGATGGTTTGGCAGACAGTGCAGAGCTGGACACTGCATGTACTGCTTCAGCATCTGGAGCATCCTTCTAGTGCTGAGACTCAGTGTTTTAACTGATGCAGAAGTGAAATAGAGGCTGCACTGACTTGCTGCCATGTCATTCTGCAGCTGGTTAATAAACAACTGCCTACTCTTCATGTACTGCAGAATTTTTAAACCTAGGAGGGCTCCTTACTGTGACCCCTCTGCTCTAGAGACTGAGTTAGACTTGGACAGCAGAAGCACCCCGTGTTCTGAACCTCAGGTGTAACTAATGGCACGTATATTCCAGAAGTAAGTGGTTGTGAGTAACAGTTTTGTTCATCATCAAAGGGGAAATATGAGAAACAGGAGAATTTATGGGGCATGTGTTGTGTGAGAGCATGAGCACTCTGCCAGGGTGAGCATCGGGGTCATGTAGAAGTCCTGAGCACCACTGTCCTTTCCAGCAGGTCAGCAGCTGATTATCCCCTACCACACGTTCTATGAAATTTCCTTGTCTGTGCTTTTTTGTGTGTGACAAGCCATACCAAGATGATTCCCACCTTTTATCATGCTTCTTGATGTTTCACCTCATACTCCTTTTCAACTTTAGCCCTTTGTGTTATAAGCATAATTCTTTCCCCCTTGTTATAATGTTCACACTCTTTAAATAAATCTAAGCTATTCCTTCTCCTGGCTGTCACTTTTGGTTTTCATCATTGCTTACGCAAGTTGCAAAGATCTTTCCTTAAATCATCCTTCATAAATCACATGCTTATCTCTTAATCATGTAGTTGTTCTTATGTGAAGCCCATCCTGCCTGTCAGTCTTCCTGGAGATAAGAGACCACATGCATACAGCTGCATGTTGGGTGTGTTCACACCAGTTCAGCTGGACTTCCGTGCCCTTGTAGAAACAGCCTTGGATTAGCACTGGTCTGCTTGCTTCTTTCTTTATTTTTTTCATCTGATTCGGTCACTTCAGACTTCTTTTAGACAGGGTTGGTTTTTTCAGGTTTTTTTTTTATGTTCAGGATTCTCCCTTCAGTGTCCTGGGTTTCATATGGCATTTTATTAACTTTGGTTAACAACTGTAATAACAGCTCTACCAGCTCTGACACTGGCAAGAGGTGGATGCTAGAGTATGAGAACAGGGCAGCTATCCAGTGGTACTTAGTGGGTACTTTGTCAGCCTCCTGGGATTTTGAACACATGTAGTTATCTTAATATTCTGCAGCAAGTTCTGCAGCAGAACCGCCTGTGTGAAGTAAACCTTGTTTTGAATCTCTTAACATTATTTAATGCCCCTTGGAAGAGATAGCTGACAATGAATCTTTGTTCCTGTCTTCATAATATTTATAATTCCATGTCATTGAGTTTTTTCCTTGCATGAGTTTCCAACTGCTCAAGGTAGCTCTAGATTTTTTTAATTTTAATTGTGGATTACAGTTCCTCTTGTCTTTTGACATTCCTCTCTCCCTCTTGTATGTCATTAATGAAAGTGTTTTCTAAGATTGTTGTGAGCATCACATGTTGTGGGCTTCTACAGCATTCCATGTGGGTTCTCACTGGATCCACACCTAAAAGTGATATCTACCCCCTATTTTCATTCATGGAATTATTTCTCAGGAGGTAGTAGTCCAAAAGAAAGTAAATCACCTATGAAATTTGATGTGAAAGTGATACTCAAAGAGTGCAATTGAAAGAATGATATATAGGAACTGTTCACAGGTAAAACCTTCAGCGGAACACTACAAATAGTCATCAGAGGCCAAGAAAGTTAATGGTTTGAGAGAACATTGAATCCAGGAGAAAGCATTCAAATTCTCCATTTAAAGAGAAGGTGAATGTGTAAATTTTTTCCAAGGCAGCTCTCTCTCACACTGTGTGCCTTCTCCACATTGAGCTGACTGCTCCTAGAAGGAAAACAAGCATCATCCCAGTGGGCAACATGGGAAAATAATTCTTTTTCATGGTGAGACACTATGCACAGCTCAGACCGGATGTTGCTATGGCCGTTTTGCAAAGTACTTGAAAAAGTCCATGTTAATCAATGTATTTGAAAGAATATTAGTAAGAGTTGAAGTGTCCCTATTAGAATTAACCCAGGCCGTTCTGTGAAATCCAGGTGAGGTAAGTAGATTCCTGTGGGGAAATATATCCTTAATAAACAACATAAAGTATTAAAAATGGCCTCAAATTGACAAGTATTGTGACATCTGACTTAAATTGTTATTTCTCATAACAAATACTCTTAAGTGTAACGTGTAGATTTTAGATGCTATCCCTATTGGATTTATTAATATGTAACGGTCCCAGACTTTAAACACAGTAGTTACAATATTAAAGTTCAGTAACAATTTGATTTGGGATTACTGAAGTGATTGTGTATGTTTGTCCTTAAAATATGTCCCCTACAATCAAACAAATTGATTAACAAGTATTTCCAAAAAGTAAGATCCTGACTGCCATTGTGGGGACACCTTTAAGGGAACTAATCAATTAAAAAATATCATAAAAGTTCTAAAACTTGTCAGTTCATGTTGTTAAAAGATTGTATGTAATTATGTGGATGATGAATTTTGGGACAAATAAAATTGCTCATGTAAGCAAAAGGAATCCCAAGAAGAGGCGGGTGCAGTGCATGAGAAGAGGAGATTGTCTGTGTGTCCAGCAAGTTTTGTCAGACAGCTAAAAGGTCAATTTTGGCTAAAAACAAAACAAAGCCAACTAAATCTCTAATTGAAAATGTATTTGTTTAGCTGCTATCAGCTTAACACCTTTCAGTATCGCTATGCAGCCCTTTAGGAGTTGAACAGGGATGGAAGAATCAGGAGTAGTCATTTGGAGGGAAGCATTTTTACCAAGAATATTTTTCCAGAACAAGAGATTTACCTTGCTTCAGTTTTGCCAGAAGATTCTCTATTTAGAGGTGAACATAATTTGGAAAGACCTGAGGAACCTGTACTGCACTGAGCATGAGCTTAGGAGTGAACTCATGGTGTCCCTCAAGAAACATAATAGAAAGTGTGAAGGAAAAATTAGCTTTATGCAGCTTTAGCAGCTCTGGCTTCTCCCTCTCCTGCCAACTTTTTCTGCTTGCTGCAGTGCTGAGTTGTAGTCTGAATCCCATGGTGTAAGTATGGAATGCTGTGATCACTCCATGCAGTTGGTGACCTTTCCTGAATCTGTGCCTGGAGTGGCCAACAAAGGACTTCTCAGTGATGCAGAAAGTAGTGGTGGTGTTGGATTTTCTAAGCTTATTGCTGTTACTCTAAGAAGTGAAGACTTGCCTATTCTTGGTAAAACTTTGGGTGACTCACACACAGAACAGAGAAAGGCCAGCATGAAACACACTGCCAGTGGCTTCCAACTGGAATCTTTATAGAGCAGGTTCACGGAGACCATGTAGCTGTGAGGAGCTTACCAAAGCAATTGGGGTTGTTGGAGGTAGCTGACCAAGGTGAAGGGAAAGCTGCAAGTCTTGCTACTGTGTGAGCCACATTTCAAAATATTTTTTTATATATTCATTTTTTATGTGTATTTTTTTTAAAGAGTCCTGCAAGCACTTAATCATGACATAGAGTTGAGCAGCTAGTGCTGGCTACCTTTGCCAATAATTCCTGAGCACTGGGGGAAGCCACGGCTGTGTGATACCAGGGAAGTGTCATTAACTTCCCCTACGCTTTTAGAAATGTAGGAAGTGTACAAGTGAGAGTAATAAAACTAATCAAACTTACTGGCTTAGTGAGAATATTATTATGAATTTTTCTCATGGCGTATGGTGCATCTCTGCCTCCATGTCTTTAATTGGTATGTTAGGAGTTCATCCACTTTGCTGCCTCTTCAATAACATGCTTGTTTAGTTGATCTAAATTCATATTCATTTCCATTTTTCAATTAAGAGTTGTTTAATTTGGCCCTTTCTGTAATGGATTGTTTTCATTACCCTTTATCTATGGCCTGTTTTCAGCCCATGTGCTAGAACTTCGTTTACAAGTTAATTACCAGAGCTGCAAGCAGAGGGGCTGGGTGATGGGCAAGAGCAGAGGCTCAGGCAAGCCTTCCCAAAGGGATTCCTGTCCAAGAAGTCTTACACTGCATGCCTTTGGATAGAGAAAGAAAATATGACAGGAGAAAGGAAGGAAAATGGAGGGTTGGGAACAACTCTTCAGCTTCCTGTGAAGTGGGCACTCTCTTGTTTGTTGCTAGATGATGCAGATTGCCTGCCTAGCTTGTGGGATTTACCCTGCTGGGGCTGTAGGTGAGTTTAAAAGGTCTTTTTAGTGCAGAGCTGGAGGTATAGAATTATAAATATTTTCTATACCCAGGTACTGCTTTATTCCTCCCTGTTCAATCCCTGAATTGCTTTAGCCACTGACCGATTTTCTAAATAGGACAGAAAAACAAATAAACCCAAACTTGCCTGTCCTTGTCTTCTGCTCTGTTCCTTGCAAGATATTTATGGCTATCCCAGCATAAGGAACTGCGAACTTGGCGTTCTTCTCCACAGTACTGGGAGGGAAACAGGGTTCTTTGCAGAGACTCTGCTTGTTCTCTCTGTGGTTTGGAGACACCATCACCAAGGGTCAGACACCTTCAAGTGCTGCAGCACATGAGTTCCCTGAGAGAGGAAAGACAGGCGGGCAAAAAGAAATGCCATAGCCAGTTCCTGTGGAATACCTTGGCAAAGGCTTTCCCTGTCGTGTCCAGAAGAATTAGGAATGGCTCTGCAGGCTTGATGCCAGCCTGTGACAACTCTTCTCTACGTTCATCTTCCCATTTTCTTAACAACAGTAGTTTAAGGGTAATACCTCTCTGAGTTTGCTTAAGCATTGTGGTTCCTCGATCACTTAAGCCCTTCTGGAAACGCTGCCCCAAATCCCTGTGCTGGGAATATTTGTATTCACTCCTTCATTTAATGATGAACTTTCTTTTCTCTCTACTGATATCACTGCAGTTTTTCACAACTGAGTTTTAAAAAAATAATTAGTCAGCCCAGAAAATTTAATAGTTAGTTCCCCTCCAGCCTTAGATGCTTGGCAGAGGGACCAGCTGATGGTTCTGTTCATGTTTTCCTTTAATGACCCTTTATTATAAAGTTTTCCTCCTTTCCTGGCTTTGAATAGAGGTTTTTCTAACAGTTCAATAACACAGGCATTTTAGACACTCAGTTAATTTACTCTCCCCTTTGTTTCTTAATGGATCTATTTTTCTCTATTTCCTTTTACCCTGATAGATCTCAACAAGTTCTTCTTATTCTCCTCTGGCAGAACAAACCTCCTCTGCATTTTCACTTCCCTTCGTTGTGGGTGTTCTGCGAGCCATTTTTTGCACAGGCCCAGGCAGTGTTGAGAAGTCTAGTCCTCAACAGACATGGCAACAACCCTGATCTCTGCATGAGTGAGGTTGGCAGTTCCTTCTGTGGAGCAGAAAAGAGGAACTGAGTTGGATAGCAAACTGTTGCTACAGTATCTTACAACAAAGGTGCCTTCCAGAGACCACCTTCATCAGAGGCTGTGGGAAAGGATTAGGTGCTCTTTGGTCTACTCTGAGAATTATTGTCTTGGGAGCAGCAAGAGGTGTTCAGTTTAGGACCTGCCTGGTGTGAGAACAACACTTTGCTCCCAGCTTTCAGCAGGTTAGGCTCCCATCCATCTGAGCAAAGGCAGAGCTGAAAGTATGGCTGAAAGTTATCAGAGCTTTCAGCTACAGCTTTCTCTTCAAATTCATAGCAAGGGAATGCAAGCCAGGCATTGCTTATACCTGATCACCTTCCTGTGAGTTATATAAAGGCTCATGGAATGCACACTGCAAGGGGTTATTCTGTGGTCTAGAAGTAACCTAGTGGCTGACTCTACTACCATTTTCTCTCTAAAGATACTGCTTAGCACACCCAGAGGTAGGGCTGAGCTGTGAGTGTTGGGAAAAAACCCCTTGGAAGGATCTAGCCAAGCCACGTATGTAAACATACATGATAAGTATCTGTGCCAGTCACTGCTCATAGCCAGATGTGCCAGTTATGTCCACTCCAAGATAACTTGCTTTATGTCTGTCAGGTGTTTCTGATCTCTGGGTCACTTCATATCTTTGGCTTCACTGCCTTCTTTCCAACTCAGAATGCCCCATTACTGTCATTACAGGAACCCGCCATTTCTTAGTTGACAAGGTCAACTTCTTGAGCTTATATGACCATGACTGAGATCAAGGCTTCAGTGTCTTGACCACTGTTCTGCACTGCATTTTGGCTCTGGTAGTCCTCCCCCTTCCCCAGATTTAAGAGCCCTGTGATGGATTTTCTGAGTTTCAGTGATTAGTTAACTGTTAGTGCATTAGGCAAGGAATTGAAAACATCATTGTTGTCATGTACATTCCTAAGGGAAGACTGTAAAGTACGGCAACTTTCTCCTTTTGGTGCTAATCAGTCCAAGCTGCTGCATGAAAACTGATTACATCTTACAACATTTTATATGACAATATATGTTTGTGTAGATATCTTCCAGCTGATGCTTCAATGCCCCAAGAGTACAGTGTATTAGTGAATGTGCACTGCACCTCTCATGGGGACTTTGTGGACTGTCCCCATGCACATGGGTGGGCTTGGGCCTTATCTCAGGAAACAGTGGGCACCAGGTAGTACTGCAGACACCTTCTCTTGCTCATGCACAGCCTCTGGTAGCTATGTGTTTTTTCCTGGGGAAGGTCTGAGAGCACCTTGGCCCTTTGCTTGGTGTGTACTGATAAAGGAAAGGACACCATGGAGCTGCTGCTGGCATGCAGGGGCTAGTCCCAGAGCACAGGCAGTGCTCCAGAGCATCACAGGAATGCTGGCATCCTATGGTCTGATTTTAGGGCCCATTGAAAGACACCATGAAGGGGATATGACATTTCTCTTGTGACTGTCCTGACTCACCTTGCTGCAACAAGAAAATGATAATAAGCTGTGTCCCTGCATGTTCACAGTGCATTGTATACAGATATTTATGAAGATCTATGCTAAGGTTTCCTCTGTGGAAAAACACAGAGGAAAAACACTGCAGAGCAGTGTTAGTGGGGGAAAAGCAGGCAAAATGAAATAATACAGGCAGGATAGCAGCTTGGTTAATGGAGTCAGGCACTGTGATCACCCAAAGGATGGATGTGCACTATCACCCTTTGTGACGATGACAAATGCCTCCCTGCGTTTGTGTGGACTAGGATGATTAGTACACTCTTGTCAGCTTTCCTGTGACTATCATGCACCTATGACCCTGATGTTTTTCCTGTTTTTCAATCGGCATGTTAGGAAAAGAGTAATTTGGGTGTTTATCTGCCATGTCCCAGCATATGGCAGCCTCTACGGAGCTGTAGTGCCAGCTAAACTAGTGGTGAATTGGAATCACAGTGTGTCCATGGTGAAGTGAATGTCTCAGAGATGCATTGGATGTGCAGATGTGATGCACAGACCGAGTATGTGCTGAACCATTGATCTCACTATTCTGACCATACAAATTGTGTGCACACTTATTTTTCTTTGGGGAAGATGGGAGCCTTGCAGCAAATGAAGTTCTTCACTTTTTGAAGGTTACAAGAAGTGAAAAAACGTCACCACATGAGGTAGCAAAGCCAGGTGAAATGCTCAGATTTGCCATAGGAACACAGTTTAAGACATGTTTCCTGGTCAAGCAGGATTTTCCAGTTTTGGCTGCATAAGTCAGATAAATTGCAGTAAGTAGCTATACTTGGTCCATGTAGTGCTTTTTGGAGCAGGATTCAGAGGCAGGCCTAGTCTGCAGGACTATTATGATAATAGCATGTACATTTTTTGCTGGGTGCTATATTAAGGCCATTACTATTTTAACTTAGAGGAGACCCAAGCTTGGATGAATCATCATATCTTTGCTCAAGAGGGATGAGTGCTGTCTCACAGCTCATCTTGTCTGTCTGGTTGGACTTGTTAGCCAGGTGGGTTGGACACAACCCCAGCTACTCTCAGCAAGGGCTCTTGTCATACTGTGCAGGAATTACCCTATCTAATGTGAGCTTGGAAAGCCCTTTCTCAGTGTTTAGTAAGAGGTAGGATGATGAGTCCTGCGATCAGCCATGCAGCCCATGTGCAACCTTTACTGCTCTCATTTAACTTCATAACCACTTTACATCAGCCATAGAAAGTGATGTCACCATAAACAGTGCCAATAATTTTGACATTACATTTGAAAAGACAGCAGTAAACTGTTTCCAGGCTTACTCAAGTGGTGCAATCTCCACTAGCAGCCAGGAAGCTTTCCTGTGGAAATTGCTAAAAGGGAGGGATTCGGGGAAGCCCCAGGGCACAGCCAGACCTCATGCTCTCCTGGCCGTTCATTATATGGCCCCAGCGCTCATGGGTATGAATGGGGACATGCTCCTAGGAAGATATGAGGCCATTCTTTGCAGTGCTCACATCTTCAGATTGAACCCAGCCAGGGCCACAGGCTCTGTCTGACACGAGGGAGAGGATGGTGCTGTTGTTTCAGAGGAGGTTTTGATTTCAAGTACTCTCATTGTTGAGTTTTGGTTTGGAGAGGGAGAGGTAGAAAGGGAGAGGTGTAATTGCAGGAAAAGCAAAGTGCTGAGATGGCAGCAGGGCCCTGGATGTGGAGATGAACTGGGGGTGTTGCCTGGTCTGCAGCTAGACCACCAAAGGGCTTCAAGCTGGGAAATGACAGGTATGCAAAGAAGATATGCCTGTCAATCCATGGGCAGGGGAGATGGCCTTAGTTTTGGGTCTTGGGATTTTGTCCCTTTCTTTAGGTGCTGGTTTGCCAACACCTGCCCCTTGCGTGCAGCTGCTCCCTCAGTCTGGCAAAGGCATGTCCTGGAGTGGCTGTGTCCGTGTCGGGGTGTTTGCAGGTGCAGACCTTCATCTGCTTGTGGCCATCTAGTGGACAGTCAACTTGCGCTGCTTTGGGCTGGGACCGGCTTGTGCTGCATAAAGCTCGTTCCTTGAAAGATCCCTGTTGAAATGCTGTTTCAAAGGCAGTATGAGAGATATGGTGAAGCAAAAATTCACCACTATCTAGCCTGGAAGTTTCCTTTAACAGAGGAAGAATGCTTGGGCAGGGAAAATAATATTTTTTTACATTACGAAAACAAGAAAGTCCAACATGAATTCTCCTGTCTGTGTACCCCAACTTGGAAAGTAGCAGCCAAGAAAATGAGTGCAACCAGTGGAAAATTTTAGGTTGAAACAACACAGAAACAATACACAATAACATCCTAGATGCTTTAAAATATCCTTTTGCTAATTCAGATTCCTGGGTCATGGCCAACTTCAGGGAGATTTCTCTCTTTAGCAGACAATGCTTCAGACACTGATTAGGTAAACGAACTAACTAATATGATGGATATGGATAACAAGGACACATTGAGTCTCATGTCCCTTTGCAAAATGAGAGATTCCTCCTCCTACAATTTGCTCTTCTGCATCATCAATAATCCAAAGAAGTATCAGTCATCATTTGTGATTCAGAGGATAAAACTGGCAAGGTTGTTCTTGCCTGTCTTGACTCCAAAACTCCAACTCCAAAACACTTAGAACCCTGTGGTTAAGCACAAACATCTGATGTTCCTCAGTCTAAAACTGATCAGGCGGTCTTTTCACCATACCCTGGGCTGTGCAACAGAGAACCAGATGAAAGCAAGGGAGAAGGAAGGTGCATGATACATAACCATGTCAGTAAAGCATTTCACAAAGCTGAGCCAATCCATGGAATGGGAATGGGCAAGAGGAGACATGAACAAACCTAAACATGGCTTGAAGCAGGTCGAATTTTACAGAGCTGGAAGAAGTAAAGCAGGGACAATAAGCAGCCAAAGAATACCAAAACCACAAGTAAATTTAAGTGTAAGGACGAAACTCTCTCCAGGAAAACTGAGGTGTCAATAATAAATAACTTGAGTATTTGGAAGCTGTGGCTGATGTACCAACAGAGTTGAAAACACCTCTGAATTACTAAAACCAGTGCACAATTCAGCTCAGAATCAAAGCATGGGAAAATTTTGGTAACACGTCAAGAAATCTGAAGTGAGATCTTCTCCCAGAAGAAAGTCTCACTTACAGAGCCAACCATGACAATGGGCCACAGGGAACAATTCTGCTGATCTGAAGTAGCATGGGGACTGCCAGTGGCATACTGGAGACCTTCTCTTGGGAGAAGAGCTTGTGGCAGAGATGCTGGGCTGGGATCTGATCCCAGCAATATTCAGTATTAAGCACCATTGTTTTCACTCAGCTTCATGCCTGAGATGAAGATCTAGCTCCTAGTATTAAAGCAAGATGGCTAGTCTTCCTGATTTCTGTTTTGACAGACATTCTGGAATTTCAAACTTCCATTTTTCCCAGTCAAAAGCAAGAGGAAATTCCTATCAAATGACAAAAAAAGGTTTTAGAAATCTCAGAATAATCTTACTGAGATGTTGATGCAATTTTGATTTTCCCATTTGGCTTTAAAGCATAGACTTTTCGTGTCTTAGGCGCTTAAGATTAAAATACAGGATTCATAAGAAAGCCATAGATAATTTTGATTACACTTCCACTGGCTGGACGCAATTTTTCCTGTGTGATTGAATCAGCATTTTTTGATTGAAAATTTTCTACTGTCTGTCATCAAAATTGGGCTGCCAGCTGGCAAAGCTTCTGCTGCCTCTGGTATTTGTGTAACACTGCCATGGAAAAGGGGGTGCTCCAGGGCAGCAGGTTTAGTGGCAGTGGGCTGCACTGAAGCAGGCTAAGACCTGGCGAGGGAGAAGAGAAGGGGAGCATGAGGCATGGGGGAAGATGTTTTGGGCATCCAGGCAGGAGGAAGGAGAAAGGGAAAGGTAGTAAAATCATCCGTGAATGAGGAGAGTTTAAAAAGTCGCCCACTTGGTGGAAAAACCTGTTCCTGGGCTGAGATCCTGAGTGGGGCAGCTGGTGACAAAAACAGCTGTACAGAGCTGAATGCTGCAAGCCACTCTGGGCACGTGGAAAGGTGTTACTGAAGCCCCAAACCAAGCCAGATTCACAGACACCAGCCCTTGGACTGTGCAGGAATTTCTCTCTGAAGCCAGAGAGGAGCTCTGCTGTGACAGATCTGTCCTGATTCATCCAGGGCAGAAAAGGCAGGATCCCTCTCCTGTCCCCGGTGGATTAAGCTGCCCCCTCACAGCACGGAATTGTCTGGGGTGGCTGCCCCATTGCCTGGGTCTGGTGGGTGAGAAAGTACCAGAGAAGTGTGGGCTGAGGCTGGAGTGGGAGCGAGCCAGCCCCTCCAGCTCTGCACTCTGGGAGTGGCAGGAATGCCTCGCCTGGAGTGGGAGACCCAACATCCTGCTGACTGCAGGGCCAAGCGAACCCGCGTTTCACACAGGCATGGAGGAGTGAGTGAAGAGAATAAGGTGTGCATTCCTGAGGGTCTTTGTTCAGGTGCTGGAGGATTTGCAGCCATCCACGGTCCGGGGGTTACATATCGGCAGTATGAAAGTGTAAATCAGACTGTTTATCATGCAGAGGAGGTGATGTGTGATGAAGCAGCCTGGCTGTAAAATCCCCTCTGACATGCACAGAGTGTCTTCTGCTGGGAGAAGCTGGGATCACAGCTGCTGGGACCACCACCCCACCCATTGCTCCCAGCTCTCTGCGGGAGCAGGCTGGCTGGGCTCCCAGGAGTGGCCAAGGCTGGCTGTCACCAGTGCCAGCAAACCACCCTCCTACCCTGCAGCTGTGTCCCCACCGTAAGGCTCCGGTGCTGGGCAGCTCTCCCCTGCGCGGGCAGAAGAGGCGAGCTTGCCTTACCAGCTGGGAGCAGGACATCATTCCTTGGCACAGCCCCGCTGTCCCCACGGCAGAGCTGGGGTGCCGGGACTGAACCCCATGCTCCCCGCCGCAGTCTGAGCTCCCTCGTGGAAACCAACGGTGGGGACAAGAGAGGGTTAAGCTGTCAGCTCTGTAATGTTAAACAGGTGTCAAAGGCACCTCCATATATCTGCAGATTGAAATCAAATTCTTTGCAGTATAAAAAGATAAATTACCCAGGCGATTCCCGCCTCGTCCCACTCATCAGGCCAGCGCCAGACGGCAAGCAATTTTTTTTTTTAATGTGCTAACGACCTAATCAAGCAATCAAGTCGGAGAAGATTGCGGAGTGACCCCGAGCATCCATCTGCCAGCGAGACCCTGCCATTCATTTCCATTCTGCCGCGTACTTTCCGGGAAAGGGAGGCAAAAAAATAGAAAAGAAAAAAAAATCCTAAACAAATTAACACCCAATTTTCTGTGAGTCTAATTAGTTAAATGAGGAGGTGTTTGGGGTGTCCGCGGGGAGGGAGGGGCTGCCTTTCCGAGAGGGGCCTGGTAACTCCATGGCATTAATTAGCGCAGGTCAATGGTGTGGTTCCCTGGGGACCAGCTGCTTTAATTTCCCGTGATATTTCAGTGCCTGAGGCCCATCGATTCAAACTGAAATTAACTTATTTTTCAATCAGGCCTGGGCTGCCCCTGGGGCTGACTCTTCCTTTGCCTCCTTCTGAATAGACCTCAGGCAATTTTTCATCTAAAGCTGATGCCTCTGCTCGGTGGGAAGGGAGGGGAGCCGGGGAGGGAGGAGGGCGAGGGAGACAAGAGGAATGGAAATCAGAGAGAGAGCACTAATAGATTTCTGTGAGTATCACCCCCCTCCCTGCCATTGCCGCCCGCCTCTCTGCTCGCTGCCCCCCAGGTCACAGCTCAGAGATTATTCTGCCAATTTTCTGAGAAGATGAGGGGCTTTTCAAACTGGGAATTCAGGGCAAAGCACACAGGTCAGCTTCCCCCTTCTCCGGCTTCTCCTGAGCATCCGCCCCTATCGCAGCCCTCCCTGCAGGCACTGCTGCCTGCAGCCCTGTGCTGCTGCTGCTCACACACCCTGTAAATAATAAAAGAAAATCCCAGGCACAAAAGCCAAAAGCCACCAGAAAAAGACGCTGCAATGGCAAGTTAATTACATCCTGTGGAGAGGGATGGGACCTGCTCTCACACTTGGCCCTCACCACTCCTTCAAGGGAGGGAGGGAGAGAGATGTACCTGGTGTCTGCTGCATGGGAAGGGAGATTGCAGTGCCTTTGGGATGAGCATTCACGCATCTGTCTTCATCCTGCTGCACAAACGTCTGTTTCCATGTGGGAAGGGGACTGACATGCTTTCTTCTGCAAAAAACCCCATGTCCCTCCTTGTTGCCTGCTCCAGGTTTGGTTCCAGAACCGCCGGGCCAAATGGCGGAAGAGGGAGAAGTGCTGGGGCAGGAGCAGTGTGATGGCTGAGTACGGGCTCTACGGTGCCATGGTGCGTCACTCCATCCCACTGCCCGAGTCCATCCTCAAGTCTGCCAAGGATGGCATCATGGAGTCCTGCGCCCCTTGGCTCCTGGGTAAGAGAGCAGCTGCCTTCATGGGTGATGGCAAGTGGGGAGCCACAAAGAGGGGGGTGCAAGGAAGAAATCGGAATCATGTTGAAAATGGGTGAAGTGCAGCAGGGCGAGGCCCTCCCTGTCCTGCCTCCCTTGATGTCCCCTGCCCCACAGTGACCCTTGCCATTAGGGTTTGACCTCTAATCCCAAGTTCCTGCTGGATCTTGGATCCTGACCTGCAGAATCTGGCCAGAGCAGGAATGTGCCCCAATGCTCAGACTGCTGTTAGTCTTCAATTCCCATGGCTAAGGGATCCTTCATGCTCAGCCCTTGTCCAGGGCAGCAGGTCATTCCTGTTTTGCTCCTCCAGTCCTGTGATGCTGCATGGGGTGGCAGAACCCTCAAATGCACTGTCCTTGCCCCAAGTCCCAGGGGGAACACTCTCCTGCCTCCTTCTGCTCTTGACACCTGGGGAAGCTGCATTTCTGTCTGGTTTCACTTGGTTTTCTGTGCAGACATGGAGGTAGCAGCAACACTCCTGCAACACTCCTGCTCTTTGCTTCCCTCTTTCTAACCTCCTGGGCTGGTTCTGCCCCAAAACTAGTGTCTGGCATCTTGATGATGGGCTTTCCTGTCCTTCTGTGTGTGTGAAACTGAGAGAGGCAGAGGGGTGGTTGTGTGGAGTGGGTTGATACAGAAGTAGGCAATGAGGAATCTCCCACCCCAGCCTCAGTGAAGCTCAGGCAACTGCGCTGCTGTCTGAGACCCTCATCCCCGTGCAGGGACAAGTTAGCTTTAGAGAGAAATGAAGGGGAGAGTAATTATAGACCTCTGGGGGCAGCCCCAAGTCCACAGATGCCAGGCTGCCCCAGCAGGCAGCTGCCCTGCCTGGGCTGCCCTCGCACGGGGGGCCGGAGCACGTGGCTCACCGTGACTGCTGTGTGAAGTGAGGGTTTCTGCTTTTCCTTAATTCTGGCCTCTCTTTATCTTTGCTGTTTTCAGTTCAAGATGGCTTTCCCATGCCCAGGCGATTTTCTAAACCCGAATACCAACAATTCTTTTTAGGGATGCACAAAAAGTCTCTGGAGGCAGCGGCTGAGGCGGGGAGGAAGACAGAGGTGGAGCGCCAGGCCCTGCCCAAGCTTGACAAAGGTGACAAGGAAGAGAGGGGTCCGGATCCCAAAACCACCATTTCCCAGGAGGAACTGAGAGAGAACAGCATTGCCGCCCTCAGGGCCAAAGCTCAGGAGCACAGCACCAAAGTCCTGGGGACCATCGCCGGGGACAGCCCAGCCCCGGGCAGGAAGCTGGAGTTGGGGGAGGAGGCGGCGGTGGCAGAGGATGAGAGACAGACGGAGAAGCTGAACTCGTCGCAGAAGGAGGAGAAGCTGATCTAGGGGGAAGAGAGGCAGCAGAAGCCAGCCCTGACAGACACTGTGTCCTCTGGGGGCCACGTTCCCCCTCAGACTGCCAGGCCTCCCTGGCCACCCCTGCCAGGGAGCAGGGCCCTGGTCTCTGTGTTTGGGGCTGCCTGGCAGGGGTGCCCACTGCCTGCTCCCCTTGAGAGTACCCCTGCCCCTCACTCCTCTGCCCCACCAGGCCTTCCTCACCCCCCACCCTTCCTTTCAGGGGACTGGAAAGGGTCACATCATCATTGCCACCTGAGAGGACACCAAGGCTGTGGTCCCTTCAGCCTCATGACTGGCTCTGGGACTGTCCTTCTGCTGCAGCCCCGAATCCCGCCTGCCATCCTGAAGCGAGCCTGTCCCCTGCTGCCATGCCCCTGCTTGGTGCACATCTCTCCCCTGTGCTGCCTCGGCCCCTTCCCCTTGCATCCTATCCCACTGTGTCCCAGGCAGACCTGCCACCTTCCCCCGGCCCTGCCTCTGCCTCTGGCCCAGGCTACAGCAGGACAAGCCCATGGCAGTGTTTGCATTAAATGACGACTATCCATCCAGGGTAGTTTGCACCTTCCACCCCTCTCCCTGCCCAGCACTGGGGTCTGCTGGGGAGGGGCTGCATCTTCTGAGTGGTTATGTTTTGCCTCTTTTTTGGCAAGGAGAGGCAGGTTCAGCCCACAGGCACAACACCCTGGCCCCACCTGGCACCCCGAGGTGACCCCAGCCCATGTCACTGGCTCCTGCAGGTCTAGACAGTTGAGTCTGACTCTGCCCCAAATGCCAAAGCCCTGCACCCCTGCAGAGGGGCCGAATGGTGAAATTATTTACTGAATACATTATTGCAGGCAAGACAACAACATCCACCTAATGTATTTATTGAATTAGATTTGTCCAGCTCACCCTCTGAGTGTTAAAGGGAATGACAGCCATGCACATCCACCCTGATGTACCCCATAACATGTACATACATCCCATATGAGCACATGCAGACCCACACAGCCAAACCCACTCCATGGTACCATCACCTTTCCATCCCAGTAAGGCACTATTCCCCCTCCAAAAGCTGTAGGACAGTGACTTCCAGGTGCCCCTTTCTGTCCTGCTTTCAGCTGTGAGCACCCTTTCCCCAGAGTTCTTCTGTCAAAGGTTCAGCCCATTCATCCAACCCCTGTTCATCTTTGTCGCCTGGTCGTTTGACGTGTTAGATGATAGCCCATGGAGTGTAAATAATGTATATACAGTGAGAAAAGAATTCAGTATTGAGGTGTTTGAGATATGGAGCTGTAACAACTTCTAGTCATCCAACATCTGTGATTTATGTGCCATTTTCTGTAAAGATATGAACAAGAATAAAACTAAACAGGAATATTGTGTATGAGTCTGGTCACCAGTGTTCAAGGCGGGTGAGTTCAGCCAAAGCTGAGAGGGGGTTGGATGTGAGGCTGTAGCCAGAGAGGGGTGGGACATCCAAAGTGGCACACAAAGAGGTCTATACCTTCCTTCTGACCGACCCAGGCATGGAGAAGACAGGGCTTGGGTGCTGCTTTCCCTTTGAAAGACAACGTTAAAAGGAGTGTGGTTGTACTTGGAGCAGAAGTTACACCATGCAGCTTGTCAGAGAACAAGCCACTTCAGCATCCAGAGCAGCCCTGGTGCTTTGGGTCACCTCATATCACCTGTGCCCTGGTGTCAGAGAGCCAGACAGACCTTTGGGCAGGCTCAGCCTCTCTGCCAGGAGCAGGCTGCAGCACCCAGCCAGCCTGAGGAGCCCAGGAAGCAGCCGGACGTTGCAAGTGCAGGGGAGCTGGTTGAGAGAGAAGGGCACTAACAGGATTTCCAGCAAGGTAAGTTCTGATTTAAGAGCAGTGGGGGCCTATTCTGGGTTATCAGATAAGGAGTGGAGACTTGCATGCCCTGCTAAGGGCATCTGGGGATGGTCTGATAGAAAAATCTAATGTCTTACAGGGAGGGGAAAATTGCTGAGGTAGAGCAGGCATGCATAGTAAATAAGAGACTTGTGGGACAATGAGGCTGCTTGGCCTTGCCTTTGTGGAGGGCCTGTAAGCCCACAGAACTGTTTCCCCAGGGGGACAGAGCCCTTGTAGGTTTCTATCAAGCTCAGGGCAGTTCTGATAGAAGCTGGGTATACAGTCTGAGATGAGTGTACCTGATGGCAAATAGTGCCTGTTCCCCCTATCAGCTCCACAGATCGCAAGTGGTGTCTCACTACGAAGAGCAAAGAGATCTACTACCCTCTCATGTCTGCTTTTGATCCCATTGGTGTGCCTGGCTGAGAACAGCCCTACTTGCAGAGAGAGCCTTTTTCTGCCCTACTCTTGTGCCCCACAGGAAGGGAGGTGAACATGATCCATGAGATTAAGAAAGCCTGCAAACTCTGCCTTAAAAAAACTACCTATGTAGGGTCTAAAGCAAAGGACAGCAGAGAAACAAGCTGTTTGGAGGCAGGGAAGAACCTTTGCTCTGCTGCAGAGTATAGTGGGAGGTCTCAGCATGAGGAGATGGGCTGCAATGTTTCATGCCAAACCACCACCCCCTGCTCCACCATGGCTTCATTGAGTTCTCCCAGTCCACGTGGTGGTACAGCCAGTCTGTAGTGTTTTGGAGGAGGCAGAGAGCCCAGCTGTGCTTGCTGGAGGGGACAGCTCTGTTAGCTGCCCAGCAGTGAGGTAGGGTGGGATGTAATATCCGCCTCCTGCAGCTGACAGTCATGACAGCCTTCACTGGCCCATCACAGATAACACAGCTGAAAATGGGCCTTAATTCTGGGAAGGGGAAGGCCCTGTCACTCACAACTAGCATGGAGGAGGACCCAGCTTTTACAGGTGACCTGCCCCAAGCTGCCTTTGTGGCCAGCAGAGGACTGAGGGGCTGCACCAGAGAAGAAGTGGGGAGTGAGGGGATGGGGATGAGTAGAGAGAGGTGGGAGGGAGGTGAGTGGGGATAAAGCAGAGGAGTCTGGGGGCACAGTGCAGCCACGGCTGAGCAGGAGGAGCAGCAGGCTGTTAGAGCCTGGCCCAGGCAGTTTGGCCCCCGAGAGGAGCCCAGGCACACACTGAACCTGGCTCTTGTTCAAGAGCGGCTGTCAGGACTCAAATTAGCATGAAGGTTATTTTCAGTCAAGTATTTCTACAGCCCACCCCCTTCCCCTCCCTTAAAGTGATTGAATTTCTTTTTTCCCATAGTGCTCTGGAGGAGAGGAGGAGAGGAACAAGGCAGGGGAGAAAGGGTGCCCAGGCTCCCTGTGCTGGAGGGCTGCTTTGTGTCCAGTCAGCCCAGGACAACATAGGCTCAGCTTCCACAGAGCCTGGGTTTTGCCTGGGCCAGGTGTTCTGAGCAGCTGTAAGGGCTCCAGGCAGCCATCTCCTAGGCAGGTACCCTGCAGTGATGGCCAGGCTGCTGGCCAGGACCTGCTGCTCCAAAGCTCTTCCTCAGGCTCTCAGATGCCCCTTTGGGTTGGTGGCTGCCCGAGCCTGGAGCCACGGACCCCTCACTGCCTACATGCCAGAAGCCATTGCCTTCCCTGGACCTAAGGACCACCAAGACTTGTACAAGGTGTCAGTGGAGCAGGGGGATGCCTTCTGGGGAGCGCTTGGGAGGAGCCGGATCACCTGGATCACCCCCTTCCACTCTGTCCAGGACTGCAACCTGCACCAGGGCAGAATCTCCTGGTTCCTGGGTGGGCAGCTGAATGTGACAGGTAAGGAGACACATGGACATGAGATCCCACCAAGTGCCTGCAGGTGGTTCTATGTCCTGGGAGCATATTGGAAGAGCAAAAGGTCCAAAAGGGCCAGTTTGGTCCTGCCATGGCTGTCGTGTAAGGTTGTGGCAGCTGGGTCTCTCTGGAGGGGCTACAGCTGGATTGGGGTGTGCTGGGAGCTGGGCTGCTCTCCCTCAGCCTCTGCGGGTCCCACAGCAGCGCAGTGCCTCTGTTCTGCAGGACACAGGCAACAGCACCACACCTTGTGCATTCAGCAGGCAGGGTTGCACTAAGTCATCCCTGCCCAGTGAAGGCAGGATGTACCTGCAGAAAGCAAAATACAAGAGGAATGAGCCACACTGGAAGTCCCTGCTGTCATCATGGGAGGCTCTTCTGTGGATTGAGGCTACTGCCTTAGGGGCCCCACTGGGGGAAGACACGGGAGCTGGTGACACTGTGTCCTGCTCACAGTGCTGTTGGTCTGAGTGTTCAAAATAAGAGAAAAACCTCTCAGAAGATCAAATTTTGTAGTTCATTTTGGAAAGAAAGCGGGAGTTATTTGCCTTTAGGATTTGAGATCTTACTTTTGTGTGCATTTCTTTCTCTCATGAAAAAATACAAATGATCAGGAGAAAAAAGCATTTGAATATGCAAACTGGTGCTGCTGCATCATCCCATGACTTCAGTAGCAGGTTTAAGGAAAACACAGAGTGGAATGAGGCTTCTGAGGAAACTGCAGCTGCCAGCAATGTGGGAAACTTTTCTTGAAAGAACTACAGCCAAAGCCTTGGCTTATGATGTCCCTGGAAAGCCAGGGACACTGCCTTTGCCCTGTCTCTCTTCCATCTCAGACAAATGCACCCTGAACCTTCCTGTGCAAAGCTTTGTTTTGTCCTCCATTTCTTATTTAGGAGCATTGCCACTAAAAAACTGCCCTATTCCACTGCAAGGCAGTGCTGGGCAGAGTGATAACTGAGTTAATGTTTGCCAGGCACTCTGAGGGCACTGGGGATGTGACCTCCAAAGGGACTTTAGGCAGTTAAGGGGGAAGCTGATAGTGGGGATTGGTAAGCATTGAAGTGGTGAGGAGTGTAAGGAGGTTGGGATGGTGCTTGTGATCTGCTGGCTGGTATCCACAAAGGTTGCACAAGACTAATGCTGAGAACACTCACGCACAGCCCTGACTGATCTGAAAATGGAGGTGAAAGGTAAGATGTAGAGAGAGTTGCTCTGTTGATGAGACTGGGTCTTCTATTCCAGTGAATTGTCTGGACCGTCATGTCCATGTAGCCCCAGACAAAGTGGCCTTAATCTGGGAGAAGGATGAACCAGGAGAGGAGGTACGGGTGACATACAGGTCAGTAATTACCTCTCAGCATATGAGAGGCATATTGCAGCAGGCATGAATACTACACAGGGCTGATCTTCCGATGTCTGTCATGTGAGGGAATGCAGCATCCCTTCACACAGATAGATCAACAGAGTGGTGGCTGTTGGCTTTCTTGTGCTGATCCGAAATTTCAGCCTAACTCCTGATTATATCCTCTGGACCCTGAGAAGTCCCTGCCCAGCTGGGGAGGCAGGTGTAAGATCCCTGGGGCAGCACTGCAGTGCTTGTAGGTAAGACACACAGGAAAGTCACAGGTGTGCCTTTCCAGCAAAGTTTCTTGTGTCTAAACTTGCAGGTAAATGGTCTGCAATAGAGGCCAGATTAACAGCTGTATGTGTGTTGAGAAATCCCATGCTCATCTGCACATCAGCAGTGCTGCTGGATTTGGCTCTCCAGGGGGACTGCCTGTCCAGCCCTGCTAGGTTGGTCTAGGACCCTCCACCTCCCAGCTTAATTTGCCTGCTCTCTGAGTTTCTGCTGCAGAATTCAATTAAGTCCCCCTGCACACAGAACAAATCCCTCTGTCCTTTCTGGCTCCAGACCTCACACGACAAATATGACCATCCACCCCTGCCAATCTTCCTGCATGGAGAGCCCTTCCATAAAATGAGTCACTGACAGCCAAGCTGTGGTTTCTGAGAGGGACGCTTTTTGGGAGAGGCATCTTTTTGCTCACTGCTTTCCTAAAGCTGTTGTTCTTACTAGTGGGCACAAACTCTGGAGGACTTGACCTTCTCAGCTTTAGCAAAGCACAGGACCCTGTTTTCATGGGGGAAGATATCTAACTTCCCACATGTAGCCTCCAGCTGTGCAGTGTAGTGTGTCATGCCAGTTGTACAGGTTGGTAAGCAATGAGCAGGCTGTCATTGGGAAAGTCAGCTGAGGTGTTGTGGGCTTTCTGAGCCAGAGGAATTGCCAGTGGCCATTGCTGTACAGAAACCATTCTGCTTTATTTCTTTTCCACAAAAAACAACTCATGTTAGAAACTGTCTTCTCCTTTCCTTCCCACTTAATTTTACAGCTCTCTCGTGGACTTCCAGAGGAGCATAGGGATATAAACTGTGTCCCTGTGACTCTGAGGTCCCCCATCTTTAAGAACACAGGTTAGATCTGCAGGAAAGTCTATAACTGTGTCATTGCCTCTTTGAGCAGGGAATTGCTGGAGCTGACGTGCCGCCTGGGAAACACGTTGAAACGGCAAGGAGTGAAGCAGGGTGACAGGGTGACAATCTACATGCCCCCGTGCCCACTGGCAGTGGCGAGCATGCTGGCCTGTGCCCGCATCGGGGCTGTGCATGCTGTGGTGTTTGCTGGGTTCAGTGCAGAGTCCCTCGCTGACAGGATCCGGGATGGTAAGAGCCAGGGGTAAGAGTAGCATGTGTTTCCCTTGTGGGACAGTGCTGAGCTTCTTGGTTCAGCAACTGGGGGGCTCAGGATTGTGTGGATGGCAAAGGTTTGCTGAGTAAGATTGCCTCAGCTATCTGAGGGTATCCTGACATGATGCATAGCCACAGAGCAGGTATTAGCAAGCCAGGAAATGGCATGAGATCACTAAATACCTTCCAGCCCGTGGAATGAGCTGGTTTTCTCTTTCATCCATGGGGACCGAAGGGCTGGGATACAGCATCTCCTTTGAGGACATGCAATACAGGCAGAACTAATGGGAAACCAAGATGAAAATCTGCTGTTTTTGCTAAATGAAGGACTTAAGTAACAGGGGCTGAGAGACAGAGAGAGAGGTGTAGGGTCATGGTAGAGCCAAACTGTCATGTGACTCATAGAGAGGGGCAGAGCTGCTTATGTGACTCTTCTGTCTTCTGCAGCCCAGTCAGAGACAGTGATTACAGTGAACCAGGGGCTGAGAGGTGGCAAGGTTATTGAGCTAAAGAAGACAGTGGATCAGGCTGTGAAGCAGTGTCCCGGAGTGAAACGGGTTCTGGTTTCCATGAGGACCACCAGCAAGGTTCCCATGACAGCCCTAGACGTGCCACTGGAGGAGGTGAGAAACTGTCTGGTCCTACTGCTGCTTCCCCTGGGCAAAGTGCTTGCTCTAGGAGTAGGGACAGTGGGTGGAGAGAGGGTCTTGGTTGGCCATGACAGTTTTTCTGGCATTGACACAAGTTGGGGATATGGTCCCACAGCAGCAGTGCAGCCAGAACTGCACGTGAGTCCAGGACAGTCCCAGGAGCTATCAGGGTGGGCAGGTGGTGTCTCTTCCCACACTACCAGCCCTGTCCTGTCAGGTGCAAGACAGGGCTCACAGCAGGGTGGACTGAAGGCCAGAAATACACTAGACATGGGCTGCTACTTTGTGAACCCAACTTTGGACTGCCACTGCACTGTCACACACTGCTCTGCTGGCAGACCTGGCACTATCTGTGAGTGCTGCTGGCAGCTTGTGTCCAAGGAAGCAGGCAGTGAGGTTGCTCATGTGCCTGTTATCCATGGCACACAGGGTGGCAAGGCTGCCAGCATGGAACACTGTTTCTGAACAGGTGAGTCCCTGCCATGTATTTCTGCTGGCTTCCTGGAGCTGCACAGTAGTCTCTCCACCTCTGCTCATCGCATCTGCAAGCAATTAGTGCTAGAAAGGCTTCCTGAAAGACTTCAGTGCTGGTCAGAGCAGCAGCAGTGTAAAAATAGCTGCTTCTTACTCAGCAGGTCTGCTCTGGCTGAGGAGAGCATTTGCCAGCTCAGCAAGGCGAAAAGGAGTTCAGGCTGTTGAGCAAGGGGAGCAGAGGTGCAGAGACAGGGATGATGTCTGGGGGAGCAGGGTGGCACGGGTGCTCAGAGGGGAAGGAGACTTAGGGGAGAGGTACACAAGCAGGCGTGGGGACAACAGAGGGGAGGCTGTGATGCCCTGAGAGAACTGCTGTGATCTTTCCTGCAGGAGATGATGAAGGAGGATGCATACTGTGAACCTGCTGTCATGGACAGTGAAGACATGTTGTTTCTTCTCTACACATCAGGCAGTACTGGCAAACCCAAGGGCTTGGTTCATTCCCAGGCTGGTTACTTGCTGTTTGCTGCTCTCACGCACAAGGTAATGGATCCCAGCCACACAGTGCTCATGAGGCAGCAGTTCATAGGCAGTGCAGGAAATAGATATTCCTTGTTGCATTATGAGCTCATCTTTAGCCTGTGCAAGGGCATCAGCCCAGTAGAGCACATCCACCTACAGGCGGTGCTCCGTAGCAGGGTCTCCCAAACACGAATCCTCTGAGCTACCTCCTTGGCTTCTTTCTTTCTTTCACTGTCCTATACTAAACAGAACCACTGGGTAGGATGCTCAGCCCTGCAAGAGTAATTTTATATTACTGGCTGAGGAGGAAGAAGCCAATTTGCTCCTAAAAACTAGGGCTTGCTTTTCTTAAGTGTAACTCAGGTGGGAGAATGGAGGCAGTGCTTCTGGGAGGGGCACAGTGGGGAAAAAGAGCTCGTTCTGCTTTCCACCTCCCTGCAGTCACAGGACAGCACTCACCCAGCTGAGGCAGAGAGGTTCCAGTTCTTGTGGGCAAGCAAGGGTTGCTCTGGGCCAAGGCATCACATGGTCCCTCTGCTTGCTGCCTGAGTGCTCCTATGCTGTGCTCCTTGCTGAGCTCAGGGTTTCCTGAGTGTTTATTGTCCAGGAGCCCAGCAGTGCCGAGGGGAGGTTCAGGGAGTCCTCTACCATTTTGCCCTTGCCTACAATTCCTCTCCTTCCATGTAGGCGTGTAAGTACAGAGGAACCACTCTTCCCCAGAAGATCTGCTTTGATGCTACAGGATACCTGGATCAGCCTTGTCTAGACACCAGCAAAAGAAAGGAAAGGCTGCAGTTCTCTCCTTTGGAAAAGAGCAAATTTGGCTGTGGTTTTTTTTTGATTTTTTTTTAAGTGTCTGTCCCCTGCACTTTCATAAAGCACCTGAACGTTAATTTTTATCTGATGTTTTCAAAAACTTTCTCCAGGAAGAAAGTGTCCTTTCAGTGGTGGTAGGAAGACAGAAGGATGCAATAACATTAGGGCTAAAAGAGGGTACACTGTTCCCTGTTTTCCCCTTGCCAGGAGGGCAGGCCCGGGCACTACCTCTCACTGCCTCTCTTCTCTTGTTCAGTACGTGTTCGACTACCAGGACAGAGACATCTTTGGCTGTGTGGCAGACATTGGCTGGATCACGGGGCACACCTATGTGGTCTATGGCCCCCTCTGCAATGGTGGCACCACAGTCCTTTTTGAGAGCACTCCCGTCCATCCGAACCCTGGTGAGTGAGGTGTCTCAGGAGAGCTGGAACATTCCACAGCACGCTGTGAGACCTGCAGGCAGCTTGATGCCAGGACACATGCAGCAATGGCTCTGCTGCCCCAGGAGCAGGCTGTGGGCTGTGCCCAGTAGAGGGCTGCAAGGGGAAGAGTCTGTTCCTCTGCTTAGGAAGGCACTACTGCTACTCCATGGGTGGAGCTGTTACTCCCTGTCCCTCCCTGCAGCAATGAGAGTAGCAGAGTGATGTGAATGATACGGGTCTGCTGCTGCTCCTGAACTGCTTCAGTCCTTCCCAGCATGGGACTAACTTGGCTGAGGGTTCTGGCACTACCAGAGAGCCTTTGCTTTCACCTCTTCTTTCTCTGTCTTGGTGTTAGGCTGGAAAGATCTGTGTGGATGCTTACTGGCCCTGTTTCCATTCCAGGCCGCTACTGGGAAACAGTAGAGAGGTTAAGAATTAACCAGTTCTATGGGGCACCCACTGCCATCCGCCTGCTCCTGAGATATGGTGATGAATGGGTGAAGAAGTATGACCGTTCTTCTCTCAAAGTGCTTGGCTCAGGTAACTGCAGCAGCATGGGCTTGGAGCAGCAAATCCTTGGGTATCATATTGTGCCTCTTCCCACAAATGCCAAGAACAGCAGCAACACAAGACCCCAAAGTCAGGAGACTGTGCTATTGAGGGGTGACTCCACAAGCAGACCCTGGGAAACTGTGTCCTTAATCTGATCTTTCAGCTCTGCCCCCTTGTCTTTCCCCTTGCAGTGGGGGAACCCATCAGCAAGGAGGCATGGGAATGGTACTTCCGCGTGGTTGGTGAGACACGATGCCCAGTAGTGGACACATGGTGGCAAACTGGTAAGATGCATATGATTCCTTGTTCCAGCTTCTGCTCTCTCAGGCTTTAGGAGTGACCTGCTGCTTTGTTGGCCCCGTGATTACAGTTGTTACTGACATTCTTGTATGAGCTGTGGGGGCCCAGGAGCACCTAAACATGAAAGAGAGAAATGGCCTTTAAAGCTAACCCAGGCAAACATGGGTGATTTGATGGTAGATCTCAGCAGATCCCTGCTGAACGAAACAAGCACAATCACCCATCTGCAGAGCCTTCCCCAGCTCTCTGGCAAACCCAGGCCCAGTCTGTGCAGTGGGGCCAGGGCAAAGGCTGCTGGCCAAGCAGTGCTACTTGACTTTCCTCTTGTTCCCAACTCTGATGAGCATTACAGTTTCTTTTTCTTCAGAAACAGGAGGCATCTGTATCTCACCCCGTCCTTCTAATCCTGGAGCTGAAATCCGTCCAGGCATGGCTATGAGACCCTTTTTTGGGGTCAGCCCTGCCCTCTTGGATGACAAGGTACATTTATAACCCGCAATCCAGGCACTGGCTCAGCCTGCTTTCCCCCAGACACTTGCAGCATGTAGATGGGAGTGGAGAGCTGTGTGTCTTTCCAGCTCACCTCTGCTGGGACAGCAACCTTCTTTACTGGAAGGGGACAAATAGTGGAACTGTTCTTCCAACTAGTGCAGAAGTTGAGATGCTTTTAAAGGTTGCATTGTCTGACAAAACAGGCTTGGGGTCTCTGGCACATCTTCCCAAGGTGAGGTAGCTGGGCAGGGATGGCCAAACTCCCTGGAGGGATCCTACATTCCACCATGGTAGGCAGCTTGGTGCTGGGAGATTAAACCTGTCCTGTTGCAAAGGACATTCCTCACTGCCTTCCCTGACATTTCCATCACAGGGTTGTTAAAACAAGCAATAACTAAACATCCCAAGTACCCTCAGCTATGGTTACTAAAAAGTAACTATTCTACAGGGAAATGTCCTTCTGGAAAACAACATCTCTGGAGCCCTTTGCATCTTGCAAGCCTGGCCAGGTATGGCACGAACCATTTACAATGACCACAAGAGATTTATGGAAACCTATCTGATTCCTTATCCAGGTAAGGAAAACGGGTGGCAGGACACTGAAGACGTGTTTGGTTGGGTATGGTTGTGTCTGCATGCTGGCTTTCTGCATGGAGGCAGGACTCAGGAGAGCTGGTACTGCTGCTTTGTTCTTCCATAAACCCTCCGCAGGGTTGAGGTCCTTTATCTCCCCAGGCCTGATACCACAGCATTGCCCTGGGAATGGGTCTCTCACCAAATTTCCCCATTGGATCACACATCGTTTTAAGGCAGTGGATTTTGTTCTTCTGCCCTCAATTCCCTTGAGCACAGACATCTTGGTGCATCTCTTGCAAATCCTGTCAGCTTCTATCACTCACTCCAAGGCACTGAGCAAGCCCAAAAGTGTGTGTGTGTCTTCATGTGAAGCGGAGAAGCAGCAAGACCACAGGCACCTGCACTGTAGCAAAGTGCTCCCAGAACGAGAAGATGAGGTAGGCTGGGTGTTAGTGCACTGCAGAATGAGGGAAGGAGCCTGATGATAGATCAGGTACCAACAGAGGTAGAAGATTAACAAGGAAGGTCGGCACCTTCACCCAGAGCAGCTGAGGAAGGAGCAGAGTACATGAGTCCTCGTGCCAAAAGATAGGAGAAGGGGGCAGTGTGAGAGCACACAGTTGGCAAGCAGCTCACATGCTCACTGCAACAAGTTACCATGGCATGGTTCTGGCCACTGCAGGGTTTTTCTTCACCGGGGATGGTGCGCATCGTACCAGTGAGGGCTACTATCAGCTAACAGGACGGCTGGACGACATCATTAACATCAGTGGACACCGGCTGGGCACTGCAGAGGTGGAGGATGTTGTGGTAAGAGGTGTGGGTGGGAGTAAAGCCACCCAAGGATACAGCAAAGGCACAGTGGTAGTACTCAGTGAGGTCTCTTTGAAATACCTGAACATAAATATGCTGCTGCTGTAGCAGCAGGGAACAGTGTTGGACCCACAGCCTGCCTGTGGGAACAGCATCCCACACCTTCCCCTCCCATTCTGGCTCTCTGCAGCAAGGGAGGGACAAAGCATGATAAGGTTGATGCTGCAAGTGGGTCGATCCCAGAGCAGCAGCCAGATGTTTTAAGGAATATCTTTGGGCCAGTGAAGACTGTGGGACCTGGTGGAGCAACCTATAGGCACACAACAGGGTCTACAGGGTGCAACTCTAAAGCAATCAGGGGCAGGGAGAAAAGACTTGTGTTTGCAGACCTACTGAGGCAAGAAGGAAGAAGGGCAGAAGCCACCTGAGGCCCTTCATTATCTCCCTGCTTTACTGTGGGTTGCAGCAGCCAAGACAGGTCAGGGCAGCTCCCAGGTGGCAGCCAGCCTGCCAAAAGCACCGAGCCAAACCCCAGCCCTGTTCTCTTCCAGAATCATCATGTGGCAGTGGCAGAGTCTGCCGTCATCGGGTACCCACATGAGATCAAGGGAGAAGGTAAGATGTTTCATTTCCTGCACCTGAAACATCTCTCCAGGGGTTGTGGCACTGCAGTGGGAAGTGGCACAGTCACATGAACCCCTGGTAGCAATGCTGTGTCCACACCACATAGCGTGCACAAGACCAGCTAGGCTTTACATAAGGTGGCAGCAGCAGCACCATGGCCAAAAGCACTCACAGCATTGGCTACAGAGCATCCCCTGAGGTTACCAGCAGAGAGGTTCCCTCCTGGCACTAGGTCCAGGCAGGCCCTCAGGAACACAGTATGCACAGTGCTTAGTAACCCCAGGTTGTGGTTTTTCTGCCAGGAGTCTATGTGTTTGTTGTGCTGAAGAAGGACAGTGGCTACACACAGGAGACTCTCGCTGCTGAGCTACAGCAGCTCATCTCGAAGAAGATTGCTAAGTATGCAGCTCCAGATTATGTTCAGGTAACACACACAGGCTGCTCCAACACCCTGGCAGCTTGGCTGACCCCTTTCCCTCAGTCTTAACTCTCCTCCTCCCCACCACAGGTCACACATCGGCTGCCCAAGACACGCTCGGGTAAGATTATGCGTCGGGTGCTACGGAAAATCGTGGAGGATAAGGCCAGTGAGCTTGGGGACCTCACCACGCTGGATGACCATGAAGTTGTGCAGCTGATTATAGAGGGACGCAAGCACTTGGTGGAGGGGCAGAAGGGCAATTAGCTTGGCTTTACCAGCAGCCATCTCCTCTTCCTTCACTGCAAAACCAGGGAAACATCCAGAATTGCCACTAAGCAAGGGTGGCCAGGAAGTGCTCAGAGATTGCACCTCCACTGTGGTCTCAGAGTGACCTCTTCACAACACGAAGACCCTCAAAGCCTGTCTCCACACATGTGTGCGGCAGGTGAGAGAACATGACTCATCACAGGCAGAACAGTAAGGGGATACAAGCTATATTTCCTAAAGGCAGAGGGCCAAAAGCCCTCCTTGGGGTTCCTTGTGCCTTGCAGTAGCAGTGGACGTAGCAGCAGGGCAAGATGCCCAGCCCTGGACAGGTATATTACTCCTACCCCTACTCTGCTCTTCAGCTATGGTCTAGTCCAGGACCACTGCCAATATATAAGTATCTCCTCAAAGCAAACCCCGGATAGAAAACATGCAGCATCCAGTTAACAAATATTGACTCCATAAAAATAGTTTAAAAACAGGCCATAGATTTTAATACAAAAATGTTCCTTTCACCTGTGGCCATGTGTCATAAGGAGAGCAGAGACATGCCCCTTTTCTGTGCCGGCATTCTCATCCCTCACAGTGCACCCCTTGGCTCCTGCTGGGGAACATAATCCCCACCAGAGCCATAAGGTACAGAAATCTGTTCTGCAGAGCTGTGTATCAAACACAGAGCTCCCAGCAAGGAACAGAGGGCAGAAAAGGAGGCTGCATCCTAGCCTCGCACCACTGCATCCCAGACAAAGTGGAGGTTCCTCTGGCCATTTTTAATATAAAACCCATGAGACAGCATGTTCTCTTTGGGCAGCGTAGCAGCTCTGCCTCTTTCCCCCCTGAGAGCCAGAGAGGCAGAAGGAGGCTGGGAGAAGGATGACATAGCTGTGTCTGCTCGTGCCAGAACCCCACACCATGAGTTCTGACATGCTCAGGGTCCATCAGCAAAATCCAGAACGGGTCTTGCACTGTTTGAATCCCGTGTTGACAGCTGCTGGTTTGGCAGCTCCACGTCTGCTATTGAGAGCTCTCCTGATGTGCAGGTTCTCTGTCTGGCCAGCAAGGGCATGTTCTTCAGTGTCCTTCTCCAGCGGGGAGCCGCTTCATCTTCTCACATCGAGTGAGCTCCCATCTTCCTTCCCCATGAAGTTTCAAAATCCAGCTGTGGAACTGCAATTCAAAAATACAATGTTGAAGGATGTCTCTACAAGGGCATGTCTTCCCACAGTGAGGTACTCCAGCCTTAGTCACTCCCCTCTGCTTGCCAGAGACCCTCTCTATCTCCTGTTTTGCCACCACCAGGGAGGTATGGAACACTGTCCCTCCATCTCACCTTTTCTAGGCTGGGTCTGTGTCCCACACTGATCAGCGTCATGCCCAGCTGAAGGCACAAACGGTACAGTTCATGCTCCACCTCTTCTGTCAAGGCACTGGTGGCTTCATCTAGCACTGAAAGAAAAGTTGTAAGCCCCACAAATCCTCTCCCAACCATACATCTCCCCTAGGCAAAAGCACAGCAACTGCTGAGAACATTTCAGTTATTAACTGGAGTTCAAGAGCATCTGCAGAAGGCAACTGAGGAGAAGCCTAAGGACTCTGGTATTCCTCTGGCACAGCTGGTGTCAGTCCATTGGGAAAGCCAGCCTTCCCCTCAAGTCCTTGAATCCATCCAAAGTGCTCTGTTCCCCTCATTCCTCTCCCTCAAAAGCCAAGATATGACCTACTCAAGGCAGGCCACATGCCAGAGCACCATGGAGCACCTACGATGGTCTGTGGCACCTTCCTGACTGTTAGGGGTAAATACTACAGATCTGGAGCAGAATAATTTGTTTTACATCATCTCCACAGTTTTTAGTTTGCAATTCACAGGTTCCTTTAGCTCAGACAGCACTGAACTGTGCCAGAGGCTTCAGGGGAAAGAGACGTACTTACATGTGGCTACCTGCTACTGACACTGGCACATCCACCCTGGCAAGTCCTCCAACAGCCCACCCAGCAAAGATTAAGGAATTGGCCCCATCGGCTAATTCCAGATGCTTCTGTGATCTCCCAAGACTGTTTCTCCCACTGGTCCTTGTCTTTTGCCATGTCATGGCTGAATTTCCCATATTGCTTCCACAACCCTACAGATGTTTATGAACTTCAGATATGGCAGCTGTCACCACACTCCCCAGCATATGTACTTCTTTACATAGCAACTGGTGAGCATGCTGACAGGTGCCATTGGACCTGGACCAAGAACATTAAACCACTAGTTCCTTAAGAAGAGAATGTCTTACATACAGCCTCTTGCTTTACCACTATTCACACAAATAATGAAATGTTTTCACACCTGAATCCTCTGTGTGCTGTGCTGCTAAAATAATGGCCATGGTGAAGCATGTTCCTAGCAAACAAGGGATTTCATGAGCTGTCTGTCTCCATACCAGCTTCTCTTTACACCAAAGTCCCTATCTTTTTCTCCTCTTTTCTTCGGTAGTCAGTCACTCACCTGCATATTTTGGCTGGAGGTAGAAGAGCCGTGCAAATGAGAGCCTCTGCATTTCCCCTGGGGACAGGATGTCATACCTGCAGCAGGATCAAGATTCAGTATCTCCCTCAAGAAACAGAGTTTGTTTGCTGAAAATCACATGGCTTCTGATATCAGAGACACCAACAAGCAACTGTCCCTATGTCCCTCATACCAAGCTCCATGCTGCTTAGCAATGTTCCCCACTCAAGGAAATTAGACAAATTTACATAGTGAGCTCCCTTACCAGTTCCAGTCCACCTGCTCATCCAGTCCACCAGCCCTTTCCAGCAAATCAGTCTGCAGAGAGCACAGCAAACTTGTGAACAGAGGCCTCAACCCTGTCAGCCCATGGCTGAGCATAACCACCCCCTCCCTACTAGTCTCACTTTTCCCACTTGCTCGATATCCCTCCTCCTCTTCCTGTCCCATAGACAGTCTTGTCCCAGCTACAGACAGTGTCCCCACATAAGTCCAGCACACAGTCATTCTGTGCTGCCACAAAAAAATGATCCCTTCTTCCCTCACCAGCAGCACCAGAAAAGGCAGCAGCACTACTGGTGACTCACCAGCCCAGTCAGCTCCAGGAACCGCACAATTCTCTCGTCATCTGCAGACCCTGGGGACAAAGCCATACAGCATAAGCAGGGGCAACGTGTGCCTACGCCAAAGCTGCATGGAGGAGTTGGTGGGGTGGGAGGGAAGGATTGGAGGATCTCCTGAGCTTCAGTGTAGTTGACCTGACCACTTAATTATACCAGGTCCTGAGCTTTGGCACAGATAGCCCCAAAGACTGGCCTTCCTTACAAATGTTAACTATGGCTTTGAGCAGCATGCCAGTAGGTAGCTGGGCTCCACAATACACCTGACATTTGGCTCAGTCCATGGCCACAGATGGACACAGCCTGAACACAAGGATCCAGGCTTCAACTGTCAAGGCCAGTTTCTCTCCTATGGCTGAGACCACACACTGCAGGTGGTGAAGCCATGGGAATGGGACTCAAATAACAGCTGGCAAAAGAATGCTATGTGGGATGAGAAAAGCCTCAGGGTGAATCAGCTGTGGAGCAGAACATACACTTGAGCTGGTACAGTCAGCATCTATGAAAGCTGAGTAGAAGGGCTGTGCATCTGCCATGGACCTCTGTGAAGCTGCTGAAGAGCCACAGCAGTAGCTGACAGCTGTAGCTACTCTCAGCAAGATTGTGACTCCTAGACGTTTGAAAGCAGCAGATAACACTGCTGGACATCTCCAAGCTACAGCAGACCACATGAGCTCTGACTTGAGAAGGGGGCGGCGGAGAGAAAGGATCCATATATTCTCACCTCAACAGAATGCAAAGCCTTGGGAGATCATTTGAAAATGAGGAACAGTGAAAGATGAAGGTGAGTAGAAAATGAGATGAAGGCAAACATGGCTTGCCCAAAGTCAGACTGTACCAATCAGATCAGATGTATTCCAAGAGCAACATGTATCACATCTAGCACAGCAGGGAGAGCATGGCCAGCTTGTTCTCATTGTACTAAAAGAGTAAATTCTTGTCAAGCAAGTATGTTCTCCTCCTAGAAGGGAGGGTGCACACAACTGATTTTAACATACACTAAAGTAAATCTTCTAGGAAAAACCAGAGCAATAAAAGCAAAATGGATGAGTGTTTCTGATGGGGCATGGCAGGGGAGAATCTGCACTGGGTACAGCACAGTGAGCTGACACCACAGGGTTGGTTAATCGCTCCAGTGAATTTCCACGTACCTGAAACTGGGTAGATCTCCTTCAGGGGATAGATCACCTGTTTAACAAAGCAAAAGAAACCATGTCAGAGGGAGCTGAACACAGTCCATCAGAGATGCAATGGCAGTGGCATGAACTCAGGCACAAGGAAAGAAGAAGCCACAGGCATCCTCCCTCTTGCAGGCCTGTCTGCACCACACAGGTTTGCAGGGCATGACCACAGCTGGGAGCAGAGCTGAGTCCAGAGGAGGGACAACCCCTGGGCTCACCTGCTCACGCAAGCTTCCATCGGTGAAGAAGGGCCGCTGCGGTAGGAACACCACTCCACGGGGGCCAAAGCAGGTCAGCATCGTGACGCTCCCTGCACAGAGACACACTGCAGCCTGCAGTACCAGACAGCAACTCCCCATTGCCCCGTGTAGTCCTGTCCCATGAAGTAGTCAATAAATCCCCGCAAAAGTGTGTTTGTAACACAGGACAAAGCAATGAGAGCCAGAGAATGTGAGAGACAGGTGGCTCCCATCAGTGGATCAGTGACACACTCAACATCACAAGGTGGCACCAGCCTCACAAGAACACACTGCCACCTTACAAACTCAGGGCAGCCTTGGTTGAGGAGAAGGTTGCGGTATGTAGCAGTCCTTACCCTGCGTGCTCTCCCAGAGTCCTCCAAGGACCCTTAGGAGAGATGTCTTCCCTGTACCAGTGTTTCCCATAATCATCACACTGTTTCCTTGTGAGATCCTGAGGCTCAAGTCCTTGATGAGCAGCTTGTCAGAGGATGGCACTGAAAGTGTCACTTGGTCCAGAAGGAAAGCTGTGTCCTTTGGCACTGGGTCCTTCCCAAAATGGCTGCTGGGCCAAAGGAGAAGAGATCTGGGGGTAAGTGACCACGCTGAGATTGGCAAAGATCAGGCACCTTAGACGTCCTGTGCCTCTGTGACAGCAGCCCTGCCCCACACAGCCCCAGAAAGACAAATGACAGTGAGCACTGCCTGCTCCCACCAACTGCATGCAACAGACTGTGACACCAAGGGCCACCTCCATCCCATGGCAGCCTCACACTCTGACACATAAGCTGCAAGCCAGACAGTTGCTGAGAAGACTCACCCGTCCAAATCCCAGCTGGTTTTGGCTTCTGAGTAGTTGCCATTTTTTTTTCTGCCAAGGCTCAGCAAGGTCTCCTGCAGTTCACCAATCCTAGACAAACAGGAGGTTGCATGAATGCCATAGACAACTCCAGCAGCTTCCTCAAAATATCCAAACTTGCCCATGTTTGCACACAAGCAATTGTTTATTTTTTTAGCACAGACATGGGCAGAGTCTTGTCCTGCACTTCCCTTTCTCCCGGAGATGTGCCCATAGAGAAGCTCACCTGTGTGTGTAGCCAGCTACATCTGTCACAGTGCTGGAGAGATCTATGAGCTGGCTGAAGCAGCCAATGAGGTAGATGGAAACAAAGGCATTCTGGGGAGAAATCACATGCCAGAGTAAGGGTCAGTGCTGAGCTTGGGCACTGTCCCTTACTTCATGACTGCAAGGAGGCAGCCAAGAAGTCCACACATTTGGCCATGTCAGATGTCTCTGCAAAATGCATGAGAGGTTAAGTCAACCAGGATGGTGGGAGTGAAGGAGAAGACGACCTCATTTGAAAAGAACAGTGCTTCCCTGTTCAGTACAGCAGTTTTTGTCAGGTGGACATGTGTCCTGCCGTCCAGGGAAGGTGTTTGCAGAGTGCCTGCCTGACAGCCCAGGGTCCAGCACACTTGCCATAAGTCACGCAAGTCTCTGCCACCAACCCTGCCCCAGCACCGTATATGGCTCAGAGCAGGGTGTCTCAGCCTGCAGTGCTCACTTAGCTATATTTACCTCTGCATTCTCTATCACAAGCCAATTTTAAGTATCTGGTAAAGAGTCAGGTCAGGAAGGCAAATGCAAGCCAACTTGGCCTTACTGGTGCCATGGTCACCACAGGCAGTAGCCCAAGGCGTAATCCAGACCTGCAGTACTGTGCAGAGGCCACCCCCCCACATGGCTGAAAGCCAGAGACTTTCTGACCTCACTGTTTTCTTTAGGACACAGAGGTCTGAGCTAGGAAACACTTATATAGCTGTGACCTTGACAGCTCTCACCCCCAGGTTAATCATGTACCAGCTGGCTACGAGCTCCCACTTCCATGGGTAGGGACAGTCTAACCTGAAGGTCAGGTGCTGCAGGTTTATCCAGCCCCAAGGCCACCAGCGCCACATGAAACCTCCATCCTCAGTGCTTGCTCACCATCCACAATGGAGTCTGGGAGATCATCCTTAGCTCACCTTGCTGACAAGGGCACTGAGCTCTGTTGGACTCAGGTCCCCGTAGATCCCAGAAAAGATGGGAATGGCAATGACCACGTAGCTCAGGATGCTACCCAGATAGTCAAAGGTGTTGATTCCAACTGGGCAAAAGCACATTGAGAGAAGACAATGAGTTAGAGTAGGAACCTCTGTCCCAGCCAGGCTCAAGTGTAGCCCATGAGCCCAGACAGAGGAAGACCTGCATTCTTGTCTCAGCCCTTTATGACGCACCCGAGAAGAAGAACCCATTTCACAGGGCAGCATAAGCACCAGGGTGAAAATTCATTTGCCAAGCAACGAGCACTTTGGGGCAGACTCCTGAGCAGAGAAACATCATCCAGACACAGAGGTCAGGAACCACCATGGGGCAAAAGTCACTTTGCCTGCTTGTTTCTGCCTCAAGGGGCCTGGCTGACTCACAGTAAACAGGAGGGATGGCAAAAAGAAAGCTCTAGGGTGAGATGGTTTTCCATGAAGTGTATCTTGGAGCACACAGCAAACAGAAAGACTTAAGATCCCAAATTTCTACAGACAACTCTGTTCAGGGCTCCCTCTCCCATACATTGCTCAGAAGCTCTGAGATGTTGCTGAGATGAGGAAGAGCTGTCTTTATAGTGGTTATTTAAAGCCAAAACCTGGACTCACTGTCAATGGAAGAAGGGAGATTTTGAGTAGACAACTATGCTTAAGGGACAGGCTCTATAGGAAAAAAGCTTTCACAGCTTCCAATCACATACACAGTCTTGTCCTTTCCCAAAGCTCAAGCCCTTCCCTCTTTTCCTGGCCTTTGAACACCTGCTCCACAGAAAACCAGATTCCTGTAGATTCTGGGTTCTCCACAGCTTTGCCTCTTTATGAGGCTTTTACACAATAGGATCTCCATTTAGCTCTGCAGGAGGCACCCTCTCCTCACCCTCAGGGCTTTCATGCACCAGCAAGAGGCAGGAGAGGGAAACAGCAGCACCCACCCAACTGCTCTACCAGTAGGTAACCAAGCCTGTGGACCACCACAAGGGAGCTATCATACACCCCACTTCACCCCCCAAGCTCCCCACTCACTGTATAGCCACAGCTCCTTGCCTATCAGCTGTCTCTGGGTCTGCAGCAGGCTCTGCAGCCTCCGGTTCGTGCGCATGTGCTCCACTCGCCCGGCCCTGTAAAGCAGGATTGCAATGTGCCACAGACATTCCAGGACCATGGCCTTTAAAACTGAGGCTTGGAACGGGTCTGCCACTTTCAACTCCAAGTTACAAGCTCTTCATTGCACAGAAACTGAACAGCCAAGAGCACTTTCGTGAAGAGCATCATCAAGAAACTGGCTGAAACACGCAGTCTTGCAAATCTCTCCCAAAGCCTGTGGATGCTTCCACTGCATACAGGAGGAGATGAGGCAAGGCTAGACACTGTCTGCAAGGCCCCAGTCTGGAGCAATGCACACCCAAGGTCAAACACATTTCCCAAGCAGAGCCTGGGTGGAAGAGAGGGATGGCACCACTATACAGTAGAGCCAGAAAGGAGAGGGCAGAGGGGAATCCAGGAAGTTATAATAAGCCCACAGAGTCTATATGGCCAGCAGCCCCAGCCCACCTCTCCCTGTTTCCCACTCCACAGGAGCGGGACAAAGACAAGCCCTGAGCAGTGCAGCTCCCAGTGTGGGTGACCTTGCCCCACAACTCCCCCTTTCCCAGGGCTACCTCCACTGGGTCACCCACAACCCCATTTGGTGGTGATGCTCCCGTGGGCAGGCTGAGCCAGTAGCAAGGAGACATCTCAGCACTAAACAACCACCTTCAGCAAGCGTGGCAGCTCCTTTTGCTGCTTTGCAAGGGCTGGGCTGCCCTCAGGTGGCAAAATACAGAGATCCACATCTCACTCCAGACTCCCACCTGCCAAGACAGCTATTGCCCCTGACACCCAACACAAGCTTGCACCCAGTACAGACCCACACTCCCACCACAGCCCATGAAACAGGAGAGTCACTAGAGCCCAAGCAGATACGGCCAGAAGCTGCACAAAAACATCTAAATTAAGATTTTTGAAGTCTTGTTTCTAAAGATTCTCAGCTCTTAGAAAAACAGATTTTCTTTCTCAAAAATGCACCTGGCTAAAACTCAGTTTGGCATTATTGCCCTACAACCCATCTCAGGTAACTACTGAACTGCAATCTTTGCTCCCTGTTTATTCAGAAAGGACAAAGCCTTGGACATAAGGAATTAAAGGCAAGCAAGGCACCGGGGATGAGAGCTACTTTTTCTGCTACAGACAAGAGATTGCGGTATTGGTTTCCTCTTTTCCTTCTATTCACTTCACTTTTAAAGCAAGTTTGCCAAAGACTTAGAAACAAAAAAAGTTAAAAAGTGACTGCTCGGCTTTTGTTTCTTCCTTAACCAAAACAATGATGAGGCAGGTGCAAGAGGACAAGGTCTAACAGCTAGAGAAGTTGAGCCATCAAAACCAGCCACTCACTTTATGCTCCTGCTCTTGCAGAATTCGAAGAATGCAACCTTTAAAATAATATTTTTATTTTTAATTAAGAGAAATACTATGAAAATCCCAGTTCAATTTAATTATAGTGAACCTTTTCTATTACCACACTGTACTGAAGTAAGACGCTCTGTTTTCTGGTATAATTCACTTTTTTCATTTTCTCCTTAGTAATAGAAAAAAAAAATTTCAAAACTGTGAGGAAAAGTGCTGCAGCTTAAATAAGGGCATGTAATTAAGAGTACGTCCTCCAGTACAAAAAATTCTCATCAACCAGTAGGAATCAACCAGTCCACAAAGAGATAACTCAGACTTGCCAATGAAAATCAAGATTGATTTCAGTTATTTAAATCAGTTTCATACCTGTCAATATAAATCTTTATGAAATCAGTGATTTTGAATCAATCTCTTTGGGTACAGTACCACCACACTTGAAACGCCCAGTCATTACAGCGTGAAGGAGACAAATACAGATCACAGGCAGGGAAGACCACAGAGAGGACAGATGCTAGTTGTGTAAATTCCTGGAAAAAGTGCAATTTCTCAACATGCAGGACAAGGGCAGACTTGTGACAAGAGAAAAACAAGAACCTCCTGCCACCCCAAAGCAAGCTGCAGAAAAATCATGGCTCTTTTCCTGAGTTCTCAACATTTCTGTGAACCAAGCAACAGCTCAACAGACTTCAGGGCATCACTGAACAAGGAAATGATGCCAGGCTCCCAGCTGTGGGGTAAATGGCACTGAGCAAATTCAGAGCAGCAGTACAACACAGGGAGGGTCAGGGCACAGACTGACCAAGAGGAGCAAGCAGAGGTTAGGTGGCCAGGCAGCAGCTGCCATGCTCCCAGAAGACATGCAGGTTATCAACAGCAGCGTGTTAGCAACATGCAACAAGTCCCCAGAGGAACAAGATGGAATAAGACTTCGAGCAATCTTCCTGGCAAAATATCAGTAATTGTCTCTAAGCCAGCACCAAACCTCTATCTGGCCTCCGGGAATGTTAGAAGGGAGGCAGAGGAAAAATAGTTGCCTCCAGTTGTGGATTATTTCTGCAGATGATGCATAGAATGCAAAGAACATACAGTGCGTCAGGACTGTATGATGCTGTAGTGGAAAGGAGGACACAGAAAGCTCTGGCTGCAGCAACAGGACTTGGGCCCCTCTGGGATACATGAATACAACAAGGATGCCCTGAACTGGGACAATCCTTATGTGGATATAAAGAAATGAACACTACTAACCTGTAGAAAGCAGCTGGTTCTGCATTGACACGAATCTGCATGTGCTTGAACCTGGACAACAAGACAAACCATATTAATTGTGCACAAATGCTCAATGAATTATGTAGCCAAAACCCTTGCTAGAGGAAACTCATCTTACATCTGTCAGAGCACTGATCTGAGGCATTTCCTGACAGAAGTACTCAACAGGCTCAGAAAGGCACCAGAGACCAACGCTTAGCACATGGTAACATCATTGTGGGCCAGCTCAGTGGTGCATGTTTGATATCCTGCTCTCTGCACACATCTTCTTAGTTCTTGGGCCTCCTGTTTGCTGCTAGTCCAGCATCTCCATCATACACAATCACCCCAGCCAATTGCCCTGGTCTGGGCTCCTTGTGCCACAGCAGCTTCTGCTGCTGTCCGTGGATGCTCTGAGCCCCAGGGAAAGCTGCAAAGACCCTGCCATGCACCCAGCCAACCCTGCAAGGGAAGGGGGAGGAGGTGCATTACAGAGGATATGGAAAGACTGTGCTGTTTTGGGAACTTAATGAACATGATGGCGAAGCAGAAACCTGATTTCTGTCAGTAGATGAAGTTCACTGAACTTGCATCTGCACCCAACAAAGCTCCACATGCAGTTTTCTTCTAGCAGCCCCTAGCAGAGGCACCAGCAATGACCAGGCAAGCAGCCTGAAGACTGAACCAAGTGCACTGCCTGTCATGACACAGGACTGTGAAATGGGTGGCATCCATCAGCACATAGACTTTGGGTCACCATTGCACAGGTAGGTTTCTCTGAGTGGGGGTAAAATCACAGACAAGGGAAGTAGCTGCACACCTAGCACTGAATGGGGACAAAAATGAAACATGCAGGAGCTGCCAAGAGACAATGAAAATGCTGCTCTGCCGGGACTTACCTGAAATCCCCCTCCAGTTTTTCCTGATGAACAAGTTTAGACACAATTGGGCTCATCAATACTTTGTTTGCAATCGTTCCAATGACAAAATACCCAAAGATGCTCAATGGGCCTAGCCAGCCTGTGCTACAGAGAAGGAGAAAGAGAGGTCAGCTAATAATCCAAGCAAAAGCACATTCTTGCACTATTGCACTCAAGCAATCAGAGCCCTCAACTATCATCTCTCTTGGCTTTCATGGAGGTTTGGGGGCCAACACTGCACACCCCAGCATCCCCAAGGCAGAATTCCCTTTGGAGTGGAGCGACCACTCACATGTGTGTACAAACATTCATTTGGGGAGCTGTAACATGGGTGCCAGGATTCAAAAGAGAGCATAGGAAAGAGGTGTGAAAGCAGGGCCAGGATGCATCCTTACCTGTGAAAGCACTGGTAAGTGTAGTAGGCCAGTGTGAAGGGTGAGATGACAAGCTTGCTGGCCATGGAGCTGAGCTGCTTGCAGAACCTCTCCACATCCTGGCTGATGCGCTGGTCCCTGCTCAACACAAAGAGCCAGTGTTAAAGCCTAGATGCAAGAACCATTACTGAACCTCTAAAAGGGAACAAGCCAGATTGTTTGACTGTGTGAACCTAGGACAGGATGCAGATGAACAACCCTGTCTGGGAGGAACCTGCAGCTGGGATTCCTGCTCTGCCATAGGAGACCATTTCCATGGCCCAGCAGGACCCATCTAAGAGCCTTCCTGGCACCTAGGAAGAACAGTTCTTGCTGTTACTTTCACCCTATGCCTTGTATTAATCTTTTGTTTCACTTTCAACAACATTGCTCAACTCTGTGCTAAAGGTCTCTGCATTCTTGAGCTTTACTCCTCTCCTGGAATAACCCCCAAGCTACAAAACACTGCTGATTCTCCCCCAAAACTTCATCTCAGGCACCAGAGCCATCAGGACTGGCTAGGGCACAGGCCAGGCCTTTGTCAGCTGTTGGATATTTACAAACACTTCCATCAAAGCCACCCTTCCATAGTAGCTCGTCCTTTTGCTGCAAGGAAGAAAGTTCTTCCACTTGCCTTAGTTCCCAAGAGCAGGCAGCTTCTCACCTCACTGACAGTATGCACATGGGTGACAGACCCTCAAGTCTCACCTGTCCCACTGCTGAGCAGGAGCTGCACTTGGGGTAACTAGGAAGAACTTCAGCTTATTTATTCCCTTGGCACCTCATCTGTCCAGAGCACATGGATAAGGACTTCAGCCTGCTATGCTGTGCCCAAGTGGAAAGGACATGACTGTGAACACTGGAGACCAGAAGAAGTGCAAGGCTGGACTCCTGGTTAGTTTCAGTGCAGATACAACCACAAGAACTTTCATCTCTCAAATCTTCTACAACCCTGGAACAGCAATGGGTGTAATTTTGGGGCACCTCTCACCCTGACTGACCTTATAGCCATCATTTTTCCTTTTCCTCAGACTGCAATTGTTTCCATAAAGTTGTAATTTAAGTTGTGCTACGGCCTCATAGGAGAATATTGCTTTTTCCAAGCTATTAAGCAACATGTAATGAAAACACATAAACATAATTCAGATGCCCTGCTGGGAACTGCAAGTGTTTGTATGGCACTTAGAACCCACCCTTCACTCCTTTGAGATGAATGAGTCCACGCATCTAACACTCAGCTTGGTTTGCACTGCATAATGGGAGGTGTCTCTCTATTTCATCCTCTAAGTTCCCAGTGCAGAGAAAAAATTCCCATCAAGGAACTGTAAGATGAAGAGAATTTTTGCAGTGGCACCAAAAAGACACTAAGCAATAAGACTGGAAGCTGGAGCAGAAACAAGGTGGTAATGAGAAATACTCCCCAGTAATCCCACACATTTGGTCTGCTAAGGTCAGGAGAGGTGGCTCTGTTGCTGCAGAGCAGATTGACCCAGTTATCTCCTGCATTTCACTGCACAATGTGAACACATTCCCTGGTTAAAAATAAGCCTGAGCAGAATAATCATGTGGTGAGGGGCCTCTGCCTGCCCCTTCCCCCCGCCCCCAAAGAAAAAAGACAGGCAAGCAGGAGCTTCTGGCTTATGGCCAGTATGCTACACTGGCTGGGAAGTACTGCATGCCTTGGTGACAGGCATGGACTTTCAACCTCTCCTTGCAACTCCATATCACTGCAAAACACTATCAGAAATGAACATTCAGTGATGGTGGGAGTAAACTCAACAGTGGCTGGAAAGTGCATCAGCATGATGATGATCACCTACTGCCTAGCACGTAGGGCTGTTTGACCCAAGCCAAGTCCTCTGTCCTTGCTTGCTGCTCCCCCTGTGCACAGTTAGTTGTTCTCATGTGGGTCATCTCCTAGCACTGGGCCAGCAGAGCAGCAGGGAATGGCTCTGGCTGAAAAGTGATACAGACAAAAGACATCTGAGCCAGCCAAAACATGCTTTCTCGTAGAAGACCACCAAGCTGTGCAACAAAGGGGCACGGACAGGCAGCCTGGAGCAACAGGCAGCAGAAGTGTGCAGGCTGATTCAGTTCCCTGATGTCACCACAAGAGTTAGGAGTCCCTGCAAGAGAGCCCTTTCTCACTGGGACCCTGGGCTTGGTCTCTGATGCCATCAACATGGGAGATGCCACTAGTGCAGTGACTAGACCAGAGGTGCTCCCTCTAGGGGAGGAGAGCTTGGAAACTCAAAACAACTGCATAAAGCCACACAATTTGGAAAAAGTTATCCCTTGATTTCTCATTTTTTAGCAAGTATTTAATAACAACTTCTTTAAATTCTGGAGGGGAAAAAAAAGCCTCTACACTGAGATTGGCTCAGTTGGTTAGAGCATGGTGCTAATAACACCATGGGTTCAATTCCTGCATGGGCCATTCACTTCAGAGTTGGATTCAATGATCCTTGTGCATCCCTTCCAACTAAGAATATTCTGTGACTCTGTGACTCTCACATGACGTCTAACATAGGATCTTTAACTCTTCGAAGTGTGTAACTACAACAGCAGTGCCCTGTGTGCAAGGACAGGCTGCAAGGCCAAGGTCCACATGCAGTTGTGAGGAAGGGAGGCATTTGACCTTTGCTGCAGAGCCCAGGTAGATGAGCAGCTCTGCAGTAAACAGGACAGTGCATGAAGCAAAGTGGAGAGGGATCTTGGTCAGGGTGGGCTGGGATAAGCAAGGAAGAGACTCCTCCTTCTCTCATATTTGAAGTCACCCCTGACATTTCCTTCTTAGGAACAGGAAAAGGGAAATGCACTCATACAGCGCAAAACAAAGCCCTTCCTGGACGTGGCTCCCACAAGTTATCAAAACCCCTAAAAACACCAACTGAACAGAACTGTGTTCAGCTGCACACTCTGGTGGCTTAAGTTCAAACAGAACAGGGACTGTCCTAATGTGCTGGCTGTGTAAAGGCAAGGAAGGCACTGCTCTCTGACTCCAGTCAGGCCCTCTGCAATGTCACACCAAGTGCCAAAGGCTGAGTTTGCAGACAGTGTGTTTTATACTAGCAGTAGATCCCTGTTCTGATGGGCATCCACTTTTCTTGCAACATCTGACCCCTAAGATCACAACCAGCACTCACAGGAGTTCCCAGCAACAGGTACCACCTCCCACCAGGGCAGATATTTGTGCTTAGATGGTAAAAGCTTCTAGGGCTCAAGCCCCTACCCAGAGACACAGAGAAGCCAGGAAAAGGTGCACAGCAGCCCAGGAGAAGCCAAGCAAGATACTGAAAGAAGCCGAAGGCAGCCTACGGATTATCGATGTCCTCATGCAGCACGTGCAGGCTGTAGTAGACTTGGCCTTGGAAGTAGCAGTTGTGGAGGTATTCGGTGAGGGACTTCCTCCAGTTCACGTACATCATGTTGCAAATAAACTGGTCGAAGCTTTTTAGCTGTAACAAGGGCAAAGAGACAGATGGGAAAAGAGAAGCGAGAACAACTCGCTTTTCCCCAAGCGAAATAAAAACTGGCAGTTTGTACTAGTGATCTATCTCACATGTAGCTACCTAACGGGGCATGAGCAGACTTAGATCCTTCGTGACCAGGATCCTGCCAGGAGCCATGGGCAATTCTCCTTTCCTCTCCCACGACATGTGAGCTTCTGGTCTTACCGTGGAGTTCACTATGATCAGAGTCACGGCAACCGCAGTCAGTGTTTTGAACCCGGAGAAGTCCTTGTTCCCTAGGACGGCATAGTACTGGCTGGGGATGACACCGACCTGGTAAATGACGAGTTGCTCTGGGGGAGAGAGGCAAGCACGGGAAGGAATTGAAGGGCGGCAGTGACACGGCAAGGCGGGGGCGCGGCCGTGGGGAGCCGGCCCCGAGCCCACCGCCCCGGCTCACCCAGCAAGGCCACAGCGAGCAGCGTCAGGAACATGAGGGCGCTCGGGGACGGCCACCCGGGGAACAGCACGGCCAGCAGCCGCAGGAACCGCCGCAGGAACAGCCCGTCCAGCCGGGGGGCGGCCCTGCAGTGAAGGGGCACGGGGGGGCCGGAGTGAGCGGGGGGTCCCACCGCCCCTCCCCTCCGCTCCGCTCCGCTCCGCCGCGGCCCGGCCCGGCCCCTCCTCACCGTCTGCCGGCCCCGGCGCCCCCCGCGCTGCCGCCACCTTCCGCCATCGGGTGCCGCCACACAGAGATGGCCAGCCCCGCTCCCGGCCCAGTATCANCTGGGCCCTCCTCTCCTGAGGAAGGAGCTTGGCTGCTCCCTCTTGGGCTTCCAGAGGCCGCGGGTGCTGCCCGCCCGTCACAGGGGACACAAGAAGGAAGGGCCCGTGCTGATCCTGCATGTTTGGCTTGTTTTGGGGGTAGGCAGTGAAGTTTCAGGTTGCTTCGAAAGGACACAGAGCTTGTGGTGGCCACTGCAGGGGATGTCTCAAGCCGGGCCCTTGGGATGAGGCAGCGATTCCCAGTGCTAGGGTGAATGGCAGTGTGTGCTCCCAGCGCGAAACCCCGGGCAGAGGGCAGGGAGCCACTTCAGGAAAGCAGCAATGGACCCTCTTTCGCTTCTCCGTGATCCCAAGTTTAATACAGAAACCAACTTTTTTTAATTTTTTTTTTTTTTTCAGGTTTGGGCTGGGTTCTGGTTTTATAACTCAGAGCTCTGGGTTATGAAATGTTTCAAAACAAGTACATTTCTGGACAAGTCTGTTGATGTGAGATGAGGGATCCTATGAGCTGGTATGCCTTCCTTACTCATGTGTCTCTCACACCTACCATACTCTTGACGCCATTTCTTCTGCAGAGCCTTCGGACTTCTACACATACCCTACAGGTCCCTCTTCCCATATGCGAAGTAGCTTTGTTCTTCTTCCAGTTCTCTGCCTCCCCGCCCTCTTTCTCTTCTCTCATCCTCATCTCCTTCATCTGTCCTCTGCTGCTAGCTGCCCAGTGGTCCAGATACTTCAATACAAAAAAATCAGAGTATATGGACTCAGGGATGAAAGAAGACACGTCAGTCTGTTTCCTCAGCAAATGGCCCTCTCCCTAAGCAGTGTCCCTTTCTCCTTGCCCTCATCTTCCTCTCTCAACTCCTTCACTGATGGAATTCACAGTGCTATCAGTCATACCTAAAGGTTAAGCTCCAGAGGGCAGAGATCAGCCCTCTGAAAACCTGACCTCAGTGATGACTAATTTTTATGTCAAAAGGATTCTTTTTCTCAGCTGTTGCATCAGACCTGGGTGATGGTTCCTCCTAGGCAGTCACTTCCTTGCATGGTGCAGCACTGCAGCTGTGGCAATTGTGTGTGTCACCTTGTCAGTACTTATTGGGACTGAGCTGACTCCTTTGCTCTCTTATCCACTTTATGACAAGGGGATATTCCTCCCCTTCCCTTCCCAACTGATGAAATGGCTTCTCAGCACCAAGGGAGCCAGAGGATCTGAGATGGCCACAACTGTCTATCCCAAGCCCTTCCTCCTATCTCTTCCTCCTCACTGCCCTTTGTTCTGTCACCCCACGACTACCACCTGATATAGCACAAGTGTATCAGCTTCAGGATTTTTCCTGGGAACCTTCCTAAGGCAGCCAAGATCAAGAACAAAGAGAAGTGTCTTCTCGGTGCCTCTCTGTCCCCACTCCATGGCTGTGCCCTAGACACTCAGAGCAGCTCTCAGCACAGTAACATTTACATCTTTTACAGCACTCCAGCTCTGCTTCTCACGTTTCTCCCCCAGCAAACACCATGGCCATTTCAGTGTGTGCCTGGGGGCAGGGCTTGGGAAAGGGCTGGGGAATCACAACTTGAGCAGGGTTTTATGGGTCTGTTTGCACTGAAGGGCCATATCTCAGTTCCCTGACTAGCTACAGACCCAAGAGAAACCCCCTCTGCATGGCTAACCTGTCACTAAAGTGCCATGAATCCAGGGAAGCAAGAGTTGGGCATAGCTTGGGCTCCTTGAGGCAGTTCGAGCTAATTCTTTGTGGTGTTTAACTCCAGCCCCATCTGCTCCTGCTTGCTAGGTGTGAAACATCCCATCCCCCATCTTCCCCTGCCTCATGTTTGATGCATTTTTGCCCTACCCTGGACTGGTGAGGCCAGATCCCGCTGCACGACTCGACTCATGGCAGTCGCCACTGCCGCTCTGCGCTCCCATTTCGTTGCGGTCCCTCTCTACCTGTTGGCCTGTAGCTGGGATGTAGGGAGAAGCCTGACATTGCTTTTGAGGGGCAAGTGGCCCTGGCTGTTCTCTGAAGTAAGCAGCAGCTGCGGTGATCACAGAAAGAAACACAAAACTTCAGCCTTGACTCTGCAGCTTGCTTTCCCTCTTTCACAGGTCTTAATGCTGCTGGCTTTGTGCGATGTTGCATAATGAAACACTGCCAGAAGATTATCCCCTTCCTGGACTTTCCAAAACTGAATCCACTATTTCCTGCCCATGTTTCCAATTTCTAGTCTCTTCATATGTGCCTGTCCTCACTGGAGCTTGCAGCTTCTTCAGTTTGGGATCACCTGCAAGCCATAGCCCTCTGACAGATCGTTAGTAAGGGAGAGGTAATGAAATCTCCCATCCTGAGTTTCAGCTCTGCTGTGTTAGGGCATGAAGTAAACCAACTGATTTTCAGCTGACCCAGCAACCTGAATTGCCTGTCAGAGTCCCTCACACTCCTGTGCCACCCCAAAGTGAAGGGTGGGAATGGGAAACCGAGGGAGGCAAACAGCAGAGGCCAGGCTCAGCATGGCTTAAACCTCCATGGAGCCACACCACGGGCTCCTGCTGTGATATCTTAATGATTCTGCCTTTTCCTTCTCCACACTGTGCCTTAATTAGCCTTTCCCCCTCCTGTGGGCCAAACTGCTCTGCTTTCTTTTCAATCCTCCTTCCTTGTGCTTTGCCTCTAAGTGTCTTTCTACTGTACACTTCAAAGGCTTTGCTTGCTGCATCTCCCCCATGCTGGCATCGGCTGGTAACACCCTAAAGCAGGCCAGGTCTGCCATGAACTTATAGCCATTGAAACAGCTTCAGGCCCTTTGGATCTGGGTAAGAAATAGAATGGGGGAGGAGAGGTGAAGGATTTTCACCGTTTCACCTATGAGAAGAATTATTAGTAACACAGGAAAAGCAAGGGGGAATGCAGACCCCTCCTCCACCCACCCTCCCCAGTGGAGAGCCCGCTGAGGGCAGAGTGCTTTTATGTGCAAGTGGGAGGGAAGAAGAGTGTTAGGGCTTCAGAGGGAAATGCTTTGATCTTGACTTTGAATCTCTTGCAGTTCCCAGCTCTCCTCCACCCCTCCCACCTACGGCCAGGACCCCAGCATGTGGCCAAGACTCCTGGTTCTTGCTCGGTGCTGTGGTACTGCACTTGGTGCTTCATGTTTAATTCCCTCCCATGTGCCAGGGAGCCTTATGGGGTCTTGTGGAACAAGAGCACAGTGCCAACACCAAGTTCAAACCTTTCCTCCAATCTCACAGAGTGGGAAGGAAGAGGGAGGTCAGAAGCCAAAAGAGCCCTAAGCTGAGCAGAGGTGAATTAGAGATGGGACCTACTGTCAGGGCTCTGGTACCCCAGGGTACAGGCAGACCTGGCTCTCTTGTGCACTCCTGGTGCATTAGACTGGTCAATGCTGAACATCACCCACAAGATGAACTGGGAGGCACTCACCATTAGGAGAGGAACGTGGTACTCTGGGTGTCTCTCAGGAGACAACATTGAAGTCCCCTGGTCCCACGGGAAGGGATCTTAGGTCAGAGGGAGAACAGCATTGAAGCGTCTGCGTGTTGTCTACAGCATGGGAAGGAGGCAGCGCTGAGGGGTGCTGGAGGAAGAGGAATGACCCTGAGCACTGAGTCACTTCAAAGGAGGAGGGCAATAGGGTGTGGGAGACTTAGGGGCCTCAGTCTCTCGTCCAAGGTGAGATCTAATGCATAGGCCAGTCCCCCACTTCCCTTGGGAGATGAAACTCCTGGCTGGGCCTTGCCATGAAACTGTCCTAAACTTCAGGCCACATGCTTCTGCCCTCTGTGCTGCCCCTCTGTCCTCAGTCACATGGCTGAAGTCACTCCTGTTAACTGCTCTCAGGTGTTGAGGCTAATGCACGCAATGTCCTTGCCCACCAGTTCTCACTTCAGCATCACTGAACAGAATTTCTCCTCACAGTCTTCTATTCAATCACTCCAGCTCTGTTGCTCTTGGCTGAAAACTCCCTGCAGTTTGTCACTCTCCCTCTTGATGTGATGTGAGCAGAACTGAACAAAATCCACTGTCTGCTGGTGTCCAGCACTGTCCTAAGGCATGCATAGACAGATCCTAACAGGACTTCTCTGCAGAGCCCAATAATCTCTCTGAGCATCACTATAAGGGCTCTAGCACAGGCATGAGGCATGAGGTCCAGAGGTGGCTTCAGGTCTGGGAATGAGAAATACCAGATGATGTGAAACCCAAAACAGGTCTTCTATCATTCACCTTGAAAAAGTTACTACAAAAATTGGTGCAGAGTCCAAGTTTTCCAGTTCCCTCTTGGGAACAATCATACCAGAACCACTTGACATTTCTTCCCTCTAAGAGTGGTGGGCATATTGCAGATGCAGGAACCACATTTCTGTGGCAAATTCAGACTGCAAGCACTGCTCATTGCTCTTTCCTTGTGGAGCAATGCCAGGCACAAAGAGAAACCCAGCCAAGACAGCAGACACTTAAGACCCTCCTGGAAACTCTCATTTCTGTCAGCCCCTCAGCAGTCCCAGCTCCCCCAGCTTCTCAGAATGATAACAGCACTCAGATTCAGATTCTGCAGTGCTCTGAAGGGACAAAGATGGGAAAAATAGAAGTCAGGGCACCAGCAGTGGCTTTAAGGGGATGGACTTGTCAATTTAGCCCATGTATAGATCATAAGTGAATCATAGAGTAGTTTGAGTCAACCTGCTCCAATTCCAGAGGTGGTTTTGGCAACTGACCCACAGTCCGACCTGCTCCAAATGGCATTTGGCTGCCCCAGGTATTTCTGTCATATCCCGTCCTATCTGAATGATCTCCTCTGGTCCACCCATGGACAGCCCTACAGTGGATAGTGTGCTCTGACTCCCTCCACTCCTGGAGGCTCCTTAGGTGGCAGTGAAGGCAGAACTGGGGAACTTTCCTGATGTGATGGATAACTGAGTGTTAAATGTCCCCATGTGTGGCACTGTCAGGATTGTCACATTCCAGTGACAGAACCAGAGGAAGCCCTACCTTATTAAACAAGAAACCAACACCAAGTCCTTGAGACACCCTTACTCATGAAGTTCAAGTCAACAAAAATTTTATCGGCTGAACACAGAGGTTCCTCTTGACTTGGAAGAAGACTCTGTGCCCAAACTTGGAGCAGTAAAACCTGCCTTGCAGCACAGCTGGAAACACGGTGCCTTGAGACCCCCTGCAATTTGACATCTCTCCACCTTTTCTCTGGGCCTTGTCTGAGAGCGAACGGGCTGCAGCAGGTAGATTAAAGCACAACAGGTAAAAAAGCTTCTGGCAGCCAGAGGTAAACTGCAAAGGTCTCCATAGCCTACTGTCGTGCTGAAGCATCCTGCACCAAAGCAGGAAGCACTCTGGTCCCCCACCGAACTCCTCCAAGGAACAGAAAAATGTTAACTACTTGTTTATAAGCTGGAAGCATGTGTGTGCAGTCATCTGCATAACAGAACTGCTCAGGCTGTCTCTTTGTGTGTTTTCCAGCTCCTATGTTAATCACTGACCCTGCTGACTCTGGCATTTACCAGTGTCTCACTGCCCTGTGAGCACCACTTTGCATTTGCAACCGAAGAAGTTAAAAGGATGAAGGATGAGAAGGGAAGCTCAGCAGCTGTGGATATGAACACCAGCCTGCCGGGGGAGGGGCGGGTTAGAGGGGAAAGAGCCAGGGCTGGACAGGTTGATAGCAAGAGCGGAGCTGGCTTTAGAGATACAAAGATTGCCTGAGGGGTAAAAAGCTCACCAGGGAATGATTTAGGTCTATCTTCCTTGCACTGTAGCTTCTCTGTGTCCAGTGAGAGTGATGCCCGTGAACACTGAAGGCCGGGGTTCAGTGTCACCTGGGGTGGTGACTCCTAACTGAAGCTGAGAGGACTCTCAAACAGCCAGTCCACAGCTTCCAGGGAGCCCATTCCTCCTGTCAAACCCTCCTTGCCTGGCGTCCCCCTACGTTCCTGGGCTCAGATGTGAGACAAGAGAAGGGGGAAAAATGCTCTGGGGTATTTGAGCAGTGAAGGTATGCCTTGATTTGTGCAGCAATGGGCAATGCTCCTGGGCTGATATGGAAGGGAAGGCAGCAGGAGAGGGAGCATTTCCCCCATTTGAAACGTCTGTATTTAGTTTCTTCCTGAATTGCACAAGAGTCCCATAGGTGGTGAGCCCTCCTGCCCTCTCATTGCCAAATGATGCAGCAGAAATGAGTGCCAAGGTGAGGTTCCCCAAGAGCGGTGGCAGGAAGTCTCTGGCATCAGGAGTTCCTTTGTGCCCCTCACTGGGTTTGGGCGGGTTGTGGCAGGTTTCAGACTTGTCCCCAGGGGTAAGCTGGGGAGAGGAAACTAGTTCTGTCTGCAACCAGAGCTACACACACAGGGGACATGAGGCACTGAGACCAGATAGCGAAGAGTGCAACTCTTTCCTGTTGACCAAACTCTGTTGTTAAAATGTGCCCAGCCCTCACACCCAAGAACAGATGGCCTCCTTGGGGTGGTGTAGCTTGGGGTGGTGTAGCTTGGGGTGAGGTAGGTGCTGGAGGAAGCTCTAGGGTTCTGGACACGTGAAGAGGCCATGGGGTGGAGCTGGTGTTGGCAGCTTAGCGGTGCCGGAGAGAGGTGCCTGATGCGCCTGCTGTTTGCACAGCCTCACGTGATACCCGAGGGACAGGATGGGCCCATTGTGAGAGCAGGAGCTAAGGAGGGGGACCTCGGCCCCGAGATTAGGCTGGGGAGGCAGTGGGGCAGAGATAGTGGGAAAGAAGGCAGCGCCACGGAGGGCCCAGGCACAGGCAGATAGATGCAGGGCTGTCCTGGAGGCTGCCCAGAGCCAAGGGCAGGGAAAAGGCTGCTGTCATTTGTGTGCTTCTCACAGACAAACGAGAAAGTTTCGAAGGGCAGCACACCTGATCTTCATCTGTCCTACCAGCCTGGCCCTGCTGGGGAAAGGGCGCCACTTGGGGAGGGGAGGGGAGAAAAAAGGGTAACTATCTTCTGGCTAGCAGGAGTGAAGGACTGTGGCCTCGACAGGAGCAAATGGGGAGCGGGGGCAGACACACAGACAAGCTGCGCCAGCCCCGGGGCTGCAGTGACACCCGCTCGGGACCTGCCTGATCCCCGTGGGACAGCAGGGGTGTTCCACGCGGGCGCTCAGCCCGCAGCCCGCGGGGCTCTGCTGCCCGCCACGGGGCTGCAAGCCCGGGGGGTGTGGGACAGAGGGATGCTGCGGGGCACACCGGGGCAGGGCGGCCGGAGGCGGCGGGCCCTTTAAGCACGCCGGCGGCGGGACAATGGCCATTATCACTTTAGCTTTGGAAGTGACCCCCATCCCGCTCCGCTTTCATGTGGGCCGGGGCGGCGGGGATGGCCCGCTTCCTGGCGGGGGAGGGGAGGGCG
>VXBX01007003.1:452828-499025 GCA_013400415.1 Scytalopus superciliaris | reverse complement strand
TCCCCGCTTTGTCCGAGGGGGCAGCCGCCCCTGCTCCCGCCCGGGGCGCGGGGCTGTGCCGGTCCCGGCGGCCGCGCAGAGCCGCCTCTGCTGCCCTGGGCAGCGCCCGGAGCGCCCCCGCGGGTGCCGGGCCGGGAGCTGTCAGGCGGCGCCCCGGCGGCCGCTGCCCCTGCCCGAGGGGCTGCAGCGCTCCGGCCTAGGGCATGGTGCCTCCCAGGCTGTTCCCTCTCCCGACGGGAGGTGTGTGCGGGCTTCGGTGGGCGTGTGGGTGTTGGCAGACTCAGCAGGCTGCCCTCAGCCTGAGCTGCCGGCGCTGCTCGCCCGCTGGAACTCCTCCGGTGATATTTCTAGCCTAGACAGCTCCCGGAGAGTACTGCTGTGCTCCTGCTGTACGGGCGCGGTGGTTCGGATGAAAGGCTTTGCCACCGGGGTGGGCTGAGCCCGCAGCTCGGGCTGGGAAGTGATGCACGTAACCCGCGGGGCTGGGATGCACGGGCACCCCTGCTCCGGCAAGGTGCCAGGGCTCCCGGGCGGCGAGATTCTGGATTCCTGCTGGCCGGAGCGCTTCCTGCGACTAGCTGGGGGAACTTGCATTACTGGATGCCACCAGCCCATCAGTTTAGGCGAGGGAACGTGATCTGCAAGTGTTTCCTTATCTGTTACAATGCAAAAGCGGCCAGGTTAGGTAAAACCTCTTTTATCAGCTGCGGAAAGTTCCCTTGGTTACCTCTTGGTGCTGAGGCACTTTAGTGAGCGCTTGTCTGTGGTGTTCAGCTGGCTTCCCTGGGGGTGTGCAGAGAGAAGTATTCCCTTTGCAGCAGGTCCCCTGTGCTGAGAGCTGCCTGGGTTTGATCTGGCGATGAACCAAGCCCCCCAGCTTGTCTGACTTTTGCCTCTGATTTACCCAAGCCCCACTCCACCCTGCCCCTAGAGCTCATTGCTGCTGTTTCAGCTGTGGGTTTTGCCTTAGGATTGCTCTGGGCAGCCGGAGCTGACTGTGACATTGAGGTTGTGGAGTTATCTCTGGAAAAAAAAGGATTAAATCCTGTGCCCACAGCTCTCCCTCCCTCTGTATCCCCCAAGCTGTAAGGGGGTGGAAAATGCCCCTAGGACATAAAGATTGGGGTTGTTGCTGATGTTCCTGAGTCTGTTAGCTACTCACGCTCTCTGGGAGGAAAAAAAGCCTGTCTTGCCTTTCCTGGCTCTGCTGGTGGGACAGTGCTCAGCAGGCTGTGGCTGCTGAAAGGGGAAGGGGTGGCTGCTGCAGTGATGGGTGGCTGACACCTAAAGGGTTTGACGGGCCCCAGAGAAGGAGGACTTGATCTCTGTCAGTCCTACAGCTCTCCTGGGAGATGCCTTTACTTCATTTCCTCAAACACATGTTACTACGGGCTTAGTTAAAATTTTTATAAAGGTCTATAGATTTCTATGAACTCCCAGGAGAACAACGATACACACCTGACCTGAAGTGACAACCCCCTACTTTCTCAGACCAGGATTTTAGGTCAAATCTATCTTCTCTGCTTCACAGCTGTGTGCATTCTCCTAAGTTTGCCTCTGATAGCTGATGCCCCACAGCTGTGGGAGCAGCTATTAAGAGGGTTCTGGCCTCTAACGTGCCGATGTTGAAGGAGTTTGGAGCAAGGGAAGTGACTTGATTTGGTGACTACGTGTGGCCTGATTAAAGGCAAGGGGTAACAGCAGAAGGGAGGCTCCTTTTGGTGAAAAGCCTGTATGTGTCTGTGGGATTCTGTGGCACCTCATTTTGTTTGTGGTTTGCTCAGGGGCTGTAGATGCTATGGCCTTAAGAACCATATCTGCAGCAGAACTGAGAAATGGGAGAGGTAAGGCAGGGCATCTGCTTTACTGAGCTCCTGCTTTTCCTGCCTGGTTCTGCTGTTGCCCATCTCCCCTGCGAGTCCATAATGATACCTGTGAAGTGTTGTGAGAAGGTGGGCTCCAGCTGGAATGTATGTAATTTGAGTGGGCTGCAAAGTGATGCCCTACATGTTGGGGGTGGTATGGGAATGAACCTTAGGAGAAAATCAAGTAGATTTGGCTTCTTATTTGAGTGTTGTGGTCCCTGGGAGAAAACTATCAAGAGGGGAGAGAGTGGGCTTGCTGGTGTAAGGAACCTGAACTGCCTGACAGTGAAAGGAGAGTGGTACTGATGAAGCTGGACCATGGGTTAAAGAGTGCACAGCTGTCATGAAAGCCCTTGGACTGGTGGGGGCAGAGCCGCATAGATGTCTAAAAGCTGGACAAAAAGGGGAATGCAGGTTTGACCCTTCATATTGCATGAGTGGGAACTGGCATGCAGAGAGAGGGAGAGCAGGACTGGGACTGGTTCAGAAAAGGAGGAGGGCTCCATATAGCTTCTGAATTATCCACTCAATGCTCATGCTCTGTCTGCATTTTTGGGTTGCCTCCTGCCTGGTAGCTGGTCTAGGAGAAGCTCTCCTTTTGTAGATTCTCCTTGGCTGGTGGTGTGTATGTGCTGAGCAGCAAGTGACATCTAGTGTCAGCTCAAGAGGCAGTAGCTGTGGCTTGGGCTGGCTGTCTCTTCCTTACACCCCAGGTTCTGTGACAGATGTTTTTGGTGCATGCAATGGGTGCAGCTGCAGTGCTCCTCTCTGAGGGAGGGGGCAAGCTCCTTGCTCCTTCTTCTGTTGAGCTTGAACAGTTTGAGCCAGGTCCCTCCATGTCCCCATGTAGTGTGATTCTGTCATGGGTCCCTTCCTGCAGAGGTGACAAACGTCTTCCCTTTGAGGGAAACCCTTCTCTCTGGGTGCTGGTAGGGGAATGGTAAAATGGGAAGGATGGAATTATTGGTGGGAGAGACTAGGGTAGGAGTGATGCCGGGCACAAAGCCAGGCGTGAAGAAGTGGGAGATGATGTGGCTTCCCACCCCAATGGATGCAGTCACTCTTTAGTTTTCACTGAGACATGTAGAGTCTGTTTGCCGTGTGTGCTGCCCACTGGAGGTCACTGGAGAGCAAGCTGAGCCCACATCCCGGTCCCAGGTCTGTCTGTGAGGACCCAGGCTTCTTCCTTTGTCCTTGGGAGTGTGGGTGGAGGGGTGAGCAGTGGCCCTTTCCTTACCTTTTTCTCCCCATTCTGTCCTTTGGGCAGCAGCTGGACCTGGAGGCCAGGCCCCTGACCATCTGAAGTGTACGCTGTCTTCATTTCGTGACTTCTTTCTTTTTGTCATCCTTCAGGATGATCCAGCGACACCAGCTCGTGCAGTCTGTGCTGCAGGAGCTACAGGAAGCCACCGAATGCTTTGGCCTGGATGGCCTCACCAGTGCAGCGCTGGAGGCGGAGAGGACCTTGTCATCTTTCTCCCTGCCTGGCTATTGTGGGAGTCAGTTCCAAGAGGAGCTAGAGGTTGACCGGGTAGCCAGGAGCCTCTATCCTGAGGATGCTCCGAGTAACATGCTGCCTCTGGTTTGCAAAGGTGAGGGAAACCGCCTCTTTGAGGCTGCCAGTGTGCTGCTCTGGGGCAACCCCAGCCTCAGCCTGGAGCTGCAGGTGCGTACTGTGGTGGAGATGCTGCTGCACAAGCAATACTACTTGAATGGCATGATTGATTCCAAAGTGATGCTGCAGGCTGCCCGCTACTCCCTCTGCACTGAAGAGACCCCAGAGATGACCAGCCTTCCCATGGCTATCTTGGAGGCCATCTTCGATGCTGATATCAAAGCTACCTGTTTCCCTGGCACCTTTGCCAACATGTGGCATGTCTATGCTCTTGCCTCGGTATTGCAGTGTAACATCTACTCTATTTATCCTATGAGCAACTTGAAGATCCGGCCCTATTTCAACCGGCTCATCCGGCCCAGGAAGTGTGGCCCGCAAACCTCCACGCTCCACATCATGTGGTCAGGGCAGCAGCTCTCCCGGCAGGTCTTCAAAGCGCAGTACTTCGTGGCTGTGGTTGGCCTGGAGGAACTAGAACCCACAGTACCTTCACCAGAGCCTCCTGTCCAGCCCATGAAGACCCTGGAGCTGCTGAACAGTGACCCCCAGTTGACCTACTCTAACCTGCGTGACCGGTACAGTATTACCAAGAGCACCTTCTACCGCTGGAAGCGCCAGTCTCGTGAACACCGGCAGAAAGCGGCTGCCAGGTTTGCAGCTAAACACTTCCTTCAGTCCTGCTTTCAGGAGGGCAATATAATTCCCCTCCAGCACTTCAGACAAATGTTTCCAGAAATCTCCCGGTCAACATACTATGCCTGGAAGCATGAGATGCAGAGCATGGTCAATGGTGATGCTTCTGCTCTGTCTGAGGCCCACAGGTTGCAGGAGCTTCACAGGGATGTCCCAAAAAAGGCTGATATGAATGAGCCAGCAAATTCACGGGGAAGCTTAAGATCCCCAAGCCCTTCCCTAGACCCCATCCAAGCAGGCATCTTCATGCAGGGAGCCAAATCCTACCTGGAGAAATGCATTTCTATGAACACTCTGGTGCCTTACAGGTGCTTCAAACGCAGCTTCCCTGGCATCTCCAGGTCCACTTACTACAATTGGAGAAGGAAAGCAATCAAGGAGAACCCTAACTTCAAACACCCCCAGTCACCCTTGGATAACCAGAAAACTGTAGCTATAGGAAAGCCACTCCTGCATATGAAGCCAAACAGCGTGCCTGTTAGGAAGAGACGGCGGAATGGAGACCGGCCAGCACCCAGGAGCCTCCTGCAGCTCAAGCCTTCTCTGTGCTGGAGAACGCAGCTGCGAGATGCAGCCAGGAGGCAGGTCCAGCAGTGGCAGCTGCCGTTCTGCAAGTACCGTCTGCGCTACCCATCTCTTTCCAGCACAGCTTACTGGTTTTGGAAGGGCCATGGCCAGGCCATCAGGCAGCATTGCCTGCCCTGGACTAGCTCCAGCCGGCCATTGAACCGTGTTGCTTCCCTGGCGCCTCCGAGAGTGGAGCCAGGCCTCAAGCCCCAGTGCCATGTGGAGGCAGCCACCGCACACGTGGATAAGCCAGTGCCTACCATGCCGTACAACACTACCATTTCAGGCTATGCCATGTCAGAGAGAGCCAACAGCCGGATGTTTGTGATGGATGTGATTGCCACTGCCCAGTTCAAGGCACAGGCCAAGCTGTTCCTGCAGCAGCGATTTGAGTCGAAGACCTTCCCAACCTACAAGGAATTCAGTGCCCGCTTCCCACTGACAGCCCGTTCCACCTATTACATGTGGAAGCGTGCCCTCCATGATGGGCTGACACTGGTGGATGCCTGAGCACCAGTTGTCAGCTGGCTTGGCCACAGCTCCTCTGCTGATGTGTCCTTTGGCTCTCTGGTGGGGTGTCTGGGCTGGGGCCTCACTCTAACAGATGTTCTGGTTTTGTTTTGTTTTGTTCCTAGTCTCTGGCTTTATTTTCTGTGTGGTTCAATCAGGTATGGGAGCATTCTCACAGCACCTATTCCCAGAGACTGGAGGAATGGAAGGAGAAGGTGCTGAGCTGCCCCAAAGGAGAGGGGGCAGGAAGTTGTCCTCTTTTTGCACTCAGAGGATGAGCAAGGGAGGTAGTGCCATGCCAGTGTCATGGGATGCTGCTGGGCCTCTTGAGATGAAGGGTGTGAAGGTCTCTGTGTCCCAGGCCGTTGCTTGAATGAATAACATGGAGGTGCCCAGCACCTCCTCAGTGAGCAGAGCAGTGCTGGCTCAGCTGTGGGTGAGGAGGGGCCTGGGGTGTGTTCAGCTTTATGTGAGAAGCATCTTTGGTCTGGGTTCTTCCCAGCTAAGAATAAAATTTTCACTTGGGGTCAGTGCTGATGCCACCTTGGTTTTCTGGCTCTTAATACCTGCCTCTGGTTGCCCTGATCTTTCCTAGAGGGAGCAGAGGTTGGTAGAGGAGAGGACTTTGTGTCCCCACTGTAGTCTGCTGCTGGGAATGTTAAGCTCAGAATCTGTGTCTTTTGAAGGCTCTGGAAAAGCTGTCTCCAACCTTTCAGGTCTTGTAGCAATAACCTTTTACACAAACCTTTACTTCCTCAGCTGGCAGCTGCCTTACTTTTCTAGGGTCTCTCTTCCTTGATGCCTGGGAGAAGACAGAGAGACTGAAACTTGTGTGCTCAGTGTCCTTTTATTCCCTGTGCGGTGCTGCAAGCAACATGGATTTCTCCTTGCAGCAAGTCTGGATGCACATATCTCACTTGTAAGAAACCAAAGCAATAAAGACTCATACACTCCTAGTCCTGTGCGCTTTCTAACTCATGCTGTGTGATTTCTAGGCAAGGCTTTCCCCTCCTTGTCTGCTTTCTGAAACTGTCTTGTGGGCAGGGAGAGACTGCATACCTCAGTGCCTGCTCCTGAGAAGGTCCTCTTCTGCTTCCTGGGTCGTGGTGGGGATCATCTGCTGCTTGGTGGTGCTCTGGAGGCCTGGCTGGAGCTGTGCTCACCCTAGTGAGGGGCCAGGGCTTGCCTCCCAGATCACGTGCAAGACTGGAGATGACTGAGTGGGCACAGCCCTGCATGATGGCAGGGATGCAGTGGCAATGTCTGAGATGTTGGTGGTCCTGCCTGAAGTGGTGGTGCTATATGGGAGGCTTGAAACCAGCTGTTTGCACCTCTGCCCTGTGAGCAGCTTGGGATGCAATGTTTCTACCTAACTCCAAAAAGCCTTATCCCCTTAGTGTGTGAGTTTTCCTGTGGTGTCTGCCAGCATGGCTATGCAGGACTAAGCTGCAGGAGGTCTGGGGCTGGGTGCTACCATTGAGGATTGTGGTGACAACTGCAGTACCTGCTCTTGTTTCCTAGGAAGCTGCAGGAGTCAGAGCAACCTACAAATGTGAGGGGAGAGCCTCCTGAGGCCTGCATTTACAAGGTCAGTTCCTGAGGCTGGGTCAGCAGGACTGAATCTTGTCTTTCTTACCTTCAGGCCTTTGCAGGGGCATTAGGAACTCTGGTGACCTTGTTAAGAGTTGAGATTCCATAATACATGTTGTGGTGTGTCTGTCCCCCATGAGTCCTCCTGCCCCCAGTTTTGCTCACAAATAACTTTTTTCCTTCTTCAAGATGTCTGGAACCTCTCACTGGCTGCTGCAACCCAGTCCTGCTCCTGACATAGTCTGGGTTCACTCCCTGTCAGCCTGCTAGGCAGAGGGGCCCTATGCTAGGAAGCTCTGCTGAGTGTTCCCCTGCAGCAGCCTGCAGGAGAAGGGGTGCTTAGTGTTGCCCTGTGATGTTCTTGGCTGTGAGGTGGGGCAGCCCTGGATGAGCAGCATTGAGCCAGCATCTGGGGCATCTCTTAAGAATCTGTTTAGCTCCTTGTCCTTGGTGATGGTGGTATCTCACTACCATTTGTCCATTTTGACATACCCTGTGTGGTCCCACAGGAGGGGTTCTGGGGCAGTGGGTGCTCTGGGAAGGAAAGCATGTGGGGAGCAGGGAGAAGGCCAAGCAGTGCTGTGTGCTGCTGTAGAGAGCCCTGGGTTCTGTGTTTCAGGCAGTAATTGGAGTAATTAGCTGCCATGAACTCCTCTAAGGGAGTGAGCTGGTAATTACTCCAGAAAGATCACCTGCATCTCCAAACTGCTGGAGGCTGAAGATAGCTGCTTTCAGTGACAGTGGTGGCTGCAAGACCCTGGGAGTGTTCCCTTCCTTGTCTGAACTAACGGAAGCAGCAGGGAGGGTGGGTTTTCTGACTGGGGGTGCTGACATAGGCCCATGTGGGTGGCAAAGAAGCTGGGGCAAGCAGCAGGGCTGGAGCACCCATCAGCATGGCACAGCATGGTGGGGGGTGGGGGGTTGGAGCTGAAGGCAGATGAGCATCAGGAGAGCCTGGGGGGATCCTCTGTTGTGGGACCCTGTTGCTCTGCAGGGTGCAGGAATGGCTTCTGATTCCCAGCACGCAACTCTCCCTGAACTGGGAGTGCTACATGCATCACTCCTGGGCTGTTGCAGGATGAATCTCTTCTAGGTGCTCCAATCCCTTGTAAGATGTTTTTTAGAAGCCCTGATGAAGAGATTTAGGGTGATGGTTTTTCTGCCCTTAGCTGATTGTCTGGGTGGCGTGATAAGAAAATAACATTCATCCCCCTCAAGGGATTTTACAAGTGCCGTTATGTTTCTCCTTTGCCATGTCTTGATGGCAGTGGGCCATGGTGGGTCAGTGCCAGTTGGCACCACCTGAATGCTGGATGTTTATTATTTATTGATGTAGTTTGTGGCTGAACAGAGCTTAAATGGGGTGGGGAAATTGATTTGTACATGTCATACTGCTCTCACATTGATCTGATGGTGGGAGATGAATTTGAGGCAGCCTCAGCTGTTCCACATCCAGGTACTGGATAGTAAATCTCTCCCTTTGCATGTATGCAGTGAGGTTTAGCTCAGGTGCCACGTCAACTCCCTCACAGACAGGTGCTTATTAGCACTGATCCTAGAAAAGATGAAAATTAGAAATTGACTAAAAAGCAAAGGCTGGAGGGCTGCAAAGCTCATGGGGAGCAGCCCTCCACCTACCTGCAGTTTACGTCTGCTACTAACACACTGCATTTGTGTCTGTTGGAGGGGGTTTGCAGGTGCAGAAGGTTGGCAGTGCAGCAGAACAGGGCCTGCCTGGATGCTGTGCCATGGGAATAGCTGATTATGCCCAAGCAAAGCTTTGGGGCACTGAGCCGGTATGTGTTAGCTCAAGCATGTCTTTGCCTCCAGATTTTGCACAGGCAGTTGATTTGTTGGTCTTAAAAGCATGTCAAGGTGGCGAAAGGGTTGTAGTTCATGAGATACCTCTTGTGCTTTGCTGAGATCATCAGAGTGCAGATGTAGCAACAGCAGGAAGATAGAAAAATCAGTGGCACCATTCAAAACTGCTCATGAGCTGACAAGCATAGCAGCAGCTCATTACCAAGAATATCTGCATGGGGAGGGAAAGACAAAAGATGCAGAGAAAAAGAAAAAAGTGGATCTTTTGGATCAGTCGCTAGCATAGTTTCCTCTATGGGTCCAGACTACAAGCAGCTAGTGCTGCTGAATGAACTCAGTAGTTGAGACAGTCCTTTTCCTCCTGTGCCCCAGGAGGGGCCCTGTTCCCAGCTGGGGAACCATCTGCCTCTGTCCTAACAGGTTACTCCAACCACTGCCAGGTCCCTGTTCTTCCTCTCTGCTTCCTTCCCATTAAAATTCATCTCATGTGCTGTTGTTGAAAGTGACTCTTGGAGTCCAGCTGTGGCCCACCACTGCCTTGCCATTTATCCTTCATGAATATTTTTGCTGAACCAATTGCCCAAACATCAGATCTGCTTTTTTGTGCTAGAGCAGTGGCTCAGGCCTTTCCTTGGCTGCAAGCCAAAGAACTCCCTACCTGCTGCAGCATTTCCTGTTAGCAACCCCTCATTGTATCTCCCTGCATTTAATCCCATCTCCACCTCTCCTGCCTTCAAGGTAGCCCAGTTTCTTTATTCTTCTGTTTTTGAAAACTCTTCTAATTTTTTCTCATTAGCAAATCATGCTAAGGCACCCCTCTTTCCTATGCCAGCTTGCTAGTGGAAGTGTGGAAGATCTGTCCTCATATGGATCCTCAAAGATTTTGTCCTCCAGCTCAACAGCTTGTCTAAAATATCAGTAACCAATTAATACCTGTCTTAGATTTCTTGAACCAGCCCCCAACTGACAACTGGCTCCATTCCAGCAGTTTATCCAAGGTTCAGATTCAGCATTCCCTGCCTTCCCTCTTCTAGAAAACAAGTGAGGTGATGTGTAATGCTAATTTAGCATAGTCGGCATCTGGAAAATACCCGGGTTTTAGAGAAAGCACTCAGCTATGAAAGCACTTCAGGAAGGAATACTTCCATCTTTCTAGCCTAATACTGTCAAAAGTTTGTTGCCTGTGCCTAGACTTTGATGTACTACTTTGAGGATGGCATTTTGGCAGATATTGCATTTATTTGCATTTCTCCTTCCCTGGCATCTTTCTTTGCCCCTCTCCCCATCCACTTTCCATCACTTCAGTAACCACAGTGCTGGGAAAGGTAGGATAGCTGCGGCAGGATGGATACCTCCTGCCAAACTCAGGTGCTTGCGAATATAGTTCTGTCTTCCTGGCACTTCTGCAACTGTGTGAATCTGCGTAGGGAGCCTGGCTGTGTGTCAGGAAGGACCCCTTGCCCACCAGGCTGTCCCTTAGCTCTCTGTGCCAGGAGAAGGCAGTGCTCTGTCTGTGTTCTGTCTTCCATGAGACACTGGGATTGATCCAGTTGACATTTTGATTAAGCAACAAGACTGATTTAAAAATGCAGCAAGCAAATAATGAAAGGATTAAAAACCAATTAAGCATTGTGTTTCCAAAAGTAAAGAGGGAGCCATTACAGAGTGGGATGATTTCTGCTGGGAAGGGTCCAAAAGGTTCCACAGGATGGGAGAAAGCTGGCTGCAACCCTGCAGCCAGAAAAACTCCTGAGCAGAAATGGGGGGCAAAAGTGGGGTGGAGTGGGAGGAGAAGAGAGGCTCTTCCACTGCTGATCCCATCCCATTCTGCTCTCTGGAATGGCTGAAGGGTCAGCACCAGCTCCTCTGCTCAGGGGAGAGTGGCCTGAGGGAAAAACCTGCCCATTTGGAGTGGGGGGACACAGGCCCTGTCTGTCCTAACAGCTCACAAGTGGGGTGCTTTTGGCACTTGTTAGTCTCTAGTCTCCAAATCCCCCAAAGTATCACCTGTGAGAATATTTAAATTGCATCTCTAAGATACACCCTACTGCAGCTGCAGTCCATCTGTAAAAGCCCTTCCTTGCATCTGAGATCCAGCCTGGGCAAAACCGAGGTCAGTCAAGAGGAGCAGCACACCTGCAGATGTGGTCCCAAACATCCCTGTTTGGGCACTGCTGGGACAAGGAGGGGAACAGTGGGGAGGGAGCCATGCTGGCATAGATTTGGCACCAAAAGGGACAGATGAGCCTTGCAGGGTGATGCCAACACCCTCCAGTGTGCCACCATCAGTAAACCAGCCCCTCCAGTGACATCACAGCAAGCCCCATGGCTCCCCACTGACTGTGGGGACAGCACCTGCCTTATCCCCAGCAAGGTGTCCCCATCTAGCGCTTTGTCCCCTTTTGACACCACTTGTCCTCTAGCCGTGTGGGGACAGCTCAACCCCAGCAGTGCGTTCCTGCACCTGTGGCTACTGGAGGCTGTGGTGTCTGCATCTGCCGGGAGAGGAGAGGTAATGAGCCTCCTGATTTCCCAGCAGCTGCTGCTTTAGTGATGCCTCTTAATTGGCTTCTCTCTGCAAAAATCCTCTCCCGCCAGCCCCAAGAGAGATGGCATTGCCACAGGCTGTGCCTCCCCATGCTCTCTCTACTGCAGCCTGGTTTTGGGGAGCAAAGAGGAAAGGATAAACTAGCTGAAGAGATGCACTGCTAAATGATTTTTAAATTTCTTTTTGGACAAAAATAGAAAACTTGCCCTGTCTCAGATAATTAGCTATTTCCTTACTGGATTACTGTGAAGGCAAAACACTGACTGTGCCATTAAGTGAGCCAAAGGACTTACTGTGCTTTTATTTCCTTGTGTCTCTCTTCTCACCAGCCTCCAGAGGACAGAGGGGGGAGAATTGAGGCATTTCTCCCCCATCAGCATAGTTGCAATCCCATCCCACTGACATGTGCTGCTCAGAGAGCAGGTGGTGGCTTCGCCTCTACAAGGGCCTTTGTCCTCCCAGTCAGTGAAGTTGCAGGGAGTGAAACAGGAAGGACACCCCATGTCCTGCCCTTGTGATTTCCACATAACCCACCTTGGGGCTGACCCCAGGGAGGAGCAGGTTCACTGGGAGGACCAGTGAATCCCTTTGGCTGGAGACAGGGTCCCACAGGGATCCTGTGTCCTCCACAAACCACACCAGCTTCTTTCCCCTTCTCCTCCATTCTCTCACCTCATCTCTGAGAGAAGAAGAGCAAGATCCAGTATGGTATCATCCCAGCATCCCTTGTTACCACTCCCCAGCCCTGTTTGTAGCCAGTGGCCCCATTCTGGCCAACCACAGTGCTTGCCAAGGGACAAGCAGTGTGAGCAGAGCTGGGGGAAGCAGGCGGTGGCTCAGACACGTTGGTCACTCAGGTCTGTGCTGAGGTGCTGGTGCTTTTTCTCTTGGTAGCTTTCTTCTTGGCTGCATTCCAGAGGGAGGCAGGATTCAAAGGCCACCCCTGCCCTTGGCAAAGGTTCCACCCACCCTGTTGTTAGCTGCTTCTGAAGGGAAAGGCCTGCTGAGAAGCGCTCACCTTGATGTTGCGGAGGTTACAAAAGGAGTCCAAGCTGGAAGATGTTTTCTGCTGCTGGCAAAAGAAATCAAATCCCAACACACCTCAGACACTGCTGCTCTGAGCAAGGAGCATCTCCAACACAGGGAAGGAATGGAGGGGATGTTCAACCAGCCCTGGGAGTGGGGCTGGCTTGGTCCCCAACACAGGTTATAACACTTCTTGCAACCCAAAAGCCAGTGTGTAAGGCATGAGACGGGTGTTTGGGCATGGATTTGTGTCTGTTTCTTGTTGTCACTGCCTTAGGACAAGGACTGGGAGTACTGGGTGGACAACTGGGCCAAGGTTTTGCAGAATTGTGTCTGCTGGGGGTGCTGGACAGCACAGGGACAGGCACTTGCAGCCAGCTGGTGGGGAACTCAGTTGCAAATAGATGTCCTAATTATGGAGAACACATTACTCATGAATGGAGGAGGAGTTACTCTGATATGTCAAGGAACTCTTCAGCACCTCTTGTGATTTTTTTGAAAGGTTGCAGGGAAGGACAGCAAGTTGTAGTGTACACCCTTGTAGGACATTACTGTTTAACCAACCCTCCCCCACCCTCATCTTCAAATCCTTCCTCGTCAGCCAGGAATCTCGTTTCCCCACTGCCCCTTTGCACAGGCACAGCTTCTTTGCATCAGCTCCTACAGCTGTGACCTGACAGGCTGCCTGTGTTCCCTTCTCCTTTCTGGGCTAGACATGCTTCCAGGCCAGAGCTTGAGGCTATTCCTTCTTTGCCCCTCCTACCCTCCTTTGCATTTCTGAGTATTCCCCCGTGAGATCAGGACCATTACAAAGCTCTGCTGTAGGGCTGGGGGTCCCGGCTGGGAGAGGGAGCCCTTCTCTAGAAGGACAGGAGTGGGGAATGAAGAGACCCCTCTTACAAATCCACTGGCACGGTTTAGTTGAAAAATTTTTTTTAAGCTTAATCAAATTTCTGGAGCTTGTGTCTTCCCTGACTTCTGTGTCTTGTTGCCTTTTTGCTTCCTTTCCTTCTGCTCAGGCGGCTGCAGCAGACGCTGTGAGTCTATAATAAGTTATTCAGCAGTGATCTCCATGCTGGTCCTCAAATTTCAATTTCCCCATGTTTTCCTTCAGGCTATTTCCAACTAATTTCTCCATTTGCATAATGTCCCCCTTAGGGATGCTGTGGCACAGCCCCTTCTCCCCCCCTTGACAAGATCATCAGAGATTCAGGCTATTAGTGCAAAACACTTTAATCCTGTTGGCCCTTTAGCCTGGTTCTTCCCAAGGCCTCTCCAATTAAAAGAAGTCAAAGAAACAGTTTGGGGTGCAGGGGCACACGGTGCCCATGGGGAGTGGGCTGGGAGCTGCTGTGTCCCCCTACCCCCCTCTCCCCATGGCAGCCCCTGGAGGAAACCAGCTGGAAGAATTACAAATGCAAAGGTAAATGCAGTTTCTTATTGTAGATTCTGGTCTAGCAGCCCCAACAGCTTTGTCTGGACCAGAATAAGCGAGAAGCCCCCCCCAGCTGGGGGTGATTGAAGGGGATAAACAAGGAGGGCTTTAGCTGGGACAGCACTGAGCTGGGGGGGTGTGGGGCTGGTCACCCCTCCTGAAACAGTGCTCTTGTCCTGCTCCGTTATTTGGAGGTATGAGCATCCAGGAAGGCTGAGCACATGCAGCCGAGGGGAATGCAAATTGTCACTCCCTGCTGAGTGAGTCACACCCTTTATTACTCCTCTCTAAGCCACCTAATCTCTTTTGGACACCCTAGCCCTTCCCTGCAAATTCTGTCTCTGTCCACCATCAGAAGCAGTATCTGCTTCTTCCCTCCTGATGTTTGTGTTCTTATGCCCCTATCAAACACATTTTATTTTATGCTTCTACTGCACACACAGTGCTCCAGTCTCTCCCTGATTCTCATCCCTCCACACAGGGAAAAAAGCCTACACCACTATCCTGCTCTCAGTGCTAGTTGCTCACCATGATCGACATCAAAATACATCTCCCTCCAAGTTGCCCAGGCACCAGCTAGATTATAACTTCCTTTGGGAACAGCATGATCATCTCCAGATTTCAGTTAAGTGCGGCACTCCTGCAAAGCTCACCTCTTTGCTAGCCAGCTTCACGTTCTTATAAACAGAGACTTTTCTCCTGTTTTTTTTTATTAGCTCTTCCATGTTATAAAACGTAATGGGAACTTTCAGACCAGCTTCTGTACAGGTCTCTGATGCACTTCTCTTTTATGGCTCAAGTACAACAGTAATCGCAGACATTAACATGCTTCTTTAGTATGAAATGTACATTTGAATGGCACCCAGCTGGAGGAACATGCTGCATCTCTTGCAAAGCTGGCTGTAGCCTGCCCAGAATCCCTGGGAAGTGGATGAAGGACACCCAGAGTTTGCCTGCAGTCCCCTGCACACGGGCGAAAGAGGCAACAGGAGAGCCACAGCCAGGGAGAGGTGGAATGGTCAAGGTGGATGCTGGGGAGTAGGGGGTGAGGCATGGTCTCTTAATGCCAGCCCTTTGGGGCAGCCATTGCCTTCATACCCACCTCTGAAGCACTTAATGTGTTGCTGACAATATACAAATAAGCAAAAGTAAGATGTATGTGGGGATGCTTGGCATTTCCTTGTCAGCAGAGACTTTAGGATGGATGGAGATAACGCCTCTTCGAGACGAGAAGGGAAGGAGTGTGTTGGGGTCACCCTCTGTGTCTTGGGCTCCCTCCATGCCTCTTCCTTCTCTGGATCTCATCCCCTTGCAAATAGCAGTCCCACCCCAGACTCTGCATGACATGTCAGCCTTTTCTTTCCATCTCTCTTTGTGTGCAGGGCCCTGACCTAGTGCCAAGAGCAGAATCCTTCAGGCCCCCACCCCTCTCAGGTCACTTCTTGGGTGGAGATTTTGATTACAAGTCTTTTCATGGCCCAGCACTCTGGGATGGCAACCTTATGGGAGCTCCAACTTGGGATCTTCATGACAGTCATTATTAACATGGAGAAAAACATTGCTGTCTTTACCAGCTGCACCAGCAATGAAAGAGACATTGTGCAACCACCAGCCTGCTTTCCTTCTTGTTTCTGGGATGGGCCAGCAACTAGAATATTCTCCTGTGGATCAGGGGTCTGTCTGCAGAGGGATTTGTACAGCATGCCCTTTGGTCTTGTCCATGGTCTGTCCTCCTACTCCACTGCAGCTGAGGAACCAGGTGCCACCTCCATGGCACTGAAGTGAGAATGTTGTCCCCGTCACAGGAGTCTGGAAACCCCGCCAGGACTCTGGCCTCCCAGAAGAAACAGCAGTCATTCCCTGGCACTATATCCCCTCTCCTCTCTTATGTGCCCCCTTTATGGGCCAAGCTTGGGCACCAGCAATGGATCTCCCAGCTATGGGGCTGAGAAGGGAAGCTGTGGCCCCAAATCAGGGGTGGTGACACCAGCCCAGCAGCAGCATGCAGTTTCTCTCCAGCACATCTTCCACCAGGCAAATGTGCTCCTCTTGGTCCCAGAGGCCAGGCTGGTTCTCAATTCCCTGTTGTTGGATAGTGGAATACCACAGCCTCAAAGAGAACAGGGGTCTGCTGTTTCTCTGAAAGGAGAAAGAACCTGCATAGGGCATTCATGCCGAGGTCCTGCTGTGCAAGCAGCCCTTGCAGGGCAAGGTGCTCTGTGCTCTGTGCTCTGTAGGAAAGCTCAATCTCGGAGGGCCAGTGGCCGGGAACGGCAGTGACATGCAGGTGGTGGCTATACATGGCCCCCTTTCGAGAGATAAGCAATCAGTGCCACCACCACCCCGATGTACACTCCTGTGCCAATGGTTATGGAGAGCGCAGCGAGGAAGAGAGCTCGGCGGGAAGCTGAACTGGCCAGATGGAAATCTCCTTTGGAGACAGCCTTGCTGGTCTGGAAGGAGAAGAAATGCTTGTTGCTCACAGCTATATCAACCTGGCCTTTCAGTCAGCATGCAGTTGTTTCACTACTGAATCAATACCCCTTCGCTGGCCACTGTGTCCCATAGAGACTGGGAACAGACAGCACAGTGTTTGCCAGTTCAGGAGGGCTCAGAACAGCAGTGCCACCTACACACATTTCCCTGTGGATTTTGCATCCAAGGAAGGCGTGGGCTTCAGCTGCTTGTCTGAAAGCACCCATCTGGGCACTCAGCCAGAGCTGTGAACGGGAGGCTGGACCCTTGTAAGAGCAAGCAAATGGTTGGTGCATGGGGCAATGGCTGCGTGGCACCAACTAGATACCACTATACCCTTTACAGATATGCAATGAGTACTGCCCAGTCTCAGGGAGCTGTCTCTGGACAGCATGGTCTGTTGGTCTGGCTGTGCTGCCACCTGATTTTCCTGCATGGGGTTTTCAGTTGAAACCTATTTGCTGTAGGAGGGCTGATGGAGCCAGCAGTACAGAGAGATGTGGGTGTTGGCTCTCTGGGATGGCAATTTCCACCGTCTCTGAGTGCTCAGGGCACGTTCCAAGCTGCTCTTTAATATTACCTACTACTTGTATTCAAGTTGCCACGTGGAGATCCCTGTGCACAGACACCAAACAAAGAGATGGTCCTTGCCTCAGTGAGTGAACAAAAGGGGTAGTTAAAGCAAGTGGAGCTAGATATAAATTGCCCCATGTATGTCATCATGTGGAGAGTGCAGTGTGCTATCTTGCACCATGTGGAAAAATGTGAAATCAACTGCTCCTTGGGGTCCTAATCAATTAATGCTTCCCCTGCCTCTCACCACCTCTGTGCCAGGCACTCATACAATACACTTTTCCATTTCTGTTCCTATCCTCTCAGTTTAACTTCTTAATGCCACCCCCATCTATTCTTTGTTCAGAAGCATCTATGCAAATGTGGAATAAATTCCTGGGCTCTGCATGAATTATTCTGGGTCAACAGTAATGTAAGTGAGCCCAGGCTTTGAGCTAAGCCCTCAGGAAGGCAGCAGCTTCGAGCTGGTGCAGCCTGAGAGCCACCATCTTCTCCAGCTTCTGACAACCTGGCATTGGCTCCCACAGCTTAGCCAATGTGCATCAGAAACAAGCATGAGAGGAGCTGTAGTGTGGTTTGGACACCGGGATCTTCCTTGTGTCCAGACTCCAGAGCAGCCTGGTTCCCATGGCATAAGCTGCCTCAGTCTCATGGGTAGAGCCTCTGTACTACTGGAGAGTGGGAGGACAGGTGGGAAAATACCATTTTCCTGAACCTAGTTGCAGGGTGAGAAGCTGAACAAGGGGTGAAGAGGAACTCCAGTTCTTTAAATAACACCCAAAAGACCCAAAGGAAAAGCCTGAAGTCCAGTAAACCCATTCCAGAACTAGAGGGCTTGCAACCCCACAACAACTGTGGAGACATCCAAGAGCACCCTTTGCCTCAACCCTCAGAGTTGTGGCCATGGCACAGAGACAGGCTTTAGATCCAGAAAGGTGCTGGTCACCTGCAGGGCTGCTGTGGCTTGCAGGGCCCTTGCTCTTGCAGTCAGTGCATGCAGGCAAGTAAAGGGATCTCTTACCCCTTGGGAGAAGTAGAAGGCAGCAATCCCCAGGGGCCAGAAGCAACACAGCATGGAAAAGAGGGCCAAGCCCAGGTGGTCCCGGGGGGGAAGCATCAGGAAATGATCCTCGCTTTCACTGTCGCTGGAGGAGTCGCTCTGCAAAACCAGATGAATTCAGCACATGCCCACCTCCCCATGCCACCCTGCCAGGGCATCTCAGCCCCTCACCTCCCAGCTCCTGCTCTCTCCTGGTCCCATTACATAATCTCACACAACTCCCACCAGCAAATTCAAGGAGTAAATTTCAAAAATATTTTAGACTCTTGAGTGTGGTTTGATGAGGAACAATGTAGCTCAGCAAATTCAAGAGTGGAATGGATTCCTGGCTCCCTGCCAGAGCAAATGCTGAGCTCACTTGCTGGGGGTCTGGGATTTCCCTGCATCACAGAGAGTCTTAAACTGAAATATCTTCAGCTTTGGCAGAACTGACTGTTTGTCAGCTTAAACAAACTTAAACAAAGTGCCTTATCCCCATTAGAGACTGGGAGATCAATATCCTGCTAAACTAATTTAGGAAGTGAGGGAAAGCAGTTAAATTGGAGCCTCCATCACAGGGGCAGCGTGCCCTGTCCCCTCGGTAAGTGTATTGCTCAGTGGCCGCGGTCAACCAGCCTGCCTTTGGGCACACTTGGCCAGCCTCAGACCACCCTGGAAGTGATTTGTCTCAGTGAGGAAGGCACGCAGAGCTGGGGACAACCCCTGATGCCATCTGAAATGGCCACATCACCTACACCAAAAGCAGCAGAGCTGTGCTAGGTCATCAGACATCAGCTCCAGTGCGCTCCAGGGACCCACTCCCACCTCTCAAGGTCCTGGATGATGCTTCCAGCCTTGGCACCGTTGCTCAAGCCGTGGTGGGGCACAGTGCAGTAAGGAGCCTGCTTTGTCAGCTCTCATTCTTCCTTTGCAGGATTCATCCTGCCTTTACATATAATGCTTTTTCTCAGCTGCTGCCATCAGGCACGTGAATTTTGCTGTTATGTAAGAATTGCTGTTTCTCCTCAGCTCGAATGCCACAGCAGCAGCAGACTGCCCTTGTCAAAGAGTCCACATATCCCATGGGTCCTGCAGAGACCCACCTCCCCTTTGCTCCCAGTGGCATGCAGCCAGGCTGCTCTTAGGAAAGCTGACCTCCTTCTGAGGTCAGCAGTGAGGAAAAAGGAGCAGAAATAAGGAGAAAGAAGAAATACAGGGAGACTGGTGGGGCAGGAGATGGTAGGGTGTGGGGAGAAGCTCTGGGTAAAGAACGGAGAAAAATTACCAAGAATTTAAGCCCATGTCCAAAATTACCACAGGAGTTTAGTGCCATACCACCTGGAAAAGCTCACCTCATACTCCTGGAGCTCCTCTTCCTCCACTTCGTAGGACACAGTCTGGATGCGGATGTCACTCTCTACCAGGCAGGACCCTTGTGCCTCATGCCCATCAGGAGTTTCAGATGGAGCCTCTTTGCTTTCTGTAAAAGTGGTCTCACAGCTTTCTGTTTTGCTGTCCTTGGCCTTGAGAGTGGTCTCATCCTTCACAAGGATGAAACTGGGACCATACAAGGCTTCAACAGCCAGCTGTAGGGAACTGGCATCCAGCAGCTGGTGAGTCCTGGCACCGCCAGTGTTTTGGAAGATGTAGGAATACAGTTTCCCTTGGCAGTGATGACTGGGGTAGTCCTGGCTGTGATGCTGGTGGTAAGAATAGCTGCTGTGAAGGTGTCCATTGGCCTTGGCCAAAAGCGGGTTTTGGAGCTCACGTACGCTCTCCATGCTGCCAGTGGTAGGGGGAAGAGATCCTGCAGGAGCAGAGCAGGTGGAAGGGAGGAGGATGTTATTTCAGCAAGGCAAGGGAGCAGAAAAGCCTCTTGCCCATGCAGAGCTGATGTCGAGACGAGGCTAGTGGGAACAGAAAAAATTGTCAATAATGAAGAAAACAAGAGCTCTCCCCACCTCTGCACATCTTGAATGCTATCTTAGCAAACAGAGCATCTCTTTGTCTCTCCCCAGCTGGTGGTAAGATAAGGATGCAGCCCTGCAACAAGATGATCTGATTCAGTCGGGATTAAAATGAGAATTTGGTGTATCTATAATGCATCTTGAGTTGGCCACGTGCAGCCTGACAGGAAAGGACCTGCTGCATCTTTTCTGCTGGTTCCTAATGTGTGCTGTGACAAAGACTGACAGCACAGAAGTAGATAAGAGACTGACAATTACTTGAGGGGCCTCCCTGACTTTCCAAAGCAGAGGGTTACATGGTGGATTACAGCCCTCTGGAGATCACACATACACATAACTGACTTTCAGGTACATGGAAGGTTCTCTAGGGCTCTTTCAAGGTGGAGCTGGGGCTGGGGCAAGAGCAGTGAGCCACAAGGGAAGCTAGGGAGCTGCAGTGGGGACATGGAGGTGGTGTTTAGGCTGGGGTGGGAGTGTTGGATGCTCAGCCAGCTGTGAGGAGGAATGAAGACATGTAGAGATTAAAGGGGACACCCCATGGGGTTTGGTCCACTTTGAAATGACGACATTCCAAGTAAATGATCTATCACATCAAAGCCCTGTTTAAACCAGCTCCACCCTTGGGTACAGCGATAGAGGTACAGCCTTGGCTCTGGGCCACTGGCTTCAGAAAATGCTGAGTCCAAATGGAATCCTCAGCTACAAATGTCAGCATGGGTTTATTCCTTGGGGAAATTCACCTCCCTCCCCCTTCCTCCGTTTCACAGTGCTGAAACCTTGTGCTGCTTTTTTTTTTCCGATGAAATATTTCCACCTCTTTTCTTCAGAGGAGCATTTGCTATTTTGGCTTCCCAACCCATCTTGGCACAAAGAAAACGTGCAGTGAAATATCAGTGTTCCCCAGGAGAGAGAAACAATTACTTTGTGCTCTTCAGTACCTGAGCCCTGCATTTTGCAGCCTCTCTCTAGCACTTTTCCAGCTCCTAGACCATGTCACCTCTTTGCCTTGAAACCCCAAATGTCCCTGTCCTCCTTAAAGACCTCAGTTGCTGACTCCTCTGCAGGATGCTGTGTAGTAGGGGCATGCTTCCTCCTGCTGTAGGATTCCCCGAGGTGCACTAGGCTTTCTGATAGACAGCACGTCACCTTGGCTTTAAATCTGTCCTCAAGAAGGAAATAAAAATAAAAAGGTTGAAGGCTCCAGAGAATGAAAAACTGCAGTAGTCCCTTGGCCAAACTGCCACACCATGCAGATTTGGGAGCCATACATGTTTTTAAATGGATCTGTCCATGGGCTTTGTTCTGGCAGTGGTCATCACATTTTGGAAAGCTGTTAAGGAAAATGGAGTTGTTCAAAACCCTCTTGTGCTGCTAAAACTCTGTGCATTTTGGTGAATGCCCTCCACTTCTCCCTCCCCAAAACCATTCTCTGCCTTCTGCAGTCTCCCACCTTACTAATAAAGCCTGTAATGGCTCGTATAGCAGATGGCTGCTAAGTATTTTCAAAATATTTAAGGGAAATGCATATTTGTATCAAGGATGGTTTTATTTCCTGCACAGACCCAGAGAGGCTTAAAGCTTCATCACGGTTTTCAGGCAAGGAAACCACAATCCTCTTCCTTGCTTACTTTAACATGCAAATTAGATTTCTAATAAAATAACTTGCTGTTTAACAAAACAGTAAGAAGAGACCAATCACTGAGAGCTGTTTGAGAGCAGTAGCCCAAGCAGAAGCAGAAACCCACACTAGTAAGAGAAAGTTGACAGTTTTGGTATGGCATCCATGCCTCATCTCAAGAAATGCTTCTGACAGCAAGCGAGGGTAGGGAGGAATGGGATCTTGCTGTGAGCTGCTGAAGGGTGCCAGCTCCAAATGTGCTGAGAAACCCCAATAGATGGACTGCGGGCAGGCTGCTGGCCACCGGGCAGTGGGTGCTGCCTGCGTGGAGGTTGCTGCGCTTCTCGCTTTGGGTCTTCTGCAGCAGGTTAGAGAAGGGGGAGAGCTGTGTGGGAAAGCCATACATTCACAGCATCAAGTGCTGGGAAACAGAGCGTGGGGGAGAAAGAAGGGAAGGAGCTGTGAGGAACTGGAAACCTAAAAGGCAGCTTCGGAGGTGCCAGAGGACCAGTATGGGATGAGTGCATCTATGCAAAGTCAAAGACTTTGGGCATCCCAAAGGATGCTAAAGAGGCTATCTGGGAGATGACTCATTGACCTGGGCTGGAGGGAAAAGGCAGGGAGGGTTTGCAGGTAGCAAACAGCCCAGGGTGAACCTGCCTCAGAAGAGTAATATTGTGGGTAGCAAAAGAAATCACAGGAAAATACTGCTGAAGCATGGGCAAATCTCTGTGAATGTGGGCTGGGCAGGGCTGAAGGCTTTGTTCTCTGGGAGGAGGGAGAGCCCAAACCTCTCTGATCCCCCAAACTGCCCTTGAGCTGTTCCTAGGGCAGGGCCAGGATCTCAGAGCTATTGCACAAAGCACAGACAGGGCAGGGCTACAGCGTGAAGGATTTAGTCCATATTACTTTAGTGCCCTCTGGGATTATAAAAGATTTACTTGTATTAAACTCTCTTTTTTCCTTGCTGCCTTCTATTCATGTGAGCTGGGGCTGATGCTCTCCCTGGGAGCAGGATGGGGCAATAACAGAAAAGTAGGAATGAGAGGAAGAATGCAGAAGATGTCAGTGTGCTTCTGATAAATAGGCGCCACTAAGTGCAGTCCTAGTGCTCCGTCCCAGCATTTGTCACCTGTGGAGAGGGGACACTGAGGGCCAGCATCACAACATGCCTACAGCAGTGTGCTCAGCCCTGCTGGAAGGCAGCCAGGCTGAAACCTTCCTCTCCAATAGCTGATGTGAGGAGTCCCAGTGCCAGAGGGATTAGAGATGCAACCCACTCCTTAGTCACCAAGATCAGCACGTTGCACAGAGACTGTGCAGCAAAGATTTGGGTTTGCAGGTGTAGATGAGGGCCATCAGACCTCCAGAGATGGCATTAGAGAGGGAAAGGCAGAGAGGGTGAGGACCATGCACATGTGCAGGGAAGGAGAGAGCCACATAGGTCCTGCAGTTATCCTCAAACCCCGTTTGGGTTATCTGGATTCTACAGTGAATTTAGCCACACAGGGACTTAATAAAGTAAGCTAGTAATAAAGTAAGCCTGGTGATAAAGACAGCTTGTTAATAACCAAGCTTGGGGAAAGGAATGAAGTCAGCAGATAAAAGCAAGGAAGCCATAAAAGACAAAACTGGTAGAGTGGCCATTCTCTGACTTCATTACCAACAACATTGGATAGTGTGCATATCCCTCAGCCCCAGGGAGCTCATCTGGGCAGTACTGACAGCAGGCAATGGTAGTGAGATGCTGCTAGGTGCACAGGGAGATGCACACATACAAGCGTACATGCACAGCATGAGCCCAGGGGGAGGGCACGCCTGGGAGGAGGCAGACTTCAGTGCCCTTGTTGGGCTGAACCACTGCTGCAGCTCTGCTGCGACTGATGGCTGCTGGCTCCCTGCTGAACTGCCTCCCCTCTGCATGGCTGCTACTGTAACCAGCTGGCTGAGCAGGGACCCTCATGCTCCCCAGCCTGGTTGCACTGATCCCCAGTACAGTGAGAAATGCACATCTGCATTGTGTACTCAGCTTCTCAAGGCAAGTACTGGGTAAAAGGAGCCAAAATAAGGCATGAAAACAAAGAGGTAGCACATATAGCTTTGTGTTTCACAGACCTCACCTCCATACCACATCCCCTGAGGCAATTCTCACAGGGACCCTTGGCACAGATGCCAGCTATGATAAGCCAGTTAATGATGAATTAAGTAGCTGTTCCAGGAATCAATCATCATTTAATTGCCCTGTCAGGCAAACACTCTGCCTTGCTTCCCGGACTCATTAGCAGGTTGTGGCTGTGCTGCATGTCCCTAGACTCCTGAGTGAGAAGGTTAGCCCACCCCTACCAAAGGCTTCTCCCCCCCTGCAGGACAGCACTCGGGGAGGTTGGTGCCCTCGGGGAGTGGTGCCCCACTGCACTGCCATGCCCTGGCTGGTCCGAGGGCAGGGGACAGTGTCAATGCCTGTTCCTGATCCAGCTGATGTGAAGCAGCATCACAGCCATATCCCTGGGACAGAGGTCGGCCTGCTTCTGATGAAGAAGGAAAGCATATGAGATATGTCTAGCACCCTTCCCAGATCCCAGACCTTCCTAGAAGCTCTCAGGATGTGCTTTGAGGCTTCTAAGCAGAGGCCCATGTCCTGCCAGGACACAGTACCTCTGCCTCTGGACATCCAAGCTTGTGATTCTGCTCAAAAAAACCCACCAGCTTGCAAAGGCTGCTGAGAAAGGAGGAAAGTTGTCCTTTTGGAGACGGAATGGATGAAGGATGAAGGAAAGGTGGTGAAGGCTCACAGACAGTGCGTCTGGCAGGGGCAGATCAAGCCCTCTCTCAGCCGTAGGAGGCCACACAGCAGCATGGATACCTGATTACCCCAGTCCTGAACCCTGCAGGGTGAACCACAGCTCACAGTGAGAAGGAAATGTTTCCATCAACTCTGCAGACACCACTGCAGAAAGCAGATGTGCTCTGGTCAACACTCAAGCCCTCCCACGAGTGCTCATGTCCACTTCTCTGCTCCTGCCTTGGGTACAGCACCAGCATGCAGAGTGAGGGGCTGTCTATCCCTCCAACAAAGCCTTCACCAGTTCTGGGAAAGGTTGCTGTGGCAGGAGCATCAGATGAAGTGGCCAGGGGGTTGGAAAGGGCAGAGGGGGAGGCAGCTTTCAGCGTGGGGCAGGAGGGGGGGAACATGAGGGGCTGGCAGAGGTGGTACAAGAGAAGCAAAAGGGCATGTATGAGACAGCTCTGGGAAGGAAAATGGTGGACAAGAAGCACAGGGCAGGGCAAGCAAAGTGACATCTGAGCCAGGCAAAGGGCTGGACCCTGGTGGCTGAGATGAAGAAGAAAATGATTGTGAAGCTGCTGGGTGGGAAAGAATTGGTGAGGACTGGGAGTGAAGGAAGGTGATGGAGAGCCTGTGGACACAGATTAGAGGAAGGATAGCTGACGCATTTGTGATGTAGAACATCTGATTCACAACTTTGATGCAGCTGATTTGATAGAGCTTGAAAGGAGTGTATAAAATGCTTGTTCTGATCTCCTGACAGGTGGAAAGCCAGTGCCTCGGCAATGGGCTCCTGGCTCCAACAGAGACTAAATTGCTCTGAGAATTGGGATGCGATGGGCTGCGTTTCAAGGTTCACAAGTCAAATTGGGCAATTTCCAGGTGGAAATCGAGTCTTTATTGTCCCTGATAAAAATGTTTCTCTGCAGCAGTGTTCCGACCCAGCTGTGTTCAAAGCTAAGGCGGTGCTCCTAATGGTAAGAAACAGCAAATCCAACCCCGGGGCTGGCAAGGGAGAGCCGGGCTGCTTCTGGAGGAGCCGTGCCAGAGGTTCTGCAGGGCTGGGGCTCCCCCACCGACCGCCCTGTCTCCCGCCCCGGCTGCCAGCAAGCCGGACACGCTGCCCATGAATATCATATCACCAGGAGAGCAGTGGGAACCCCATCGCCTCCAAACACTGCAGGCACCCACGTAACACTCAGCCCCACACCGGGGAGTGCCTGCACGCAAGCTGCGGCGCCGGCAGGGCGCTCGGGGGCGCCGTGTCCCCCATCCCATCCCCATCCCCGTCCCAGGCCGGCGCTCGCCAGGCTGCCGCCAGGTGTCCCCGGCGCTCCGCGCACCGCCGGCCCCGGACCGCCCCGCCCGCCCGGCGGGGTCCCGGCCGCTGCCCACCCCGGCCCGCCGCCCCCGCCACACACAGCGCCGCCAGGCCGGGACGGCGGGACGGGCANAGCACAGCACCGGCCCCGCGGGAATGGGCTCCGCCGGGATGCAGCTCGCCGTGCCCCTCGGGCAAGGGAGATGGGAGAAGGGCTCATCGAGCTGTCGAGGGGGGAAGGAGGCAGCATGGAAGATGATGGAAATAAAGCACATGGTGGTGTGGGCGGCTAGGTGTATAATTAGCAGGTTTGGACTCTCTAGGCATCCCTTTTTTTAGCTGGAGAGGCAAACAAGTAAATAAGGTGGTTGTCAGAAGTTTCCATAGGCTGTCCTGGATGCGTAGGATCAGGGAAGAGAGGGGGCAGCCCACGAGGGGTGGCCCTGGGGTGGCCAGTGGAGGCGGAGCAGAGTGAGTGACCTGGCTGGCTGCGTTGTGCCGAGAAGTAGAGCAGGGCAGGATCAAGGATGAACCAGTTACAGGGTTGCCAACAGCCACACTAGGGCAGTCCTCAGGGCACTTCTGCTGGGTTTGCACCCAAACTACCTGCAGCCCTGCAGTGCCCTCAACAACAAGCCCCAGTGCGGGGCTTCAAAGGTGCCAAACAAAACGGATGGATAGCTCTCATCAGGGCCTTTTTCACTTTCCTATTTGAGGACCCAGCACGGTGACTGAGAGGCACTAGAGGTAAGGGCAATAACTTCCAGGTGTGGAGGCTGCTGGAACTGTCACTCAGCACCTCCAGCCTTTTGAGGCATCAGCCGGTGAGGACAGCCTGGGAGGTGTCTGGGCTCTGACTGCTTTTCTCAGCCACAAAACACCAGCCCAGGGGTGAATGAATTCCCCTGCCTGCTACAGCATCTAAATTCTAAATCACTGTCCTGGAGAAATGTGAGATCAGACTGGGTCTGGGCTTCAACTTCCTCAGCTCAGGACCACCCTAAGGCTGCTGTCTGGAGAGAGGGGCATTGACACCCCACCCTCAATGTAGAAAGCCAAGTAGGCTTTCTACATCCATGCATGTAGAGTTATTGAGAGCCAAACTCACTGACACCTGGACTCCAATGCTCCCAGCACAGAGGCAGCCTCAAGCCTCACCTGAGAGCAAGCTCCTTGCTTGGGGTACCCAAAGGGACACCAGGCATCCCACTGGAGTTTTCACAGAGGTCCCCCAAGATGTGTTTATTACAAGGACATTCTCTCTGCTGCTGGAGGATGCACAGAAGCTCCTGCTGGAGGATTCTAATTTTGCTCATGGCTGATTTTTCTATACTAATGGTTACAGTTCTCGATTTCACATCAGGTTTTCTCCATCACTATTTACAGCCAGTATTGAACTGAACACAGTGGTTATCCTAAATGGCACTATGCTCTTCTCCCATCAGGGATTTTCACCCATACCCTTTGCTCCATCCCATCACTTCCACTTCAAGGCTCTTCTGCCTGTGAAGTCCTGTGGGCCATTTTTGGCTGCTGCCACCATGGCCCCCTACATCCCATCCTCCCCACTGCTTTGTTCCCACAGACCCCTCTGAGAGCAGTGATACCCTGCGCTGGAGCAGACCTGTGACTTGTGTTCCCCTCCAGGACCAGCCCTGCTTCCCTCAGCCCTGCAGCCCAGCCTGCCCCAGGGCTGTGCCTGGGGTCTGTGCCCCAGGGATGCTCTCCCTTGCCATGTCCTGTCATCCAGCACAGAAGTGGTCAGGCAGATAGGACCTGGCTTTCTGTCAGGTGAGAGACCCGCACTATCTGAGACCAAAATGGCGACAGGGATGTAGCACNGACAGAGAGATGTCCTCCCCTTCACAGCTGCAGCCTGCTGATAGAGCGGCTTAGCCGCAGCACTGAACTCCATCCTCACATCTTCCTGAAAACCCCCTTCCTACCAATCGAAGCTGGCAATGTAAAGCATCTGTTAAGGACTGCTCATTTGTCTCTGTTTAAAACATATCCTTATTCAAACGATTCATTATTACCCTGAGGGCGAGTGCATGCCAGCACCCTCCTTTCCCCACTGCCCTGTTTATTTTATCCACGTCTGCTTGCCTTAAAGTCAGGGCTATTTCCATCTTGCTTATTGTGTCCTCATTCTCCTGGGGATTCACAAGGCTTCTCTGTAGTTCAGATGTTTAATTCATTTGCCAATGATCTGTTCTCTGTTTAAAAATGAACTTATGCTGTGGCAATGACACCTTTCCAGCTTACTTTTTCAAACCCTAAGTTTCCAAACACTGTGTGTATTTATCAGCAATAAGCTGATCTTCTGGTCCGGAAAATAAGTGGATTGCTATCTTCTCATCTGGCCAACATCTGCAGACCCAGACAAACTTCTGAGGTGTTGAATTTTTACCCAGGTCAGAAGGTGCAATCCAAACCAAATGTTAAGAGTCTCTTTCATATTTATTATAACCAAAGAATACTCAAGTGGAGATGTGCCCTCTGTGTTTGAGGAGGGGCAGTTCACACTGGTTTTTTCTGTCATCAGAAATACGGTGAGATGAAAGGCAGCAGCTGCTCCCAGCCATCCCGCAACCCCTGACAGGACTCAGGCTGCTGCTTGCACCCATCCCAGTGTGCTGAAAGAGGTAGCTCTGCTCTGGGTGAGCTGCACTGTTCGTCGTATGTGGGCTGAGTGAGGACAACCTCCTCAGGGTGTTTCCCTCCCAGCATGTCCCTGCTGCGTTGTGGACCAGCCCCAGTATCACCCTCTCACCCTCCTCTGCCACCCCGGAGGTTCTGGGGAGCTGGAAGGATTTGCAGAAAAACCTCTGCCCAGCTCAGGAGCAGCACCAGTGCGGCTGTCACATGTGGTACCAAATCTCTTGAGTCGGCACACGTGTGCCTTGGGCCAATTTTTCACACCAGCTCTTGAGTCTCCAGTCACACAGTCTGGGGACAAACCCTGCAACCAACTCTGGTTTTCAAAAGATATCTGAAGTGTTTCACTTCAAAGGGAAGCTGGTTTAAGTGATGCACCCCAAAAACACTGGGCATCACTGTAGCCTTCCCTTCCAGGCTGAGCAAAGCACTTGGTCTGGTTTCCTGCCTTTTTCACTTGACAGAGAAATAGCAACAGAAAGACAGTTTGGAGGAAACCTATAATGGACAGTTTTTTCCCTCTTTAATGATGTGGCTTAGCCCTTCATTCAGAAAAGTCAATCATTTGCCCATCTCTAATTTTACAAATAGAGACATACTGGCTGAAGACCTTGTCTGCAATTATGCCCTGAAAGCAGCAGTAGAGCTGCAGCTCCTGTCAGTGGTACATGTCAGTCCCAGGCTCAGGTCCAGGGCTCTAGAAATTAGGAAGAAAAAAGGAGGGCAGGAAGGACAGAGCTTTGGGATACTTGTTGAGGTTGAAGTTGCTCTGCATCACAACACATGCAGAGGGACTGTGAAGGGGGCAGAGAAACCAAAAGGGCCTGAAGTGCCAGGGACTCACTGACTGCTCTGCCACAAGCTCCTGGGCCAGGAAGGATTGGCCCCTTTGGGGCTTGCTCCAGTGAGCTTGTAGGTGGCAGAGGGGGATTTTAATTGGCAAATTTTTGCTGGGGCTCAGTCATCTCTCTGCAAGTGATGGTGATGTCTGCAGACTGGGCTGAGGGCAGGAAGGGGTTGGGTCCCCCACAGAAGCAGGGATCTGCTGTACAAATTCACCATGCTGTAGCTGCAGCAAATTACTCATTCTTTAATAATGGTGTTTATTACCTGTCTCTGACGGTAGTTCAGGGAGACAAAGTGAAGTGGATTCAGCTCCCCAAAGCTTTAGCTCTGCCAGCCATTTTTATGACACAAGAAACTTTTGCCAGAGAAATGCAGTCACTGCATTTTGGCTCGGGTAATTCCTTCTCCTGACAGCCTAAGTAACCAGCAACTATCCCCCAGAGAGGAAGGAAAAAAAACCCCTTGTGTATGGCAGGCAGGCTCAGACCCCAATCCTCTGGTTATCCCTAGTATTTATATAGTGCTGCCTTCCTCCTGAAAAAAAGGCTTTTACTGATGGCAGATCCCAAGCTCATGGAAAGGGAATTTATCTTTTTCAGAAGCAAAGCAAGCAGTCCAGTAAAGTGAGGCTGGGGAGAGCAGCACGGCTTTTGTGAAACCCGCAGCAGCTTTGGAGAAGGAATTATAAACAGGCACTGGGTAGAGACAGAAAGCGCTTCTCGTTGAAACTCCTGAATGAGCAGCTTTTTCCCACAGACACAAGCTGGGAGGGCATCCGCAGGGCTGCAAGGGAGATGGTGCTGCTCGGGGGAGTAGTTTCACTGGCCTAAGTCATGGCAGCAGCAATAGCCCTCTCGACCAAGGTCCCTGGACTGCTTCTCTTGCCGGCTGCATGCCAGGGATGGCCAGCAGTGGGGTGGCTCCCGCCAGCTCCTAAGGCTTCTCAGCAGAAGGAAAACAACCCCCAAACTTCAGCCGGCGGCTGAGCAGCTGCCCGGGGAGGGAATCCCGATGGTTGGCTGGATCCAAGGTGCCATTGCCGTTGCCCTGACACGTCTGGCCTCCAAAACTTTGGCTGAAATCCCTACATTTTGCCCAACCCGGAGCCTCCGACCAGGTAATTTGTCCTGGTTGTTCCAGGTTGCATCCCTTCATCTCTACATCCCCCAACGTATTTTCTGACCCCCCCCTGGGGCCGGCTGGAGCTCGGGAATGCCGAGCTTTCCCCGCGGCTATGCTGCCACCGCCCCGGAGCNCGCTCCGGGCGCGGCCGCACCGCGCTCCACCGCCGCGCCCGGGCGGCCGGCGGCTCGAGGGCTGCCCTCCGGGAGCGGAGCCGCTGCTCCCGACGTGACTGCCTCTCCTGCTGCTTCAGATGGCACGCCACAAACTCTGTCCTGTCTCTTCTGCTCGCTGCATTTCCCAGGGCACAGCCCTTCCCACTCCCCCAGCAAGGGAAAGACCCAGTGCCAGCGAGCAGAGTTTAAAGGAAAAGGATAACGGAGATTTCCCGCTGCCCGAGTCAGGCAGCCCGACCGGGGGGCTGCACCCCAGGGACAGCCAGCTCGTTTACTGGCTCAGATAGGTATTTTTCTGCCCTGCTCCGTAAGGACCAGGGTGGAAAGCTGATTTGGCTCACACACATCTGGGCATCACTCCGGTTAGTGGAGTTAATCTGGATTTGCACCAGCACAGCAAGAGTCAACACCCCAGCCCCAACAGCCCATTTTTCCTGTGCCCACTCCCTCCCCCCGCCCCAGTCCAGGTAATGTCCTGGGGAAGCCGTGCTTCTCCCGCACGATCCGGCAGCTTCCTGAGCCCTGCACTGATGCCCTGCTATTCCTGAACTCCCCAGGTGTGCCCCCTCAGCGGCTCCCCCTACCTCAGGAGCATCCGGCACCGCGACGGCTGTTAGCACACACACAGGCGGCTGAAGCCTGGTCCAGCCAGGGCGACCTCCTTAAGCGTGGACAGAGAGCTGCCTGCAGTCAGCCATCCCCAGGGCAGCTTTGCCTGGAGCAGATCGTGACCACCAGACCCAGAGCCACCCGTGTCCACCATCCATACTACCCAGCGGGCACCCTTTGCAGCCCACACTGTGGCTTCTCAGCACAGCGTGCCTTTCTGAAGGTTTAACACCTCCCAGCATCTTCAGGTGCTGAACTGACAGCTGATGGGCTATGTACCAGGGCAGTTGGGTCTCAAGGTCCCATTTCCAGAGGGTGTGGGGCTCTGGCTGGAGGAGGAGATAGCAGGGCAACCTCCCCTCTGCTTCAGTTCTCAGATAGCTGCACAGCTTTCCAGTAGCAGCAGCAAGATCCTTTTGCAAGGTTAAAGGTGCTGGGTTACGTGGGCTAATGACAGGACCGAAGTGCCTGCATTCCCCAAAGAAACAGTGATGGGTGGCCAACTTTCCCTCCCTGAGGGCAATCTGTGTGTCTCACATCCCCCAGCGGGTCTGGGAAAGATTTGAGCCCAGAATGGCCTCAGCAGGGAAGCTGTCTTTCAGGATGTCAGCCAGAGCTCAGAGCTGCTGCTATGAACAGAGTGATCCTCAGGGAAAACATGTCCCTGTTGGCCAGACACAGCCAACAGAGCTTGAGGGGAGTCTAAGAAGGGAATAGTCTGCCCCCATGTTCCTAGGGAGTGGGACAGACAGGAAAGGGCTTGGGATGCAGCAAAGGAGGTTTGGCATCCCTATCCATCTGAGTTCTGCCAATCCAGATTAGAGGCATACTTTGGAAGTGGCCTCAGCATGTGACTTGGGTTAGAGGGACAGAGCAGAAGACTAGTAGTGGTTTCTCCAGCTCTGATGAGTCCAACTTAGCCACAGTCCCAGCAGGTGTGAAGCAAAGCCCTGGCCATGCACAACCCAGGATGTTTTGTGGGTGTGGGGTGAGTTGCAGCCTTGTGAGGAAGCAGGGTAGGCAGTGGGAGTTGCTGCTGCATGGGTGGGAAAAAAGAGATTTGGTTGCAACTGCCTTCCCTGAGTGAAAGTCCCTCCCTATAAGGGTCCTGCTCATACCCCTGGGAGCTCATGGGAATGCAGTCACCACTGGCTGCCTGCTGCCTGGTCCTGTTGTTTGCCTCAGTTTTGAGGTACCATAAAGCCCTGTCCAGCCAGCTTGTGGTAATTAAAGGCAAACAAAGAAGCCTCATTCCACATGGAGAGCCTCTTAGTAAGGCTGGAGAGGTTGTGGAGGTGAGGGGAAGCAAGACATGGACTCAAAACCCCTTCTCTCCATGTCATGGGGGAGCTTGAAAAAAAACTCTGTTGCTGGATGACACATCTTCATCCATGGATTGCCAAGGCCCAGAGAGTGGCCTTGGCTTTACCCCATGCCAAGGTGCCAAGCAGAAGGCAAGTGGATGATCAGGGAGGATAGCTCACAGAGGCAGCACGAGTGACCACCAGCTGTGGTCATCTCCACCACAGCTGCCACTGCACAGCTCCTTCTGTCAGCATGGGGTGGCTGTTCCGTCCTTCACCAGAGCCATACATATCTCTGGATTAATGTGCAGGCACTGAAACTGCCCATCAGGACAGGGGATTAGCCTTCACCAACTTTTACAGACACACTGCTTAGCAGCAGAACTGCAGCACTGTTTCTCCTGCTTTAACAATGATAAGGCAACATTAGCATCTCAAATCAAAGTCTCTCTGACCTCTGGTGGCTCTGAGAGCAATGCATGCATTGCTAGTGATTATGGAGGTATGGCAAAAACCAGCCTGAGTGATATGGTTTGGGTCTTTGCTTTTATAATCGCAGCCATGTAGTCCAGATTAGAGATGGGCAGTGTCTCTGGGAGGTGACATGAGGCAAAAGGCTGTGTGACCTAAAAGAGTCAGTCAGAGATAAAACACCTCGGGGCACTGAGGATAAGCTGCCAGTTGGAAACTTTCCTGCCCAGAAAAGGAAAAGGGACAGACTCTGAAGGGAGTGTAGCAAAATGCACAGAGCCTCCTACTCCACTGAAACTTCTTGTTGTATTTATGCATCCACTGGGATGAATGAAATAAAAATGGATATTAAAATGGCCCTTTCCTCCCAGCTGCAGGGGAGACTCTGGTGAGAACCCATCCAGCAGAAGGAAATGAGATCTCATTACATTAAATATTAGCTGATGTGCTATCCCATTGGACTTGTAATAAGTGATGCCCCTCTTCAAAAAATAAATAGAAAAAGGGTTGCCAGAGACATAAAATACAGGAAGAAAAGGCTATACTTGTGTTTCAGGCCTGCCTGGCACGAGAAGGTGGGCTTTTGTTTTTGATTATGTTCTCTCAAACATAAAAATCTGCCTGCCAATACATCCTGAGCTTCACATGCTTCATTTAACTACAGACATAGCAACAGATAAATATACCATGACAAATTTGGTAACTTTACTTTATTGACAACCAAAAAGCCCCCACATCACTCAAGACTAAAAGCCTGAACTCCAGCCAAACCATTACAAGTGGAGAGCTGAGATGAAAGATTTCGCACCAGAAAGGGACAGACGCCACTGAAACACCCAATAACTGGAGGGCCTCTGCAAAGGTGAGGGCTCAGCTGCAGAGCATCCTCAAAGAAAAAGAAACAGAGAGTGGAGACACAATGAAAGGGCAACAAATACCACTTGAGGTGACTGGCCATTGCTGCTCAGGTGGCTGCAGCAGCGGGACCAGGGGACATCAGGGAGGACCTGCTTGTCAGAGGCACTTGATGCACCTTGTGCTGGCAAGATAAATGGGGAAATTTGAAGTGCCTATTTATGATGACTGGGGGGAGCACAGAATAGATTAAAGTTGTATTTGCAGCTATTAAAAATGATCAGATTAGTAAAATCTAGAGATGAGAGGGAAGCTTCAGAGGGATCAGCCAAAGCTAATTAATTGGGCAGTGTGATGGGAGACGAAATTAAGCATGGACAAGGAGAAGGTAAAACATATTGGAAGGAACAACTTCAATGCTTCATAATCACTAGTGATTTCTAAATTAACTGCAAGCATGAAGGCAAAAAGACTATGTGGGTGTATCTGTGGACAATAGAGCAAAAACCATCTGGTTAATGTACAGTGGTGAGGGGAAAAAAAAACCCCAACATGCTGCCAGATTGCTTTCATAGAGGGATACAGAAAATAATAAAAATATTACAGTACTGTGTTGGTAATGACTCAGCTGGTACGGATAAGATGAGGCTTTTCATTAGAAGAGAGATTCAGATCATTTATTGTGAAAAATAGAGTTAAAAAAAAAGTCTCCTGTAAAAGTGAAGCACTAAGCCCTGGAGCTCAGAATGAAGTTTCAAAGTGTTTATTAGGAAATCTGGCCATTTAGGAGGCAGCAGTAAGCAAGGCATAGTTTGCAGGTCCCTTACAAAATATAGCACCCAGCATCAGATTTTGCATGATTTGATATGATTAGCACCTGATAACACAGATGATTCCAACTTCCTGTGTAGTTAAAGCTCCTGAGAAGCCTCTGTCTGCAATATATTTGAATAGCATCGTTCTGGCATTAGTGTAATTTTCCTCCTTCTTAGTAAACATCAGCTTGTGAGGAGGCTGAAGACTAAAACGCTCCAGTGCAGTAAAATCCACAGGGAATCCCTTCCTATCCCTCCCTTGTTCCCCTCACCTGTGGTCCCAATAGGGTCTCAAGTGGTCATGTCAAAGAGGAGACCTCCTGTCCCTTGTCAGTGGTGCTGGAGCAGTATTCAGGTGCTGGGCACTTTTCTTTGGCACATGATGGATGGGGGAAGGAGGTACATTTGGAAAACTGTTCTGAGCACCTGAATTCTGCAGTAATTAAGCTCCCAATCGACATGCTGTGAGTAGACATTCAATGTAACCTTTTCCTCGCTTCAACTATGAAGTGTTGTTGGGTGCCTTTATGGTATGAGGCAACATTTCCAGCTCCTTGCTGTGTAAGAAACTCCCATCCTCCTGGACAGTTGCTTGGGATGACAACACATGCAGGTCATTATGGAAAAGGGTAAGTTCTTATGAGGGCAAGAGACCTGAATGAATTCCAAATGTCAGTAGCAGAGCTGATGCTCCTGGACCAGAGCCAGCTGAGGTGTAGGCTGGGAGAGCAGGGAAGCAGTGTGGGATGTTCAAGGATGTGAAGCGGGGCGAGGAAGGAGAAGGAGGTGATGTGTATGGGTGCACACACGTCATGGTGGGGTTTGTTCAGGGAAATAGCGGACATCTGGAGGACGAGTGGGATATGGAAGGGAACCCTGTGTGCTGTCTAGCTGCTTTGCATTGCTCTGGAAAAGCAAAGAAGCTCTAAACCCAGAATAGCTGCTCCATATGCTTTTGCTGTTTTTGCCCGCAGCCAGAGCTTTGTGGTAAATCTGTCCATGAAAGATAACAGTCTCTTAAAAATGCTGAGCTGGTGGGACTACCTGTGAATACATGTATGACCTCAGAATGGTCCTGCCAGCCTGATGCACTGTGATTCTGCAACTGTTGAAGGTAAAACTCTGAGTTACAAAGAAAATCAAGTGGGAAAAGCCACACAACCCCAAATTTGTACTCCCATGTAGCTGTACAAAAAAAAAAGCTCAGTGAGAGTTAGCTGTAAAAATGTAGATGTGTTTGGGACAGGGCAGAGTGTTTGAGACCCGTCTGTGCACTTCTGCATCCTGTTATGTTGAATTTAGGTCACAAACTGAAGACTTCACTTTGACATAACTCTTCCTAAGAATAGAAGTCTGTGACATGTACTTGACTGGCAAACTTTGCCCAGCTCTGATCTGGAGAGAAGTGAGGTCAATGGCTGATGGACGTGATTCAGCCTTCCTGCTACCAGGGCTGGTTCTGCAGCTGGTACAGAGTGCAAGCACTAGTCCCTAGGGCCTTGGAGGGCACGAAGCAACAAAGCAGGATTGAGCCATGTTTTGAGAGGAGATGACAGAGAGAGAACTCCTTACGTTCCACAACTGGCTTTGAGCCAACAGGGTTCAATCCTGTTCTCCCACAAGGGCTGAACTGTGGTGCTTCACTTCCTAAAGGTNTTTTTTTTTTTTTCCTGTTCCCTCTCATTTTTCGGGGGTCTGACCCAAAAGAAGCCACATTGAGTGAGGATGTGCCCCAGCCTGTGCACGTGGGGACATGGACAGCCATAGCAGCTGAGGGCTCTTAGACGGTCTCTATGCTGTGATGTGGCTGCAGAGGGTTTAAGGCCAACCCCAGCAAAGATCACTACTACCTGAGGTGGCCATTGCCTACTTGATAACGGGTTGCCCACTGACTAATTGCTGAATAAACCTTCTTTAGAGGCTGGCAGACCAAGCCCTAGGGACCTCCTGAGTCAGCTATTCGCAGGAGACAAGTCTCTGGAAGTGAAGGCTGCTCAAGCCCCAGGTGAAAGGCAGGTAGCAGGGTTAGGAAGAACATATCAGGGTGCAGCTGTGTGAACACCACGGGGACCTTCCCCATTTGTGCTCAGTCCTTTCCTGGGTCAGAGGAGGGGCACTGGTGGGCTGTATCCCTGTCTTTGGGATCCTGCAGTCTCCTGCAGCCCCTTCAGCATCTCTTTGCCCTCTCTTGTGAGCTTGTGCTTGACTTGTGGGAATCTGAGTTCATGGGGAACTCTCCACTTCATGGCTGGAGTGGTGAGCGGACCTTGCACCAGGGCAACATTCCAATGCAAAGACCCTGCACACAGACCCGCAGATCTCATGGCTTCTCCTTTTTTCCTCCTTTCTGGTACCAAACCTCCAGAAAACTGACAGTGAACATATTAAGGAAATTCAACTCAGGAAACAGGAACAGAAGGGCTTTGCCCCCCAAACCCTTAAGAAGTATTGAAATTCACTCGAATAAGCAAAAAAATGGCTGAACTGTCACACATGAGGCACATGAATCATCTTCAGGGAGGAAAGCGATTCTGGCGATGTCTGGGCTTGAAGTAACTGTAGTTAACATTATAGTGAGTCATATCCCATATGCGTCACATCGGTTTTCATTAAGAACAGCATTCTGATGTCCTGTGACTAACTGGAAGCTGGAATTTTGGTCCTGAAGCCTTAGGATGTGGACTTGTCTTGCTCACAAGCTCTGTCTGAGTGTCAAAGGCATTACCAGCCTTCAAATATTAAATATTGAATAATAGTAATAATTCTTAAATCAAACACTTCATTCAAATGACAAAATGAGAGGGGCTTTGGAGCTGCCATCCCCAGGGAATGCCATGATTTTAACAGGGAGAAAATGGATAAATTGAGGGCAGGCACCTCCAGAGAAACCCTTCTTCTGCTCTCAGCTCATTAATGTCAAACCAGGCTCTACAGCCCATTTCTGATCTTCAGACAAGGTCAAAATTTCCATTTTTGTCTCTCCACAGAAAGAGTTTGGATTCCTTTTCAATAACCCTATGGCTCCCTTAGCATCCTCCCAATAAATCTTTTGATATGTAAATCCCAGCTAGTAAGCCATGGATATCAGCTCCTGCAGCTGAAGCCATTGTCAGCATCACCCAGACTAGCTCATGTCCCACCCAGCCTCTTGGTTTGCCTGTACTTGCCAGTGACCAGAGCAAGCACTGACCCTTTACCCTGAGAAACAGAGGGCTGGAGGCTGGAGGAGTGTGGGGTGTCAGAGATGGAGGGGTCATGATGGGCAAGAGATGCAAGACAAAGATAGATGAGTCGGGGCTGAGAAATACATGGGAGTGAGGGAATGAATTAGCAGCAATTAATTGAGGATAACCTCAATTTTTTGAGGTCAGAAACTGCAGCTTTTGTGGGGTCAGTCTATTACACTTGGACAGGTGAGGTGACAAGTCTCTAGCATGATGTCACATCCTTTGGTCATGCCAGCCTTGTCCAGCATTTAAGCCTTGCTGCTGCACCATGAGCTCAGTCAGGCTGTTTTGGGGCTGCCTTCAGTCTGTTGGAGTGGGACTGGAGGGCAGTGAGCACACCCAAGGCAATGTTATGGGACCACTGTCTCTGTTTCAGTGATGAAGTGCTCAAATTATATAGAAAATTGATGAGCGACATGAGGAAATTGCCAGGAAATGAGAGGTGAAGGTGAGGAGATCCCCAGGAGCAACGTGTCATGGGAAAAATGGGAGAGACACAGCTCTGGGATAGAAGCCAAGGATGCACTGATCTGCCAGGGGAATGGTTTCATGCTCCTACACTACAGCTATGTTTCCACTTTCCAGAGGACCACTGTGGGCTTTGAAACACAACTGATGTCACTTGTTGGCCACAGTTGCCTTGTTTGCATGCTGGTAGAGCTATTGTACCATTCAGGGATGGAGTCCTCCATGGGGGAGTACACTGCGTGATGTATGGAACCTGCAGAAGGGCACAGGCTGGATATCACAAGAAGTTGTGCAAAAACCTCTGCATAGCTGGGAAACACCCCTCCTGCTCAGACCTGCCCTGGGATAAGGCTCTGGAGAGATGGGTGGGAAACCCTGGTGTGTAGCAGTGGCAGATGTATTATAGCAAGATGGACTTCCTACAGACATCTGTGGAGTCTTCGTGTTCTCAGGGCAATGGCTCCTCCAGGCTCTGGGCCTTGCCAAATCTTGTGCCATCACCTTAAAACCACTTTTCATAATCAAATTGTCCTCCAGCATAATGACAATCTTGAACCTGGGTGTGAGCAGACTAGCTGAGGGATATGCTGGAGTTAATGTATCAAACTACAGGAAGAGAAAAAATACAATCTGAAAGATACCCGTGGTGCTAAACCCACTTTACCCCCCTCCTATCTGAGTAATAGAGACCAGCCAAACAGATTATTATCAAACTTTATAAAATATACCACCTATGGCTGAAGGAAGCAAGAGAAAATGTATCTCAAAGGGTAATATTTGTATGGAAATTGATGAACTACCAAAAATAAGTGCTAATATTTGAAGTTTCTTCTCAACCATTGCAGCAGGACAAGAACAGTGCTTTCCCTGATGAAGAGCAAGCACTATCATGGGTGGCATTATGCACCATCTGAAATCCACAGCAAGACAATTAATCATTCACATCAGTTGCTGAAATACCTTGTAGGGACTAGATTAACAGGAAGAAGAGTCTTACGAACCTTGGGAGGTGAGATTGCCTGGAGATAGAGACAAAACCACTATAACAGTGGGGTTCAGAGGGAAGCAGCAGTCGTATAAATTGGCCATTCGGGTTTACCTCTCTAACTCCAGGATATCCCCTGAGCTGGACTTGTAACAAGGGCAGCATCCACAACCATTTTAGTATTACACTGGCTCAGGCTAGCTCCAAGATGCATTCACAAGCAGACAAGCTGTGGTAGGGAGCTTGAATTTAAGGAGAAGTAGCCAATATTCTTAATTTCTTGTGGATGCTTGGCTGTGACAGCCAACTGTGCATGAAGTCTGTGCAGTTGCTTCTTGTTTATTCGGGTCCCTTCTCAGGGTTACAGATTTAGCTGTATCAATAACTGCCTCAACCACAGACTAGAGATCATTTATAAACAGGGAAGTATTTACAGGGTTGTGTGCCAGGCTATGACATAAATGGTTGTAGTTTGGAGGGACTGTGCTATAATCAATTGACTTAAGATATCGTTATCTGTGAGACACTTACAGATACAATCTCATAAATATGTTTCTAAAAGGTGAGAATACAAAATAAAAAGGTTTTACAAGCCTCTCTGGCTCTCTGAAAGCCATTGATGCGTTTCTAATACAGCATGTCAAACTCATCAGCACAAATAGCATCACTGCTGCCCTGAAGGGCCGGCCTGCCTGCCTGCCCTTTCCCTCCACCTCCCTGCACCAGCCAGGAGAGACCAGAATGTGCAGCCCTGTGTGCTGCAAACTGCAGCTCTGGGCCTGAGCAGATGCAGCCTGATCACCAAAATGACCATGTAGCTTCTGGATTCAGGTGTCCCAGCCAGGGTCATCTCATGGCAGCACGTCCAGGACATGTGGCTGGACATCATTCCCTACTACAGTGTTTCTCAGCTGTCCAATGGTCCTGTGTTTTCAAAAACAAGCTTCTGCTCCAGACCAATGTACCATCTTCGCCAAGTTGCTCTAACTGGGCTCTTCACAGCCAGATATCACTGCCCTGCACTGCAGGCCACACCAACGCGCTTTCAAAGCATTGGGGTCCTGCAGCATCTCTGCTGGCTCTGGAAACAGAAACAGTGGAGTACCAAAGAGCATTCTATTTGTTTTCACCCAGTAGTGCAATTTGCACAGGCTTTACCCTGATTTGCTGCACCCCCTGATGACCATGAGAGAGCAGTAAACACCCACATGGCCATTTGGTTCAATTATTGTAATTCCCTCTCCACAGGGCTTCTCCATTGTGCTTTGCAGATTGTTCTGGAAGCAGCAGCATGCTGGCATATTGACCGGAGATCCATTAACATATCATCTTCTTTTCTGCTATCTGTAAAGCACTGGACTGACTGAGTTGGGTTCACTAGTCCCTAAAGACTTCACCACTGCTTATCATGGATGTCCTAAAGTCCCATTCTCCATCCACACAGGAACTGACTGCCAAATCTTACCAAACCTCTGTCCCCACCAGTGTTGCTATAGAGCAAGAAGGGCTGGGCTGGGAAGACACTGCACCACTGGTATTATTCTTGTTTCTCACCTGGCTGCAATGTGGACTTCAGTAATTACCATCTTCTAACACCCAGAGATGTCAGTGACAGGCAGTATGCTGGCAGCAGGTAAGTGTGGACATGAAAAATGGACATGTGGAGGGCATATCTGGGATGCAGCACATAACCACACAAAGCCAGCCTCAGCAGAAATGTCTTTGGGAGAGCTCAGAGCTGGAGTGACCGGGAGATCCCAAAGAGTGATCAGAAGCTAAATGCAAAAGAGAGGAAGGATAACGTTAGGGAGGTGAGGATGAGAAGCTTAAATCTGATGCAAGAATAAGCCAACAGAGAGAAACTGTTGATGTCCCATAATGGTGACAGAAACAGGTGCCATTGGGCATGAGCTGAAGGAGGCAGAGATAAAGGAGCATGGTTGGGGGCTGCAGAGCAGGACTGTCAAAACATGACTTGACCAGCACCTGATTAGAGCTAGGATTATCCATGCAGTGGAGCAGATCCTAGAAAAGCCAGGCACAATAGAATGGCACAGCTTGGACATGGGCTGGGTGTGCAGGGCAAGGGATGAGGCTGCATGAAGATGCTCACTCAGGCTCCAAACTTAGGTTGCAGGGTGAGGAGCATCACAAAAAGGATGTCACCCCACTGGTAAGGTAACTTTTTAGTATTCTCCTTGTCATCCTGTTTTTTCCTCCTCTTCTGCACCAACTTCCTTTAATTTTCTCATTAAAGGGAGCTGGGTTATTACAACAAATTGTGGCATTTTCTCTTTAAACCTGTGGAATAGCTAGATCCCCGAAATTGCCCTGAACTCTAATGGGTACAATTCTGGCTCAAGCGAGTTATTGGCAAGCTTCTCACTGACTCCTGCAGAGCCAAGATTTTACTTCAGATGGAGGCTATCTTTCAATTAAAGGTATTACTCTTAATCTTCATTAAAATTCTGTCTAATCCTAGCTCTACAAGGAGCAAACCCTGACATTCATTAAAAGTTGTATAAAAAGCTAGCACAAAGGACCAGTCAGGAAAAGTGCTTTATTTGAGTGGCTAAGGAATGGCATTTTAAACTGCTCTTAAATTGGCCAGGTCTGAGAATGGGACAACTTGGTGCTGGAGCCCACTGGGAACATGGCCTACCTATGGAGCTGGTGGGAACCCGTCCAGTTTCCTGTGGTTTTGCTCCCATAGCTCCTTGCCTTTTCCAAGGGTTCCAGTGTTGAGGCAGGGGAGGGCAGATGAAGGAGGCAACATGGAGTTACAGCTGCTAGAAAGTGCCCAGCTAATGCCCTTGCTTTACCCTCTCTCCTTCCTTCAACATCCACCCAGACACAGGCTTGCTCTCAGCTTTGGGTGCTTCTCTTAGCTGCCATCCTCAGCAACTCAGCCCACAGCATGCTGTGGTCACAGGACAGTCCAGTCCCTTTGATCCTGTAGAGTTCATCTTTGCCATTCTAGCCTGTTTCATGTCCATCTGCCATCCACAGAAGCCTCTCCCAGAAAAGCCTTGGAAGACTGCAGCCGTCAGTGGGGAGCTGCCTGTTCTGCACAGGGGGAGAAGCCAATAGTTCTGTTGAGGTTCTGCATCATCCACCCCTCACTACTTTTAGAGGCTGGGGATGCAAAGGACACTCTACACATGTGAGTGAAATACCCCAGCTCCTTACCAGATGTGGAGACTGTCACAGGTGTCCCTCCCAAGGACCTCAGTTGCACCCTTGACACTGGGATATCACAGCATCTGCGTGGGGAGCTGTGCTGGTGCTCAGCTACTGAAGACTCCTCCAGGCTGGAAGCATTCCAGAGACTGGATCCAGCTTGCAGACTGCCAGTGGACTTCAGTGCCTGTGTGAAAGGAGGGTAAGACTGACAGGCAAACATGGAAGCCACCCTTTTGGAGGCTGCTGCCAACTTTCCTTCAGCATGCTGCCTGGCTTTGGCCAGCATACTAAGCAGCCGTGTGTAACTCCTTCTTCTTTGGCCTCTGCTTGCACAACAGGAGGACACCCAAGATACCTCAAGCCATTCAGAGGCCACCCTATTCCTGTGGAAAACCAGCCTTTATTCTGTGTTTCAACCAAAGAGACCCTTCATGCCCATCACAGCCTGTGCTTCACTGCACACTTGTGCAAAGCCCCACAGGCTGCCCGTGACTTACTGCTGGCATCTGACGGTGCTCTGGGCTTCAAAACCCACACTCACCAAGCCATAGGGAGAGCACCCCAAGAAGCTGCCCGAGAGTTTGCAGTTAACTCCCTGGAGAGTCAGCCCCTTCTGACAGCAAGCAGGCAGCCAGCAGGGAGAGACCTGACTTTAGCTCTGGGATAAAAACCTGTGGGTTGCTGAAAGGCAAAAATGTCTTGGAGGATGGAAGAGGGAGAAATGAAATGCAGGAAACTGGCCAGGTGAACTCTGTATGCACCACACCACAGCAGGAGCGATGGGTGCTTCTCCAGGCCAAGGGCTGGATTCAAGTCAAAGGATTAGAGACATTTGGCCAAAAAGCTAATGATTCACCTCAATCATGGAGCTGAACCCCAGATATCACAGTATTTTCTGGCCCTCAGATGTGAACAGTTGTGCTCGGGGTCTGTCCTTTGGTCACTTTCATTTCAGTGCAGGCACCTTAGATTCTCTGCTTGGTTTTGTAGATGTTGTGAGTTTATATGTGTTTTCATGAGACTCATATAAATAAAAAATATTTCTTCATGAAATAAGTATCCATGCATTTTTCACAGGCTGCATCTTTAGGTTGTTGCTTAGCCTTTGTGAGAAGCCTTGGTCTGCTACATGTTAGGCAAAAAATTTTTCTCTGTCCCTTGTGTTTCTCTGCATCTGTTAATTCCTTTATTTTTATCTCTAAAAGCTGTCCCATCAGGCTGGACGACTCCTAATTCCCAGTTCTCTCTCTATCTGCATTCCTAAAACCCATTTTAACCCCAGGAGTGCCACTGCAGCCTGAAGCCAGAAGGCAGGCTGCCAACATACCCCGCTCCCTCTCCTCCCAAACATCAGCTGCCTTTCCCAGCCATGAAATATTACTGGATGAAATACGTTAGGTTCCCTTGATCGATAATCCATCTGTACTCCTGAACACCAGGGAAGCAGCCAGCTTCCGCCTTTTCCAGCTAATTTGCTGAGAACTGTTCTCCTGTCTCCCCTGTTGTCCTGCCAGATTCTGTTTCTCTCTATCCTTCCCTTGTCCCTCTGTTGCTTCCAAAGTCTGGCACTGTTCCTCCTTGTGCTGCCTTCCTTTAACTGTGCCTGTAATTCTCCTACTTCTTGCTTTCTATCTCTTTTTGCTTTCTTCTTCCAGCCGCTCCCCTCTGCTTTCTCCTTCCTTCTCTCTCTTGGTAAATTTTATACCGTCATTTACAACTGTAATGATGATGAAAGACCCCAGATGTGGAAATAACAGGCATTGGTTCCCTACCTGTCCCTTCCCTCCTCCACTTACACCCCAGGCATATTTCATTTTTCTAGCTCTCCTGCACACCCAGAGCAGCAGAGATCTTGCCTGCCTGGAGAGCATCCACATTGTGCCAGCAGATGCAAAAGTGATGAAGGATGGCAGAAAGGGACAGGTCCCCCAGCTAAACTCCTTTGGGAAGCCGTGATATTACAGCTGGAGCAAGGTGAGGGCTGACTCTCAGAGTGCTTTCCATGCAGCCATCACCAAGTGCTCTGCAGTGATAGGCAAATTGCTTTATCTCTGTGACACAGACAGAGAAGCTGAAACAAGTCACTGGGCCCTATAATGAGTGAGAGGGGCACAAGCAGAGTGCTTCCTCTTTATGCTTTGAAGGAAAATATTGCTCAAGGGATCCGGCCCCAGGCACCAACCATAGTTAAGCTTGACTTTCCCAGTGGGAGCACTTACAAACATTTCACTGCAGATCTGGAGTCTGCAATGTGAAATTCATCCAAAATTTTGACCCTTCTCTGCCTCCAGCTTGCTGCTGAGGTGGTGGAGGGCTGACTGGCTGAGAGCCCATGCTGAGGTTAGGCCTTGGCCATGGCACACTGCATGCTGGAGAAGGCTGAGGGGAGTAGACCTTTAGCAGGGAAGCTGACAGAGCAGATAAACACAGCAATGGATATGACCATGGTATGGCAAAGACCATGAGAGGCAGGCATAGCCCACATAGCCTCACACAGAAACTCCCATTTTCACATTACCCAGACCCCATGGAACAGGTACATTTATTAGAGCAGTCCCTGGACAAACCCAAGTGCATCATCTCACCTTGGCCATGGCTACAGGTCAGGCCCAACAGAGCCACCAGCTCTGCTTCTGTTCATTCCGTTTTCCTGGCTTTAAAGGAGGGGTTTTTGCTTATCTCTCCTTTTCAAATGCTTTTTACTTATCTCTTCTCTTGAAATACCTGCACCTGTTCTTACATTGCTTGTGTCATTCTTGATGATCTCAGTAAATCAAAGCAGGTAACCAACTGTTGGCTGAACATTAGCCATGCTGGAGGTGCTTCTCCAGTGGTATAAGCTGTTTCGATAAGATAATGAGAAATTAGTCAAGCGTTCATGAACAGATGCTCTTCCTTCTGAAGAATGCAGGGCTCTCCTCATTGTTTGAACAGATCTTTCTGCTAAGCCACTGCTGGCTGCTAAGGTGCTGATTTGATGTGACATGTACCATTCATCTTCATAACAGTTTCCAAGTTGAGTGCTACAAACTGGGGTCTACTTGTCACCCATCAGCTGTTTTGGCTGAGTCAGACACACTTCACAGCAAGTGCCTTCAGTAGACAGAAAGAAAACTTCTTGAACTGGTCCAGGAGGCCACCACATGCTCCTCGTTTCAATGTCTCCCCACCACAGCTCCTGCAGTGCCTTTGGGCACCTGGCCACTACATGTGAGATCCACAAAGCCAATGGTTGCTATTGTGTTTGCTTTGAGAAGCACATAGACCAGTCCTCTGTTTTCTTTCCTCTCTGGAAAGCGTGCACAGCTCTCTATGAAGACACCATGTGACATGTGTGTGTTGGGTCATCTCCATGGTGGGTCACCTTCACAGCAGTGCTCCAAGGGTGTGGGTACCCAGTCATGGACAGACACCTAGACCCAACATTTCTGTCCATTTCCCCTTCTCAACAGGGCCAACTCAAAAAAGCAGGTCTGTGCTGGCTTTACCATGTGATGTAGAGCCATGCTGGATTTACCTGATCTTCATAGGGAGTAATGAAATAGTGGAAAACTTCCAAAGTTTTCTTTTGTATATCAGGAATCCCTGTGAAGAGGGAAAAAAAACCAAAACAAAACCCAAAAATAAGAGAGTGTATTCAAGAGTGTATTTCTGGAATAAGAGCAAACACTGAAGTTTGGAGACTCAGTGGCTTCATTCATATAGATCAAATTCTCTATAAAAAATTGATAAATTGACATGTCTTTTTGTGAATCCAAAAGCAACAGCTCTTCACATGGGGTCTGGCTGGCCCCAGGCTGTCAGGACCCTTATTTTATATCTGCCAGGCTCTAGCCATTTATTAACACATTTATCCTTATCCAGCCTCTCATTCAAAGCTTGAAACATCAAGGATGACACCACTGCAGCATAGCCCCATGCTGCTCACTCCCTGGGGTCTCATTTCTAGGCTTAGCACATCTTTGTGCTGCTGAAATCCTGGCCACTTGCAGAAAAGTAGAGAGCATCAATATATATATATATATATATA
>VXBX01007003.1:352546-452797 GCA_013400415.1 Scytalopus superciliaris | reverse complement strand
ATATATACATACACAAAGAGGTTATTCTCCTGAATTTATGGTCTCTCCATAGTTTTTACTTTTTTTGGTACAAGCATTCAGAGTGTATGAAGCTGTAACCCAACCCATTCTTTTCCTTCAAGGTTGCACACTCAAAGCTCTAGTTATTCAGTTCCACTTATCTTCCTGGGATGCTGCATTTACTCCTTGTTGTCTGATGTGAACTCAGTGACATACATCATGACATATATCATGGGGCAAAGGAAACAATTGTAAGGAGCAGAAATAGCCTACACACACAGCAGGAACAGCTCTCTGTTTCAGAGCCCTTATTAGAGATCTGAGTCTATAAGATTCAAGGTCCATATAGTCCATAGGAGACAGTTCAGCTCTGGATTTCCTCTGAAGCATACCATGGCAAAAAGACATGTCTGTCATGTAAAAAAATAAAATAAAATAACCCTTGCCAGCCTTGGGTGGACCAGCATAGTAGAAAGAGGGGTGTGTGAAGCTGGAGCCATGTTGAAGTGGGGCACACCAGTCCAGAGTTTTTTACATCTGGATTCTGCAGCAGCAACAGATATGATTAGGACTCACTGTGAAGTTCCAGGGCTAGAGGGACTAACTGTGTCTCAGCCCTGAAAACACACTCTCAGCCATCAGAAAACTAAGTTCTGTGTTCATGGGCATCTTCTCACTTGCTGATTTGCCTTGTACACTGGTGATTGGCAAGAGGCAAAGTGGTTCATTAGTTAGGACACAACATACTCTGAGAGATGTGTCTGATCAAAAGCCACTGCCTTTCCAAAAGCAGAATTACCTTGAATCCTTAGCAAGCCCCCAGTGCTGTGAAAATGCAAATGATCAGGTTGCCCTTTACTGCACTGTTTCCCTCCTGGCTCTGTGGTGCAGGAAGCAGGGTGGGCATTCCTTCACCTGCTTTCCTATTTCTGCCTCCACCCCAGTGCAGAAGCCATCCTTTCCTGAGATCATTTCCTTGGGGTGTGCATTACCAGAATCTGCTTCCCAATGCACAGTCTACACCAAACTCAGTGCTTCCTGATCATCCGTCATGGCAACCGAAGGAGCAGTTCCTCCTCTCTGCTCCCATTAGAGGACATTGATGTTTTTTGTTTCCTCTCTGCTTTTTGCCATCAGAGATTCACAGACCTCAGTGTCCTAGCCCAGCAACTCGTCAATGCCATGATATGTTCGTGAGACCCATCAAAGCCAGGGATTAGGGCCTTCACAAGCCACCATCTTTCAGCTGAGTGTGCCTCCAACTCCAAAGATAGATCTGCAGCAGCAGCAATGACCCAATTTCATCTCTCTCAGCCACTCAACCTTAGACAAGAGTGTGGGATTTATTATGCTGGGACTTGTGTTCCTAAGCGTGAGGATGTTGCCATTACCTGCAGTTGACAGGCCATCAAGAAAATATTGCTGTCAAAATGACAAGCCAGCAGTTAGCATATCCCCAAACCCCCATTTGTCTGCAAACAGCAGGAGGAGTGCAGCTCCTGCCCATGAACATGGGCTCCTCAGGACCTGAGGGGATCATCCCCTGCCCAGGACAGGATGCGGGTCCCAGCCCTGCAGCCCTGCTGCTGGAGGATGAGCTGTTCCTGAGGTGGCTGCTGTGCCCTGCTGCTGGCAGGAGGAAGTCCTGGCTGCCCTGCCAAAGACTTTTTTGATTGGTGAGGGGTAAAGATGGTCAGTGTGGTGTGGATGTCCACCATCACAATCCAATAGGATGTCCTGCATCCTACTTTTTGAAAGAACATGTGTTAGGCTGGAATAACCTTTAAGTACAGCAGGAGAAGACTTGGCTTAGAGCATCAGGCTCATGAGCTTCCTAATCTGGGCATCATCTGGAAATGACCACTAGCCAGAGACCATGTCCTTTTTTCTTTTCTTTCTTTTTTTTAGTCCTTGTTTTGTTTTGGTTTAGTTTTTAATTTTAAAAAAGTCTTTCTTGTTAAACCTCCTTTTGAAAATTTAGTACCACTGTTCTCAGCATGCTGTTTTCCCTGATGAGGATGCTCTTACACTGTGTCCTCAGTTCCTTCAGATGAGGATGCCCCTACCATCACACACGTGGCACTGCCAGGCTGGCAAACAGGAGGTCACCTGCAGTTATTTCACAAAGCAACCCACATGCATTATTTAGAGCAAAGCTCAAAGCGATGCCTCCCTTGAGTGTTCTCCAGCCAGGCTGGTTTAAAATGCAATTGTTTGAAATGTCATGTCAGAAGGACCTTTACCAGCAACTGCTCTGTGTGAAAAAGTGAGGTTTAGGAAGCATGCCTGTGTTTTAGCTCTTTTTAGGGGCTGGTGTCTCGGAGGAATGGGCTATTTCCATCACTTTGTGTCTGTTTTCCATGGGCCAAGCCAGTTCATAGCTGTTTGGTTACTTTTCAAAATGTATATGGGATTTCTGTCTGAAATGAAGCCAGTGCACAGGATATTTCCCTTGGTGTGTAAAGTGCTCTTTCACAAGGGAAACTAGCCTAAGGTTTCAAGGTATTGAGTTGCTCCCTTTCGTACATGGGTGTTTTTGCTTTAATAATGTGTCACAAAGTAATGGGGGGAAAAAAAAGAAGGGGAAAAAAGTGCTGAAGTCCATTTGTGACTCAAAGAGCCATGTCCAGATATTAAAGACAGGTTTTAGCACTTATACCCTCCTCCCAGAAAACCCTTTAGCCCTGTGAGGCGCTTTGGTGAAGTGCCCAGAGGTATTAGATGGGGGATGATGCATGACCCCAGCTCTGAATGAGCACCCCTGGCTGAAGTTCCATCACATAAAATCAGGAGCCACCTCTTCCCCAAAATTAGATTTTCTGCAGCCTACTTTTCCCATCCAGGCAGTGTCTGCAGCATTAGGCAGGACACAGTGTAAGCTTCAGCTCTGCCGTTGGCAGGCAGGGGGTGAGCAGGAGCTGGCCTCTTTAATGGGAAAGGAAACACAATTAATCCTGTTCAGACTCAAAGCCTTACCATCAGAGGAAGGCTGAGAGGTCAGCAGAGAACTGCTCTACATAGCTACATTTTTATTGCATAAATTTCCCTGATGTTCAGTCAGAGGATTCCAGAGCAAATCCAGTTTGCAGCTAACACGTAAACAGAAAAAACCTTTTAGAAAATGGTGGGAACCAATATCACCCCGGTGAAAGTCTGCATCACTCAGCTTTGCATTTCTCAGGAACCAGTCTGCCTTTCCAGGGGAGTCTGCTGGTGCTTACTCTCCTGGTGCCTGAGAGCAGCAGATGTTAAATGGAGGTTTCCCTGGTGGGGCCGGCTCAAAGCCAGTGCCAAGTATTACGCTGGAGCTGCTGGTCTGGGACAGCAGTTTATTTCAGAGAGCAAAGACAGTGGGTTTTTCTCCCAAAATATTTCATACAACCTCAGCTGGAAAGACTCCTTGTTTCACTCAAAGTCACGAATTCAGAAGATTAGAGGAAAAAGTGGTCAATTGCTGTTTTCATGAATTAGATAGAGATTAACTTTATCTGCCTTAAATGAATGGGCTTCTCTTTCTTCCCATGCTAATGCAGAAGCTTGCAAAACAGTTGCCCAATTAACTGGGAATTGTATGCACGTTAACTGATGAATTGCATTGAATTATTTTATACTTTTTTCTGTCATTATAAAAGGTTGGGCAAAAATTTAGGAGTCATCTCCTGAAGCCGAGGGTTGACTCCTACATTCTCAGTGTTTCACCGGCTCACCTTCTCAGGCAGTTGCATGGATCTGGTGAAGGCAGCACAGAGTCCAATGGCTTGGGAAGGGCAGCAGAGCTGGCAGGGGCTATTTCCCTCACTGAACATCCTTCCTCTGCTGCTAGTGTGAAGGTCTGCAAAGCTGCTTGAGTAGGAGCTGCTGTTGCAGGGGATGTTCCTGGTTTCCAGTCTCCTTGCAGCCTCCACCATTATCTACTTGGAAATACAGGGTTTACCAGCAAGAGCTGAGGCTGGTACCTGCTCCCCTCTCCCCAACAGAGGGGCTTTGGTTGCTGTTTGAACTATTTGGGTCCTGCAAGGTGCTGGGAAGAATCCAGGAGACTGAAGAGAGGACTGGAACCCTGATACCATAAGGGCTATAGGAGCTGGGGCCCAGGGCCCAAGGGAGACTTTAGCAAAGCCTCTGGGATGGAGGAGCACTGGCTGGGGAATGGGGGGAGCAATGTAGGGGATTTGGGTGAATAGGGAGGTGCCAGGAAAATGTGCAGTAGTGAGCAATGAGGGGCAAAGATGAAAGGAGGCATAACATGATTTGGACTACTCTAAACACCTAAGGAGCACCCAAGTCCCCAATGGCTGACAGTGCTGTCCCCAATCCTGTCTTTAGTCCCACTGCTGCAGAGCCCTGGGGAGCTTGCTCAGCCTGCAGAGGAGTCTCAAAGAAAGGAGGCCTTACTCCCACCTGGCTAATGCCTTGGGGTGCAGGGACAGCGACAGGGGCAATGGCAGGGGGCTGCGGTCTTTGCAACATCTGGTAAGTCAGTGCTAGGGCTCAGCATGACTGGGACAGGCAGGATGATGCAGGGAGGACTCTTCTGGGATGATTACATTTGTCTCATTTTTGTCTCTTTTTCTGCCTTGTCCTTTCTTCTCCTTCAAGAGCTCTTTCTCTTCTTCATCTCCCTCTGCTCCTTTCTGCAGAACTCCTGTGTCCTTTCTCCCACCTTCTGGTTGGTCACATATTTCTAGCTCTTCCTCTGCCTTCTCCCTTGCCTCTGTGCCCTCATGCAGATGCCCACACATCAAAGCCACATGTGTCCAGGTCAGCTTTTCTGATCCTCCCTCACACCTAATGACACCATTGCTGACTTCCAAGGGGCAAGGAAGAGGAGAGGTGGATAGTTGCCTTCCTGAGATTGGAGAAATGCTGGACCTGGGTAACTCAGGCACTGGATGCTGTTGGACAGGGTTCAATTCTGACCCAGGATGGAAAAGCTGCTTTACTGCCATCAGCTTTTGCTCTCTCTGTTGGGTTAGCCTGCATGATCTCAGCTGAGTGCTTGCTAGAGGTGATCCTCAGGCTCTGGGGCTGAGCACAGGCATCCCCTAGGAGGTGGATGGGTCTCCTCTGGACAGGGCTTTAAGGACAGCTCTGCTGGCCTTGATTACAGACCAATATTTGACAGAGAACCTGTTTGTATTCAAGAGTCATCTGGATCTGGCACAGGGTGATATGGTTTAGCGGTTTAGGGGTTACAGTGGTAGTGCTGGGTTGATGGTTGGACTGGATGATCTTGAAGGTCTCTTCCAACCCTTGATGATTCTATGATTCCATGATCTCTACTTTACAAGTGCCAAGCAGAGTGCCCACAACCTGTTGTGTCCCAGGTCAAAGGCAGGAACACCACAATGTGGCCATATATGGGGAATTCCTGGACATCACCCTGGTGGGCAATGAGCTTCAAAGTACCTGCCTGCCAACCTCACCCTCACAGCACCCCACCCCAGGTCCCTTCTTACGTTGTGCCAGCCAGGCAAATAAATGCTTTGGCATGTTTCTGGCCCCTCCTTTGTGGGGTGCTGGGCTGAGGTGCCTGCCAGGGCAGAGGCCCTTCATTACCAGCACACTGCTGACTGTACAAGTTCCCACAGCTGGCCCCACCAGTCTCCTCACTCACACTTATTGGGAAAAATAATTGGATGGATTGAAGTGTAATGCCGTTTTACTTAGCAGATAAGAAATTTCATATCTGTCCTGATTAAGGGCCAAAAGGTATGAGCTCGTTCCAGAGCCTGCAGCAGAAGCAATTTCATTTCACTTCTGCTGACAGAGGAAGAAGTTTGAGGGGCTGAGCACTGCTATGGTTTGCTGTATTAGTGGCACCCCAGGAGGGATCTGCCTGCTCCCAATGGGCATGGGAATGCTGAGGAGCTCAGCCAGGAGGATGTCATGCCCAGAGAGAGCCCTATGCAGTGCCCAAGCACAGCTGGTGGGCATCTGGCAGTGAACACAGTATGAAGGCTTGGGGCAGTGTGAGATACTTATCCTCCTGCTCAGCACCTGGGGGGCAGGGGTTTTCCGAGCCCTCACTGTCTGTGCCAGTGGTACCTGGCGCCTCACTGCCTCTGCTCCTTCATCACAAGGGCAAAACACCCAGACTGGTAAAGAAAATCAGAGTCAAGCTGAAGCCATCATAGCACATTGTTCTGCTTAAGCTGGCACCAGCTTGGTGTCACCCTGTGTTGAGTGTAGCACTGTTCTGATGTCTCTGATGCCTCATCTCAGCACAACAAAATGGTATTGCCTAATTACCTTGGAACTAAGGTCTCCACTTGTTCCCCAGCTTTCTGGCTGTCTTGCTGCCACAGACCACGTGAAATGGGCTGTGTCACAGCAAAGTGAGCTCTGCAGATGGGCCAGAACACAACCCACATCATGGCAGGGATACATGTGCTTGAGTATCTCTGTCCTCAGCAGTGGTCTGAGGTACTCACCAAGGTAGGCTGGATGTTAATCATCTCCCAGAAAGGCCAGCTGGCAAAGAACAAATTGGTCCCAGCAGTCCTGGCATCCAACAGGGCAAAGCTGAAGTGGGGAGAATTTGGGCAGCTCTCAAACTCTGCCACCAGAGCTGAAGTAGGTGAGTGTGCAGGTATGAAGATGAGGCATGAAGAGGAGGACCTTTGCCTGTACTTAGAGTGAAAGCAGTAAAGTTATTAACTGCTATCAACACAATGAGCCACAGCAGGATGCTACACTGTGCTGGGGGAAGTGGCATCTGGGGTTGAGGCAGCAAAGCCAGGAGGAGATATAAATTGACAGCAAGTGTGAAGTTGCTCCTTGAACAGAGGATCCCCTGAGTGCAAAAAGTGAAGGAACAGGGGAGGAGGAGACATGTGGAGCACCGAGGACTGGGCCACTGGTTCCCTGATGGCACAAACACTTGTCACACAGACAGTGCTGTCAGTCCTTACAACTTCATTCCTAAGCTCATGGCACTTGACACTCCTCCTGAGGGCCCATTGTCTACAGGCAAGTTTCCATGAGTTGCAAATAAAATGAATTTTAATATATTTTAGGACTTTTTTAATATTTTCAAAATAAAAATAATTTCTAGCCTGTCAGTATGTAAGCTGGGACTGCTGACTGGGAGGCATTGGCAGTGCTGCATTCTGCTTTGCAGGCAATCCTCATGAAGGAAACAGCAGTGGTTTGGCTAATGTGGTGTGTCCTTGGGATCCAGGAGCATTTGCAATGCTCCCAGCAGCCAGCAGTGAAGAGCAGCAGGTTCACATGGTCCTGTTTTTAGACCTAAAAACACCAGCAACCTCTAGCTGATCCACAAAATGGAAGAGATTGAGCATTCTCCACATACCGAGAGGTTTTTGAGGAACTGAGTGCCCCCTCACACAACTCTGCACAAGGCATAGGCAGAGATGAACCAGGGCTAGAGAGTGGTGTGGTGATAAATGTTCTCCTGCTGTCAGCCAGGACCAGGCACTGGTGTTCACAGGAGGAAGTCAGTGAAGTTTCACCTCTCTTACAAAACTGATGTTGAGTTTTTAAATCAATAGCTTCACCTTCTAAAATGTTCCAGAAGAACCTGTAACGATTTTTAATCTATTCTAAATGTCAGAACAAACAGCATTTTCTTCTGAAAAGCTTTGCAGGCAGTGGTGCTGGGAGCCAGGCAAGCAATGAGTGCAGCTCCATCCCTCTGCTCCAGGCTAAACAGCTGCCACAGTGGCCACCTTGTACCAATCCATGGTCCTTGGATGCTGCAAGGAGCCTTGGCCCAGGCTGCAGATAGAAGTCAGCTTTATTTCTTGAGCTATTTTTTATTAAAGCAGAAATAACAAGAGAGAAAAGACCTGTGCCCCGAGATGAAACTTTATTGCTATCTGTTGCTGCTGTGTATGGCTTAATTTGGAGGAACCAGGCCCTGGGGAATGTTTCAGCCTCCCACAGGGGAAAGACATTAACCCTGAAGCCTGCTTTAACTTGAGGAAAAACTCTCTGGCAGCTGTCAGGCCTGAGAGGTCTTCAGGGCACTGGCTTGGGAGTGCTGGTGTCAAGCCTGTTGCAGTGAGACAAGGCATTCTCGGGAGTGAGCCACTTCAGTGGACATGCTTTCAGCAGTCCTTCAGTTTCTCTGGGGATTTGCAGACAGCTCAAGTCACAACTGCTGCTTGCTTTTTCCTGTCTTACCTTTGCAGATGCATTTTCCTCACACTTCCTTCGCCAAGCTCCTCCTTCCCTCCTCCAGGCTGCAGGAGAAGCAGTGAAGACAGAAGGATACTGGATTCATGGAAATAGGTCAGACACTCTCAGGTCTCGCAGTATATGCCTGAACAGGTTATTGAGATGGCCAAGCTTTAAGCTATGTAAGCCATGAAATGATACAGAGGGTTCTGCCTGGCACCAGCTTTGATCACCCTCCCAACTCAAGCTCATTATTATATGAGCTTTTTTGAGCTCAAAACAAGCTGCTCTCTGGCATGGGCAATTGTGAAATCCCCTCCCAGACAAGTGCCCTTAGCCTCTCTAACGTACTTGGGCCTGAGGTGGGAACTGGTAAAGGAGTGTGTAGGTGGTCAAAGCTGTACAGCAGCTGGTACCCGGTGCAGAGGTGCTGTGGGAGACCAGAAGTCTCAGCATACAGTGGTACACTGTGTTATAAATGGTAATCTCCTCGCAACATCTAATCTCCCTGCTGAAAGGCATGTAAACCTCTCAACAAGCCAGGCAGGGACACAGCGTTTGGTGTCTCTGCCTGCTCCTCTCTCTCCTATCAATAAATCTTGCATTCAGGCTTTCCAAGAATCCCCTTGACTATGAACAGGATTATGCCAGAAACCTCTGTTTCTCTTCCCCATGCTGCATGAACAATTGAAGGATAGTTCTAGCTTATTTATAGTTCCTTTCCCCACTATCATATGCTAAATATAATCAGGGCCCCAGTTTCCACCCCTGCAGGCGAGCTGTGGCTTGAGCACAGGCACATCAACCTGTGGGTATCTGTGCTATGTTTTCCACTGCAGGCAGAGAGGTGCTGGCAGGAGTTGGGTCGGGGGGCACCATCAACATGGAGCTGCCCGGGCACAAATGGGACTTGCCCAAACCGCGCCAAGCATCCCTGGGCAGCTCTCCAGAGTCTGCCCAGCACTGCTGTGCTTTGGATGCCAGGAGCATATGAAACATGTTTGGCACATACCAGCTTGCCTCAAAATGCAGTTTTCAGGACACCAAACTTTTCAGTCACATTTGTTAGTAAGTTTTGTCTGAAAATGTATGGGATAATTTTTTCCTGAAAATGTCAAAACATTATGTTTAGACATTTTACAAATGAAGTAGCTTGGCATCCTTTCAACATGACAGTTCCATTTCAAAACTAACCTATCTTTTAATTTATTTTCTTAAGATAAATAATACAAAACATTTGAGGTTCAAATTGACATTTTCATTCTATTTTCTGAAAGTTCCCCCTTAGTTTTCCATTTGATTTGAATGGACAGGTCTCCCCCTTCCTCCTGTCTGTGTGAAGAGGGGTGAGGATGGCTAGCAGGTGCTGAAATCTATTCTACCTATGGAGCTTACCTGGGATGCTCCTCCTTTTCCTGCTGGAGCACTGTCTTGGATACACGTATTCCCCTTCATCATCTAAACCCTATTCTCCTTCCCTGAGATTTTATTCCAGTGCCCTGTTACCCCATCCTGGGAATAAAAATGCTACTTTCAAGGCTGCCTGTGCATCTCCGCTCTCCCCCTCCTCCCCCTTCTCCCCCCCAGAGTGTTTTCCATTAAAGCTAAAGATTAATTTCTGACTTCACTGACTGACAATGTGCCAAGGGTAGGGGGGGAGAGGGAATGGAGAAGACTGAGGAGGGAAAGACAGGGAGGCTGTGGGACGAGAAGAGATAAAATCAGGGGTGGCATCCATTCAGCCCTCTAGCATGGCAGGGGGTGCATGACAATGGCTCTGAGATGCATACAGTCCCCAAAACCTGCCAAGCTGTGAGCTGTGCATTTTCATTACATTCTTGTGCCCTGGCCTCACTGGGGGTGAACTGGGGCAGCATGGGTGTTGCTCCCTCCATCAGGAGCACCAGAAACATCAGGATGCTCATGTTCTCCTAACTCCTAGCTGGCCCAGGATGGGAAGAAACCTTTGTTTCCCTCCACTGGCTTTCCTACACCGATTGCTATGGAAACCCAAGGGGATGCAAAGCGGGAGGCTGGCTGGTTGAGAGGCTCCTGCAGCAGGAAGGGGTCCCGCAGCAGGAGCCATGGTATGCTGAGGCTGACCCTCTGCTAGGGTAAGCCCAGGGCCAACCCCCTGTGTGAAGGCACAGGATGATTCCTGGCTTGCCTCACCCCATTCCACTGACACACTGGTGGGTTTGAGGTGCTAGTTATTGCCTACAGAGGATCCTGTGCTTTTCATCTCTCTGTCTCTGCATCAGTCGTGGGCTTGCAGAAGAAAAGCACCTCCCTCTACAGCTGGGGACTGTTGCCAGATTTCAGTTCCACCAGCCTTTCTTCCCCCACCAATGTACAGAGGTTTTTTTTCTATGTGCAGCTCAAAGGCTCTTCTGTTTCATTTTCTTGTGAGGACTATCAAAGTTCTGACAGAATTTTTTTCTTTATTACTTTTTAATGTTTAGCAGCTTTTAAGACGGGTCCCAGCACAGGTGAGAGGCTCCCATCAGGTGCAGGTTCCGCCTCCCCCTCTGAGCAGCAGAAAGGCAGAAGACAGAGAATGCCTCTTAATTAGCAAGCTGGTGCCCCCCTTCCTTTCTCTCCCTGCCCAAGCCCCAGCAAAAGGCCATGAATATCCATCTGGGGCACCAAAATCAGCTTCTGATGACAGTAACCTCCCTTGGCTAGGTACACACATCTCCTGGCAGCCCTGTGAAACTTTGAGGAAAGCACATAACAACTTTCTTTGGCAAAGAGACCAAACCAGTGTTATATATCCTAGGTATGTTCCTAGCCTTCTTTCCTCTTAGTATCCCTTAGCTGTTAATGCAGACTCCTGCTGCAGCAAGCACTCTTATCTCAGTACTGCAGATCACGAGGTGACATGACCAAAGGTTGTGAGCTAGCTGGCCAAGTTAAGACAAGTTATCTGTGCAGGCAGTCTTCGAATAGCATGGCCTGTACTGGGATCATCAGACAGAAACATACTGGAGAGGCACATGCATAAGAAGTATTAGGCTTTTAAGGTCATCCAGGTTATGTCTCCTCCCTCTCTTTCCCTGGGGTAAATTCATACCGAGAAAATCCTTTCCAGTGCTGCTGGCTATACCTGTAATGCACACATGTTTGGGACCTAAATACCCAGCTCTGCAGTAACTCTGCTAATAAAATGTACCCCTGGGGAACCTGCTGTCCCAAGGAACAGGCCAGGCTGCACAGAACTGAGCTGGGGAGAGAAAACTGGTGTTTAGATGAGACCTGAGAGGCTTTAGTAAAGCAGCAGCTGACTCACCACGCTGCCTGAGGCAGGGAAGAAGCAGGAGCAAGCCCAAGGGACAGACAAGTGCTGTCTGCAGCCCTTGCCGGTGAGCAGTGCAGTGCCCCTCACACCAGTGTGGGAGATGAGGGAGCCAAAAAAGGAACTGCTCCCTGGCACTCAGCATCCCATTTTTATTTAAAAAGGTGGGTGTCGTTTTTACTTGTTCACGAATCCTGACTTTGATGTGACAACCTGTGCAGGAAGGTACAAAAGAAAGGAGAGAAATCTAGAAAATGCTTCTTGCCTGAGCTGAGGTTTAGTTAGACTCCTATAATTAACGACTGCAGCTCTCCTAAGAAAGATCCCAGCTGCTTTCCTCTGCAGCTTGCTCTATAAATTTTTCTCTCACGCAACTGACATGCACCAAAACTCATTCCTGTGAGGAAGGGAATGAGTATGTATAAATCAAATGCATTTGAAAAACATGAGCAAGAGGAGAGGGGGCAAAAGGAGCAGAGAGTCCAACAGAGGTGACACAAATCAGCTTTCCTGGAAGAATGTGATCAGATCCCCCCGGACCAGAAGAAGCTTGCAGGGTCATGTGTAGCAAGCCCTTCACATCTGAGCATTAGATGAGGAGCTCAGGCAGTGAGTGAGACCTCTCTGTGCACAGCATAGCACATGCTGTGCAAGGTATGCCCTCATTTTATCTTGAGCTAAACAATTCTCTCAACATGCTGACCTGCTGAACTACTTGGTATTTGGACCAGCCCCAGGGGAGCTAGAACCTCCCTGCCCATCCCCAAGCCCCAGTCTTTAGGAAGCCCTCCCAGCCTGACGCTTCTAGTGGTCTCATCTGCTCTGTAAAATTATCACATCCAGCACAGATCAAAATGGACATCAACTGCAAAGCCCAGCATACTGTAGAAGCTGGCATCCTCAAGCAGCAGAACTCTGTTCCCCAACTCCTTAGAACATTTTACTTTACCCACGTGGAGAATTAGCCTGTGCTTCTAAGTATATAACACATTAACCAAGGCTTTCTGTGCATCCTTGCTTTTCAAATCTGCTGCCTCTTCTCCAGGCCAGTGGGGCCCAATTCTTGAAAAGCAGGTCTGGTTTTCATCTCTGAAACTTGGGCAGTTTCAGTTTGCTGAGGGGCCTTCCACACAGTGTGCTGCCATTCGAAGTTCAGTCAGTACAGAGCAGGTAAATGGCTTCATGGATCTGGCACAGTCACACAGGTGCCCAACAGGCATGGGTGCATGCTCTGCTCAGGCATTTCATTCCCTTGGTCTAGCTGCCTACTCTTCATTCTTCTGTCCTGTTTATTTTTGTCTACAGGAACTACACACCAACCCTTCACCAGTTCTTGTCTTCCCAGAGGCTCCCAGGTCTTACCAGATTCTTTTGTCTCTTTACAATACTTGGACAGCTGTAAATGCCCTCCCACCTTCTGACAGCTTCATCCACCCTGCCACCTTCTGACAGCTGCATCCATCCACAAACCTGTGCCTCCACAGCAGGAGCTGAGGGAGGCTCACCAAATACCTCCTGTTGCCTTCCACCCTTAAGCATCTCTCAGGGCTATTCCTGCTTCTCCCATCCTAGCCTATTTTGCCTTTGCTCTCTCACAATGCTTTGAGCTCTATTTGATTTGCAGACACAATTTTCTTCCGTGTAATTCAGCTCTGCCCTGTGAATTGCCTCTTCACTGATACATTTTTACTTAACTCGAAGAGGATTAAGTAAATTCTTTCACCATGGCAGTCCTATTTCTGGCCTGTGCCTGTTATCTGGGAACATAGGACAGTGACAGCAGGGGGAAGCATTTTATTAAGAGGCCAAGGGATCTGCCACACAGTCCTGCTGCTTCCCTGCTCCCCACTAAGCTTTTGCAAGCATTGGTAGATAAAGTTCTGCTAACAATAGCATCGCCCCATTACTTCTGCCTTTGTTACCAAAGGCAGGTACTGAATTTTCTTTTCCAAACGCTATTAGCTCTTCCCTGTAAAGTTGCTATATATAATACAAATCTTCCAGGTCCAAAGTTTGTGGCAGACATGCGTGGGCAGGCAGGGAGGCAAAGGGAAGCCTGCCACACAGTCTGCTGGACACGCTGACCAGAGCACGGCCACCCTCACCTGGACATAGTGCAGGATGCTGGCAGGGCGAATTTGCTCTGTGTGCCAAGGAGATGCTGAGTGAAGGGCCCTGCCACTCCCTCAGTCTGTGCCTGCGCAGTCGCTGTGGACACGAGGGAAAGAGCCTAAAGCCAGCCTGGCCATGTGGCTCTGAGCCTGTGGCAGCAGGGCTATAACTGAGCCAGCAGGCAAACCTCCTGTGGGTTCTAGCCCACAGCACAAAACTGCCAGCCTACAGCAATCCTCAGTGGGATCAGCCCAGGCTGTCCCTGCTCTCAGGCTGCTGTGCAGCAGGTCAGCTCCCTGCAGCAGCCAGAGGGCAGCCACTGCTTCACACACAAAGCAGGTACAGTAAACCTTCCTCTGTACCTTCTGCCATGGCACCTCATGGGGCCAAGCCAGCCCAGTCCAGCAACAGCCGCACATCCTCCAGCAAACTTCTGCCCATGCAAACCATGCAGGGTTTGTCCCAGTGCTCAGCACCCCAGCTCAGGAGGGAGGTCCCCACATCTCAGAGAACATTCTCAAGCAGTAGTTCTCCACCAAGCCCTAGCAGTGTGTCCAGGGAGTAATTCTTCCAGGGTAAAATCCTGCGAGTTCAGCAATGCACAGGACTCATTCGCCTTTGCTCTCTCCTTGTTGAAACAACACCAACCCAGGCCGACTGCGACAACTCGTTGTCACGTGTGATCAGTGCTGTGGTAGACCACAGGTAGGAAAAGAGTTGTGCTTGAGCAGCACCTGCCTTATGTAGCTGACCTATTCTGAAGACCACATCTGCCCCCATGCCAACTTCTGAAAGAGGAGAGCTTTATCATCCTCTGCTTCAGCATCTGAGAAAGGCTAGTGAGGCAGATGAGGAAGGAGAGCATACCACATCTTCTCCCTGGATAACTCTATTGAATCAGGCTAGATCTGTGCAAGACACAAGCTTTTTTCCTCAGTAACCAAGATTAGACCATGAATAAGAGGAATTAGCTAAAGGTCAAGCCAGCTAGAACAAGAATAATGAACACAGGCTTAAGGAACAGCTGTGTGCAATTGTTCAAAGTACAGCAGATTCTGTCCTTGTTCTGACTCAGTGGTTGGGGGAGGCATAAATTTTAGCAGTGGCCAAAAGCACTTCTGGCTGTTGGACTGCTAGACCCATCATACACCTGGTTTCTCTGTATCCCTGTATTCCCTGAGTTGCACACAAAACAGATAAACACTGCCTTTGATCTGTAACTCTCTGATAGGTACTGACTCCTGGAACAGTCCATGCTGCCCCCCCTTGCAAGAGGGTCCCCCACTCCTGAGGTTAACATGATGTGCCCTGCTGCCTCCAGTCCCAGCAGACAAAGGCTTCTTCTCCTTGGAGTCTTAGACCCCGTAATTAACCCTTGGCCCTTTGGACCAAAAGGAGCTGGGACACTGACCTTTGGAACCCATTGGAAAAGTTCAATTAACTTCAAGGCCCTTTGCTAGAAGCATTAGTAGAAGCATTGAGGAAACAAAGAGTTCAGAGAAGCGCTGGAACATTGTAATCTAATTGTTCTGAATGTCTATTTTTAGAAGGTTGAAGGAGAGAAGGAGCTGAAGACAATACCTTGGAGCCTTGGTGCATGGGATGGTGGCAGTAGTCATGGGCCTTTCTTGGCCCCAAGCCTGAGCCAGAGGAGAAAGGGGGTGGTGATGATGGTGGGGGTAGCATCTCTCTTTTCTTCTTTTTTTTTTTTTTAATTGTATTTTTTTAAGAGATGAAGTTCAATTTTCACCACCCCACCCCCATGGTCAGAAAATGAGACCCACAGATAGAGCTGAAGATAATGGCAGGTTGCCATGGAAATGTGCATTTAGTCTCACTGTTTCCATGGCAACTGAAAGACATACCATTCTGTTCCTCTGAAGGATGCCAAAGGTAAATGAGCACTGATTAAAACAGGGGCACAAACTTGGGTTCTAATCAACGACAAAGACTAGGACCATAAGCTCTATTGCTCAAGCAGGAAATATTAAGAGCCATACAAGTGCTGGGAAGGCCAGAGGCAGGCAGTATTGCATACAAACTGCTCCCCACAGGTTGAAGAATCACAGCCTTGGAATAATGGCCCATCTCGCTGTCATAAACAGCTTCAGCTGACTCATGACAGTGTTTCTGTCCACAGCTAGATAGTAAACCAACCCCAAGTTCATGATCTACTGAGTTGTTTCTTGGGCAAGTAACTGCACAGATCAAAGCCAGTTGCTGCTTAATCCTGGAAACCACGCAGAGCAAACATATTCCTCAGAATGCAACAGGATCCAAACAGCACCATTAATCCTAACCCTAGCCCCTAATGGCATTTGGTTCAAGGACTCATACTCTCTCTCTCTCAAAAAAAAAAAAAAGCTTCTCAAATGGAAGCACAAGGTTATCCCTTTCTCTGCTGCCAGTTTCTCCAGCAGCTATGGCCCATTCCAAGAAGCACAGTAAACACTTGGTGAGAGCTTTGGCTGGTGTGCATGAAAACAGGCAAAGAAAATGAGGCATCTAAACGATGCATGCCCTCTGCTAATGAACCTGATGGTGGTGTTTGCTAGTGGAGACAATGTTTGATTGGGTGCTCAAGCATGTGTTGTAGCAGCTTGTCAGGAAATACAGCACACTTGCTCTGAATTTGTCTCTGAACTTTCAAAAGCAGCCCTTTGGAAAGGGATCTGGGGGTCCTGATTGACAGCAAGTTGAATACGAGTCAGCAGCATGCCCTGGTAGCCAGGAGGGCCAACTGTGTCCTAGGGGGCATCAGGCCAGTCATCACCACCAGTCAGTCAAGGGAGGTGATTGTCCCACTCTGCTCTGCACTGGTGCAGCCTCACCCTGAGTGGGCAGTTTTGGGTGCCATATTATAAAAAGGATATAAAGCTGTCCAAAGGAGTCTATAAAAACAGAGAAGGGCCTAGAGGGGAAGCCATATGAGGAGCACTGAGGTCACTTGGTTTGTTCAGCCTGGGGAAGAGGAGACTGAGGGGAGACCTCATCACAGTCTACAACTTCCTGGTGACCAGTGACAGGACTCAAGGGAATTGCACTAAGCAGTGTCAGGGGAGGTTTAGGTCAGATATTAGGATAAGGTTCTTCACCCAGAAGGTGGTTTAGCACTGGAACAGGCTCCCCAGGGAAGTGGCGACAGCACCAAGCCTGAGAGGGCTCAAGAAGTGTTTGGACAATGCTCTCAGGCACACTGTATAATTTTTGGAGTTGTCCTGCATAGAGCCAGGAGCTGGACTCAGTGATCCTTGTGGGTCCCTTCCAACTCAGGGTATTCTATTCTACAATTCAATAAACTCCACTGACTGGTCCCAGCTTATAGTGTGGAGTTTATACCACTCTGGTTTTTAACTTCCAGCTGCCACGAGATGTTTGAAATGTTTGTAAGGCTAAAAACACTCTTGATGCAAAGCATGTGCCTTCAGTGTGGGACAGACAAGAGAAACCTTGTTTTGTGCACTTCTGCCTTCCTGCTATTGCCTCCTCCACCATTCAGTGATTCCCACCCTAGGTGCTGGATTCAGGCAAACCCATAAGGTAGGAGGAAATTATACTACTGCGTAGGAGAAGCAGAAGCCCCAGTGGGTGTCATCCAGAGGATACTGGCTCCTCAATCCTAGTTGTCTTTCTGACTTGCCCAACAGCTCTGTACAGATGTACAATTTCACAAGGGAAAGGTCTGAGCTTAGTTAAATTTTGAAGATAAAAATTTGTGGATGAGAAGGACAGCTATTTCCTTAACATCCAGTCTAGGTTGATCATTGGTCTTATTGTAGCCACTCACCTCAAAATGCTCTCTTCTAGTAAATCATGTCACATGGGAGCCTCTAACGCACGCAGAGCACTCTTACACACATCCCTAAACCACAAAAAATGGGGCATGTCAAAAATCTGCCATTTCCCTACCACTGCCTGGCTTGAAGCCTTGAAGACGGATGCACAGTTAATAAGCAATGGTAGATACCTAATTTGAAGAACAGCACCGGAGTCACAGGCTGAGGATGTGATGGTCATCTACTAACAAGTCTCTGCAGAGCTCCCACAAGCTCTCACCAAAGGGAGGATTTCTATTCCATCTTCTTCTACCTTCCTGTCAGTGACACTGATGATTGTGCCCTTTTCCCTTGAAGTTTCATCTTAATGTAGGTTTCCATAAATATCTTTCTTGATCATTCATTTCTTGTCAGGTGGGTGAACTGAGAGAGTCCTCCTTCTTTATGTGGGAGCAGAGAAAGATTTTCCACTGCAGTTTCTCATTTGCCATGAAGCGAAGGCGGCACCTCCAACTCCTCCAGCTTTTTCTCAGTGGTTCAGTACAGGGCTCCCACCTATTCCCTCACAGGTGCCTTGGCAGCCCCTCATGGCCCAGGCAGAACCAAATTCCCTGTCTAATCCTGTTTGTCCTTCTCCTGACACTGCTTGCCCCACAGCCTATGGGGTGGTGCCATCTTTGCCACCTACAGCCATTCAGTATACAAACCTTGACAGGTTACATTTTGGGTTTTTCTGTAGGAACCATGATCTAGCCTTTTCTGTCTATGCAGCCAAAATTCACCAAGATCACCTTCACCCCTCTCTGCCAACAAGACCTGTGCTGACTTCCTAGCACTGACAAAAGTTTTCAATTTCTGATGTACTGACAGACTTTTAAAGAGTCAGGGCAACTCTGGAGGTAACAGACAGCCCGTTGCACCCATTCCCGACTATGAATTGGAAAGCTAGTAGCTTTGACCAATAGATTACAGCTAATCCCAGGAAGCAGGACTTGGAGGCCAAGAGCAATGTGATGCACAGCTGGAATCTCTCCAACTCCTAACAGTTTCTTTGATCCAGAGACCACACTGCTGCACTACCCGACAAATTCAGCTTCAGCCTGCCTCCAAAACAGACAGCTGCAAAAAGCTTTTGTTCCTGCTTAGGTCCTGCATGGAGCAGATCCAACCTCACCCCAGAAAGAAGTCGAACTGCCTGTGTATGTCCAGTGCAGCAACTCCCAAGGAGTAAGGGGTCCACCTAGTGCAGTCGCAGCAGTACTGCCAGAGCTGTGGGCAACACGAGCCACATGTGCCGAGATTTACAGCAACGCTGCAAGTGACACTGGTGGGGGACCAAAGCCCCATCCTCTCAAGAGTCCTAGTGAGGGAGAGGCAGGTTCTCTGAAAGTGGTGCACTCCACTTGGACAGCACTCGCTCCGTTTACTGCATCAGTGCAGACCAAGTGAAGGCAGGTGAAACCTGGCTAGGTTGAACAAACACGGCACGTTTACATTTATCAAGAACAGTAATCCAGGATGAAGCCTGCATCCTTAGAAAGGCTGAAGACTGGCTTTAGTCTAGGGGGGAAAAAGCCTTGGTAGCTGCTGGCTTGCTACTTCCCGAACACTACTGCTGCACATTTATTTCCCATAAAAGGTCCCAAGAGACTTGACTTAGGTCTGTGTGAAATGGATCAAGCATGGATCTTCCTGGATCAGAAAGCAATTCCTCTGGCCAACTTTCATTTATCCCAGCTGAAAGAAATCGAGTTTATCTAATGTATTCTACTTACACAAGCATTAAGGTCTTACACTTTTCAAAGGCAATTTTGGGTAGCATCACTTTCAAGACCTGGGAGCATAAGGGTAGGGTCAAAACACCCTGCAGGGGTTTACACAAGTCTTTTAACCACATCCTTTTACTCCCTTTCACAAAATGTGGCAGTGCTATGTTCAGCTCTTTCTGATGGCAACCTAACTAGGCAGATGTTAACTGCTGGAAATCGAAAGGGCTGAACTGAAAGATCTGCTGGTCCACATTCTGTCCATGTGCATCCCCGTGTGACAAAGTCAGCAGATCACATATGAGCTCCTGTAACATCTACAGATCAAACTGACAGTAGCTGGCTACCGACTCTGAGCACCAGAAATAAATGGGCAAAAGAGTGCCGTACCTAGGCCCTGCTGATTAGTTTAAAAAGACATTTGGGAAGCTTAACAACAAAAATGCCTGTGGAGTGGAGACTTAAAAAGCTCATGGTTTGACATAAGCAGTTCCCTTGACACCAAAGTCATGCAGTGCTCCCACACTCACGTGAAAGACTCAAGTCTTAAGACAATTTGGTTATGATCACATAAAACACAAAAGAGGGAACAAAAATAGCTTCCCCATCTCTCCTTTCATCCAGAAGCAGGTGAATCACTTTGATTTAAAAGATATCTAGTGGCAGATAAAAAACTATAGAAAATGATTAATCAAAAGGATGTTATTCTGGAAACTTCTGTATTTCCTATACATGAGATTTTTAGAAAAGAAAGGAGCTATTCCAGTCTTTCATCAAACCAGACACGTATTAAGACTGAGACTGAATGATAAAGTGAGTTATGGAAAAGATTCCTAGTCAAAAGGACTTGAGGACCCTGAAGCATTACTCCAGATCCTCCTCTGGGTCTTAACTTCCCTTCCTGCTGGCAGGAGAAGGAAGCAAACACACTATGAAACCTGAGAGTCTGTATGACCTGAAATTCTAAGTCAGGTTTAGGAACAGCCTAAAATAGCACTGCGGCATATAGAGCAGTGTGCTTTATTTTTGTACATATCAAAGCTTTTTGGTTTTTGTGTTTGTTTGGGGTTTGGTTTGTTTTTTAAATAAAAGAAATAAGCTATTAATTCTTCCTACCTCTATTTTTTGGTTTCACTTACTCTGAACAAGCAAAAAAACCCCACCATAGGTTCCTGGGACCAAGAGAAGTCTGCTCAGCAAGAAAACAGCAAAGTATTTGGAAAAGCACACTGTGAGCTGGGGAGTGGAGAGCCAGCAACCCTGTGAGGTATACATGAGAAAGACTCCAAGTCCCATTCAGCTGGAAGACAAGGGATAAGCAACGGTAGCCTGAAAGAGCTCAGATTCTACCCACCTGTAAATGCACAAGCAATGGCACTCAATTTCAGAGACCTTTTTTAGTAAGAATTTTCAATAAACACACCCAAACATATATCTATATATAGCCATCTCTTGCAGAGACAAACAGTTAAGTGGTTCCACATTCAGGACAGGGCAGGCGAGTCAGCACCACCTGGCGGGTGGTTCACGAGGTGCTGAAGATGCTTCTGCATTCGCACTCATGGTTACTTTGTGTTTCTGAAAGGAAGGCCAACAAGTCTTGGAGACAGGCTCAGTGCAAACACATACACAGCTGCAGTAATGTGTAACAGCTGTGTCACAGGGCATGGGAGATGAGAGGGAGCAGCTGGGAAAAGAACAAACACACCCTCTGAAGTCTGCCAGGAAGTGTCTGCAAACAGTGTCCATCCATGGGAAGTCCAGTCACAATTTGACAGAGAAGGAAGTTCCACATGAGCAACCCTTCTCTGCCTGGGGGTTGCTCACCACCTGGAAGGAGCTTCGGATCAGCTCCTGGCTGAAGTCCACCATGGAACCTTTCACGAAGGCCAGGCTGTCCACATCCACAACCACACGGGCACCACCTTGTTCAAACACCCTACAAAAAACCAGCATATTTAACCATTAACTGTGCCGAAGACCTTACAGAGAAGCACAGCCTGAGCCTTCTCATTATCTCACAGGCTTCTTCCCTTCAATACAAGACACTATCATGTCACGTATACCTCCACTGCCATTTTTGCAAGGAACAGTAACACCTGACCACCATTACACCCCTTTGTCCTTGCCTGTCATCAGGATTGATAACTGTGTCCAAGGAAAACTTGTACTGGAAGCCAGAGCAGCCACCTCCTTCCACCTGCAGCCTGAGAAACTCTGAGCCTTCTGCAATCTCCAGCAGCCTCTGCGAATAAGTAAAAGGAAGAGACGCGCTGAACAGCCGGTGAACACTCAAGCGCCTCCCCTGTGTGCCCGCGGCGGGCCGGGCACTTCGGNGCCATCGCACACCGGCACCGGCCCCGCCCCCGCCGCGCCGGAAGGGCCGCCCCGCCGGGCGGGGACACCGGGGTGTGCCGGGATATACCGGGATGTGCCGGGATACCGGGAATCCGCTGGAGCCTCGCACAGGGGCCTGGAGCCGCCCTGCGGCCGGGGGGGGAGACACGGCAATAAACCAGCGGGGACTCGCAAACAGCGCCGCGCGGCCCGTGTGAGGGGGTTTGTGCCCAGCAGAACCCAGACGGGAGCAGGGCGCCGCCGCGGGGGAGCTGGGCNAATACAAGACACTATCATGTCACGTATACCTCCACTGCCATTTTTGCAAGGAACAGTAACACCTGACCACCATTACACCCCTTTGTCCTTGCCTGTCATCAGGATTGATAACTGTGTCCAAGGAAAACTTGTACTGGAAGCCAGAGCAGCCACCTCCTTCCACCTGCAGCCTGAGAAACTCTGAGCCTTCTGCAATCTCCAGCAGCCTCTGCGAATAAGTAAAAGGAAGAGACGCGCTGAACAGCCGGTGAACACTCAAGCGCCTCCCCTGTGTGCCCGCGGCGGGCCGGGCACTTCGGAGATGCCTCGCCGAGGCACCCGAGCCCGGCCGGGCCCCTACCTTCACGCAGCTCTCGCTGAGGAAGACCTGTCCCTCGCTGGGGCCGCTCTCGGCCGGGCCCGGCTGCGAGAAGGACGATTGCCACCGCAGCGGGCCGATCCGCGGGGCAGGGCCGGGCGGGGCTGGGCAGGGCGGAGCGGGGCGCCAGCTGGCTCGGGGCGAAGGGAGGGCAGGGGGAGCCCCAGCGGGGGCCGAGTGCCCGAGGGAGCGGTGCCTCGCCGGGCCGCGCNGAGCTGGGCAAGCAGGAGGGCAAGCACGGGCCCGGGGCTGAGGGCTTTTAGGGTGTTTCTGCGCCCTTTCCCCGTTTGCTCTGGTTTATGAGGCAGGGCTGAGGTCAGGAATGCCCGCGGGGGCCCGTGTGCCTTGGGGCGGGCCCTTCGGCCCAGCCTCGCACCCGCACCGCCCCCTCACCCCGCGGGGCCGCCCCACGGAGGGCTGACCCCCTCCCCGTGTCTGCCGTGGCTGCCCCGCCGGCCGATCACAGATGCACCTGCGCTTAGAGGAGCCTTCACCTCTTACTCATGTGGCTCCGGGGGAGGGATCCTGTTCCACCGCCCCGGCCGGGCCTGCGGGGAGTCACGCAGTGACTGTGTGGAGGGCTGGCGGAGGAAAACCAGTCATCCCGGCAGGAGGGGGTGATTTGCCATCAGGGGACCCCGTGACAGCTCGCTTTGTCACCATCCCGCTCCGAGCGAGGCGATGCTTTTGTAACCACGCGGCTTTGGCTTATGTGTTCCACCCAGGGCATGTAAATAAAGACTGGTTCGAGCTGTTTCATTTTGCTTGCCCTTGTGTTAGCTCTGATGATGTTAGGATAAAGCCAGGAAAGTATCACAGGCAAAGTCCCAGCGGGGGTGGTGCTAAGCAGGTACTGCAATAGTTAATGAATCCTCATCAGGTATAAAAAAACATGTTGTGGTGTCCCGAAAGCAGAGAGATTTGGAGGAGGGAATCAAAACCTGGGAGAAAAGGCGAGGCATCATGTCTGCTTGCCATATTGCACTGGCTTCCCTCCTTGGTCCTGCAGGGTGTATTAGGTTGATCCTGCTGCGCTTCTCCATTGTGTAGCTCTATTCACTGTGAACACCTTTGGGAATGGATGTAGCCCCAAAAACTCGAACTTTCTAGTTGCCTTCATTTTTACCTTTATTAAGAGACGGAAGTGTGGCAAGTACCTTCAAGGCACTTTGGGATGTTGCTGAGATGGCTACTGAAGACAGAAGGAATGAGAGAAAGGCCAGTTAGCCTCACTCAGAGTTAATTTAATATAATTAATCATCTACTATGCTGAGGAGTGACTCAGGTGCTGGGGGCAAATTTTTGGAGTGGCTAGGAGAGGTGGGCGTAACTAAGTAGCTGTTCTCAGCTACTCCTTTGCACCTTTCTTATCACTGGCCATTTTTTCCTTCAGTCAGCTATGTGGTACAGTATTTTTTTTTTTTTTTACAGAGCTACAGTCTAGGTTTTCTTCTTTCCTGGGCTGTGATTTGATTGGCCACCTTGTTCCTCATAGCTGGACATAATCTGGTTTTACATTTGGTTGTGTTTTGCTTTCCTCTTCTTATTCTGATCTGTGGCATGTGGGGTTAGGGAGTTTCTTCAGCTATCTTTAAGCACACTGTATTGAAGAGATTTGCCTGAGAGTTTAATTCTTTAGATATTTTGCTCTTTTCTCCTGTGATGCTTAAATCATCTTGTATCTATTTTGGTGGGAAACTGAGCTTGTTTCAGTGCTTCACAAACTGGTCATAATAAAACCTCTGGTGTGGTGTTGAATGCAAGAGTGGATGTAATGAATTTCAATGTGAATTCTGACAATCTGTATTAAAATGAGCTTGTTCTGGCTGAAAGAACAGTAAAATTGATTAGTCTCTGTATGTGGATTTTCTCAAGAACCTGACTTCTGTATTTGCTGCCACTGTAGTCCCTGCAAGCACATCTATTTACTGAGATGCAAGTGCAATGCTGTTAGAGGGATTTGGATTAATCAGGTGTAGCTAGTTCCTAAAGTGGAATCTTAGGCTTTTGCCTCATGTAATAGAGTTGGTTGGATTACAGAAATTAAGAACCAGAATATCAGTCTTGTTGGAAAGAATTTGTGTGTTAGCTTTCTTAGCCACTTCCCCTGGTGTTTCGGCACCTTAGCATAAGCTTCCTGTGATGTTGGTAATTTGGAAGTAGCCCTGTCTGCAAAATAATGAGACCAGCCTAAAGCTGAATTAAGTCTTCCTTAAGTATTTTGGTACAAGGTTGGGTTTCAAGGGGACCTGGAGGCCCGGGCTTTTTATCAGATGTCAAAAGGGTCATGTGCCTGAAAGCAAGGTCTGTTTGGCCTAAGGTGCTTATGCTGCCCTGGGGAATCTAAGCTTTAGTGATGTTATTGCAAAACTAACACAGTGATAATGTGTGATATCAGCTAAAAGCCTTGGGCAGAAGGTTCCTACTTCTTTCTTGTGTAAAGGCCTTGGCTGTAGTTTTACAAACTTACACTTATTAGGCTTTTTACTACTCCAGTTTGAGGGAGGAGGGGGGTAAGAGACGTGCTCTTTTTGATCCCAGATAAAATGATTTTTAATTCAAGGCCTTTGAAACACGTTGACTTGTATGCATGTAGTCACTGTCACTGTGCAAAAGCATCTGTGAAGCAAAGATATCTGGTGAGTTGTTTCACAGGAAGGCATCCTGATTTAATGCACTGTGGAATTTACACCCAAGCAAATTCCAAGCACTGCTTATCCTGTGAATGTGTGACCAGTGAATGTGTGACGGCACTTTATAGTGTTGGTCTGAGCTGACTGCAGTTCTGTTCCCAGCAGTCAAATAAGGTGGCTTTGTTTACCGTTTGTGAGACTTGAAGGATGGGGAGGAGGAAAGCCTTTTGAAGGGCATGATTTCCCATGCCCAAGGAAAAGTCTTTATCTGGATCAGTTATAAAGTGTACTGTGTGGGCTTAAATATATGTCTTAATCTCATCAGGGTCTTTTGAGGTTTTTTTATAGGGCTACTGTAAGCACCCTGGTCTGCTTGCCTCTACAAACCAAATGCTTATTCAAAATCTTAAAAAAACATTAAAAAGTCCCACGTTCCTTTCTGAAGAAAGGGATTCCTCTTCTTTTGAAGAGCTAAACTGCTCAAGAGATATGCATGGGAGTAGATCCCACTCAGTCCTGCTAACACCTCTTGAGTTTCTGATGTGACACCCTTTGCAGAGAGCCTGAGCAAAGCATGGGGTGTCACCTCTGAGTCACTTGGCTGTGCAGCTGCAGCTGAGCAGGCAGACACCGCTGGGACAGAGGTCTGAAGTGGGGACGCTGTGTCAGCTCTGCCGTGTTCCTACCAAATCAGCACTCGTGCCTTTCTCTCAGCTGTGTTCCTGACGTGACCCCAGAAAGGCTAAAACTTGTTACCGTGTGAAATCGGTGAAAAGCTGAAAACTTTAGCTTGGGTCAAATGCTTTCTGAAGTGACTTTATCATCCTCTGTTTTGTCTCAGCATGCCCAGCACAAAGCAGGGAGTCTGTGGCATTTCACGAGTTTGAGGAACGTGACCGACCCGTGTGTGTGCTCCGTGAAAGGCGGTAGCCACGCCAGGTACTCAGCAGATGTAAGTCCTGGCACCCAGGTTACACGAACTGCTTTCAACATGCAGAACACGAGGTCTGGAGTAAGCGAAGAACAAGCCCACGGGCTAGTCTACTACAGCAGCTTCGTGGGGTTTGTTTCTCCCTTTTCCGTAGAAGCAGCAAAAGAGCTTCGCGGCCCATTGCACTGTCTGTACCTGAGCCTGTCCTCCGGCTGCTGCCCTTGGCACTGACTGCACCAGGATAGCCCAGGAGTGGGGATGTCCCTGGCAGCGCTTTGGAGAGGATATCTATCTCTCTGTCTGCCTGTCGAAGGGCTGTAGTGGCAGCACACGCTCCGCCCTCCTATCCCCCTTTCCCGGCCGCAGCCGTGCCCTGTCCCGGAGCACGTGGTGTGTCCCGGCGCGGCCCCGGGGCGGAGCCGGCCCAGCTGCCGGGCGGGCGGGCCCGCTCTCATGTGACTCCGCGGAGCCGCCTCCGAGCCGAGTCCGCACTTGCTGCCGCCGCTCCCGCCATGGTGCCGGCCCCGCTCGCCCTGCTCCTGGCTCTCGGCGCCGCCGCCCCTGCCCTGGCCGAGCCCCTCCGCTTCGTCGATTGCGGTGAGTGGCTCCGGCCCACGCTCCGGCGGGCTCGGGGCGGCGGAGGGAATGCAGCAGCAGGCGGAGGCGGCCCGGTAATCCCGACTTTTCCTCGCAGGTTCCATAGACGGCAGCATCCAGGAGGTGAACGTCAGCCCTTGCCCCACTCAGCCCTGCCTCCTCCATAAGGGAACATCCTACAGCATCAACGTCACCTTCGCCAGCAGTAAGGATCGCGTCCCGGGCAGGGAGAGGTGATCCTCTCTGTGTGCCACTGCTTGGAGGGGAGTCGGGAAGGGCGGCTGGAGAGGGGTCTTAGTGGGAGGAAGAGTGTCCCTTAGTTGCGTTCTTACAGCCTCTGGGGTGTGTGGAGGGGAGGGTATGAAGTATACACATATTCTCCGTGTTTTGCAGAGATTGAGAGCCAGGGCAGCAAAGCAAGAGTATATGGTGAGATGCTGCACGTGGACATACCCTTTCCTATTCCCGAGCCTGATGGATGCAAGTCCGGGATCCAGTGCCCCATTCAGAAGGGCCATTCCTACAGCTACCTGAATAAACTCCCTGTGAAGAGCGAGTACCCCAGTGTAAGTATGCAGGCAGCTGGTGAGCCCCTCAGCTACCACCTTTACTGGGGCACCTGCCTCTAAGGGAAGACACCTTGTTCTGTTCTGGTGAGGGAGAGACGACACCTTAGACAATGTGGTGTTATTTCTGCTGTGAGAATTACTCTAGTTTACAGGTCCCACTTTGGGAGAGACCCAGCAGGGGAAGCAGCCTGACTCCAGCTGCTGAGAAGTGCCTTCAGCTGCTCCAGTATCCTGCTGTACTGTGACTCCCAGCAGAATCTGCTGCATGCAGACAAGTGCTCCCAGACTGGGGGTGTTTGGAGTGCGGTTCAGCTGGAATGCTGCAGGGTGTTTCCACTGTTTGCTGTCTCAGGGAGTGGGGTCTGAGTGCAATGTGTGGAGGTCCCCTGCGTCATGCAACTAAGCCCTCCATCCTCATACAGTACTCCAGAAGTCACTGCATGAGCATGGCCCACCTACTGCAAGCAAGGGCAATGCCCCAGCTCTGTCCTCTTTGTGCAGAGCTCCCAGAGCCCCTTGTTCCACACAAATAACTCTTCACCTCATGCCTTTTCCTTAAGGTTTCCTGAAGGCTCTTATCTTCATCTGCTCTTCTCTCTTTCAGATTAAATTGATTGTGAAGTGGGAGCTGGTGGATGACCAGGACCAGATGTTGTTCTGCTGGAAGATACCAGTGCAGATCACCAGCTGAGGAGCCCTGCCATTAGTAGGGCTTGGGGAGGGAAAAAACAGAAACAACACAGGCCAAATTCTTTTATATAAAAAGCATTTCTTACTGCTTACTTCAGAGCTCTGCAGCCTCTGAGCAGCTAGCACTGTGTTCCTTGCAAGGTCAGCCATGGGCAGAGCACTCTTACTGTGTTTAGGTGATGCCCCTGGGGTGTTCTCACAGCAGTTCAAGGGGCAGCAGTGTCTGCTGCAGGAGCAGGAGTGACTGAATGTCATCCTCTAGCTGCTCTGCGGAGGCACTTTATTTGTTTGACATGGAGCTGTCTGTCCTCACAAAGGAATTCCTCAGCGATGAACCTGGCTAGTGTCTGAGCTGCTACCTGGTAACCCTTCAGTACCTCTTCTAGAATGCCAGTTGTATCCACTCTCCTGTGTTTTTCCTGCCCTGTTGTAGTGCCCCTGGACCTGTATTTGCTATCCATGCAGCTGAAGCAGAGGGAAGGAGAGGAGTCTTTCTCTGAGCTGGCAGCCTCCTCTGTCCTGGGCCTCTGCTCAAGCTAGCAGGACTGCAGCTGGGAAAACTTTGTTTTTGTGGATGCAAAGACAAATGGTGTTCAATATCTCTGCAGGGATGATTCTTTCTCTAACCAATGGTTTGCACTACTACTAACTCGGAGCTGCTGTGAGCTCCTAAATCTCTTTTTATAACTTTCCTTTTAATAAAGGCTAGACAAAAAGTGCTTGTGTTGTATTCTATGAGTGGAGAGGAGCAGGAGGAAAAGCAGAGTGACTGGCCATCTTCTAGTTGGGGGGCAGCTGGTTTTACTTCTTAGCTGAAGGTATGGATAGAGCTGGTATGCTGACCTGAGCGTGGGTGACCTGCAAGCAGCCAAGCATCCCTGTTGCTTTGCTGGTGTCCAGCTGGCAGTGTCTGGCTGTGCTCCTGCCTTGCTGGTCCTATGCAGGCTTGAAATAGTGCAGACTCCTGGAAGAGGTGGTGGTGTAGAACACAGCTTTTCTTGCTGCAGCATAGGTAAGGGTCTTTTCTAGTGAGCTCTGAGGCTTGAAAAACAAATCCCAGACCTGCCTGAAGGCTCTTGCCAACTGCAGTAACTACACATTCTCATGCTGAAACTGCAGCCTCCTTGTGTGAGAACAAGGCAGGGTACAAGCAGCCACAACTGATGTGCTGTCTGCAGGGTCTGGAGTTGGCTCCGGGGGCTGGTGCTGGGCTGGGGATTTGACCTGGCAAATGTCTCTGCTCTGGCTCAGGAGCAGGCTGTGTGCCAGCTGAGAGGGCTAAGAATTGGCTTACAAGAGTGGGATGGCCCTGGCCTTGGCAGAGGCAATACAAGCACAGTTCTGACAAACCCCAGTGTCTTGAGCCACAGGGGCCCAAAATAAATGTTTTATTTAACAACATGAGAGAAGTTTCCAGCAGACTTGGTTAAAAAAAGAATCACCAACAACTTTACAGAAAAAAAGCTGGACCTGCTCCCTCCTCCCGCTGCCCAGTCAGCATGGGGCACAAAGGCAAAGTGTGGGGCTAAGGGCCGCATGGAGAGCTGGCCTTGAGGCCCCTCAGGCCTTTCCCCCAAGCCCCAAGGTTAGGCAGCAGCTCTAGAAAGCTGGGGTGCCTCCTTAAAGCTCTGGCCTGGGGGCTGGAAGCTTGCCAAGGAGTGGGGCCAGCACCCACAGTGTGGGTGAGGCTTGTCACTAGGTCAGTGCAGCAGTGGCAGGGAGATGAACCCCCTTTCTTGGCAGGGTGAGGGGCAGAGGCTGAGGCTGTGTGGCAAGGGAAGGCATCCTGTGAGTCTCCATGGCACAGGGCAGTGTGACAGGTGCTGGGAGCTGGGATGGGCTCTGCTGCGGGAAAAGCAGGGGCTGGCAGGGCAAAAGGGGGGCGCAGAGGCTGGAAGCCCAGCCCTGACCTATAGAGAGGTGGTAGGGAAATTGTGCACTTTGGAAGGGAAGGAACGAAGAGCCTCGAAGCACCTGCAGCCCCGGAGGCCTTTCTCTGTGCTCCCAGGTCCCAGAGCCACGTGCAGAAGGGGAGCACCCTCACCCCCTCTCTCCTAGAGCTACGCGGCTGTTGGGTTCTGGGCTGTCTGGGGCACGCAGTGGTGGGACCGGGCCAGGGCCACGTAGCCCGGCAAGCACTGGCAGCGATAGGAGCCTTCTGTGTTCTTGCAGGTGCCGCCTCGGCACAGGGGCTCAGGGCTGCCCACCTCCTCGCACTCGTTGATGTCTGCAAGGAGAAGCAGCTGATGGCACAATGAGCAGTCCCAACCCACAGCCACATCTCCCTGTGCTCCCCCAGCCCTCCGCACAGGTTCCCCATGGTCCCCCATCCACCAAGTACCTCCAGGATGTTCCCTGTGACCCCACCAGCCTCCTGCACCCTCAGCATATCTGAGAGTACCCTCCGTCTCCAAGGGTGACATCCCCAGCATTTGGCATCCTCCAGCACAGGAGTGAACCCTGCCCCATGCACACCAGATAAGAGCCTCCCCATGGTGACACCCCCAGGTTAGCAGATTCCTGCTAGTAAGTTGTGATAGCCTATGATCTTGGAAAAAGGCCACTTCTAGCCTTGGAAAATGCCCTTTCCTGATCCAGCAAGATTGAGCAGGCAAAAGATGGTGGCCCTGAAAGGCTGATTATCATCTCCAGGACCAGAACACAGAGGGACTTCGTGCTGCACAAACAACGGCTTGTTTTATTAACCTGCAAACTGTGCCAAAGGGCTCACTCAGCCAGCTTGCCGCCTGGCTAGAGTGTGCATGTGAGCCCTAGAGCAGCTGCTCTGCTGTGACAGGTCTGCTCTGCTAAATGCACTTCCTGGACATCCTCCCTGACATACACCAACTTGTGGTGGGGCCACCAGCTGGACAGAGCATTCCTGTAAACCCCAGAGCCCTTGTTTGCACCCACAGGACCTCCAGAGTCAAAATCTTCACCTACCAAGGCAGTTCCAACCCCTCTGACCACAAACTCCAGTCTCACCCCCCCACAGATCAGCAGGGATTGGGGAGCAGTTGATGGGTTCAGCTGGCCAACCAAGGGAGAGAGAAGGCCCCAGGGGTAACCAACGGACACCAGGAGGACTGAATTGCTCTGCCACCCCAGGGACCTCAGGTTATCTCCAACATAGGTGGAGGGGGCCATCTGGCAAAGAAAGAGAAATGCAACCCCAGGGAGGGACACTAGAAGCAAAACTTTCAGGGTGGTGAGAGGAAGCACAGCAGTCGTGAGGGGAAGAAGGAGAGGGGAAACATGAGAAGAAAGAGCTTGAAGAACGAGGCAGTCTTCATATGCAGCCAAAGCAATGGTTAAACAGGCACTGTGGATTTGCACTAAACTTCAGGACCAGCATATTACCATGAACGGGATGGGCTTGCTCAGTAGCCCAAGGAGGAGATGTGAGGTAGCACATCAAAGGAGATATGCTCTGCAGCCTGGGAAGCAGGGGGAAGTAAAAGCAAGAAGAGCAAGCAGGCTGGTCTGGCTACCAAATGGAGAGGAGAAGTAAAACATGGACACTTTAGCGCAGAGACACCCAAAACCCAGAAGCAACAGAGTAGTGGTAGCAGTGTACACCAAATCCTGGAGTTTGCCCACTCAGGCAGGGGCGGGGGCATGCAGCCCACCATGTGGGGCCAGAGTAAGCTGTCCCCCCATAGGGAAGCAAGAGGAGTAGCACTGCAGCAGCTGCAGGAAAAATCTAAAGGCCTGAAGTCAGCAAGGTAAAAATACAGATATGACTAAGAACTGAGTAGCAGAGTTGAAGGGAAAAGAATTAAGTTCCAGTGGAAAATGAGGGCTAGCTAGTCCAGGACATGAAAAGCAACAAGAAAAGGCTCCATAAATACATTAGCAGGAAACAATGGAGAATGTTGGTCTAGTCCTTATCGACAGAGGAAACAAAAGCCAGCCAAGCTGGCTGGAGCAGCTAACACAGGTTTTGTTCCAGTCATCATAAAAACACTCATGGTGACCAGACAGGGCACAGAGCATGTTTGAAGTGTTTTTTAAACAAGAGTGCAGTAGTACACCGAGGGAAAGGCCACACTGTGATGGAGAGGTTCGACAATCAGATAGATAAAAGAGTTATATCTATATTGCAAAAGGCTTTCTGCAACACAACTTCACATGCTTAATGGTCCTGCAGTCCCTGCAAAGTTGACAGTTCTCTCTGAGACAGAAGCAGAAAAGAGGTCTCAGAGAAGCAAGGAAGGATAAATCTGGTGACTATCTTCAAAAACAGAAAAGAGAGAATCCAGAATTACAACCTGTTCACCCCCACTCCCCTAAGCAGTTCAGGTTTCTGAGTGACTAGGTCATAACCCTCCAAAGGATAACAGGGTCATTAAATAGCTGGTGCAGATCAGTTAAGGCCTGATTATGTTAAGCCAATCTGGTTCCCTTGCCTGACCTGATAACTGGCCTGTCAGATAACGAGAAGTGGTGGGTATGATGTGCCTTGGCCATGGTGAGGATTTCAACACGCTCTCACATGACACACTCAAACAGACTGAGAAAATATCATCTAGATTAAACTGTGGCAATTGCACAATGGGCTGCATAGCTGCACTCCAAAGACAATTAGCAATACCTGGCTGTGACAATAAAAGCCCTTTAAAGCAAAGCCTGCAGGGGTCTGTCCTGATCCCTACTCCATCCAAATGTTGTCATTAAGGTGGATGAAGGAAGAATCCCCATGCTTATAAAATGTATGTATGTGATGCCAGGCTGCAAGCACTTTGCAGGGTTCAGACTCATTTGGATCGAGCAGAGAAGCCATCCAAATTCAACCAGACAAAATTCACTGAAGGCAAATGCAAAGTGCTGTGGCCAAGGAAAGAGAAACACTGAACAAATGCAGAAGAGTAACAGCTCAGGCAGCCATTCTTTCCAGCTGCATTTGGGTTGGCAGAGACCATGGGTTCTGTATGCAGAAGCTGCACCATTGTATTGTTTGGTAAGGATGCTGAGAGTTGGAGAAAGTACTGTGCCTAAGGAAAAGGACGGTTTTCATCTGCTCTGTTGAGGACCTGGCTGTGTGGCTGGCTTAGGGAGCTGCACAGTGAAAAGGAGTGGAGACGTGGCAGAGGGATGAAGAGGAAATGCAGAGAGAAGTTTTAGGAGACAGCTGGGTGGAAAGTGAGGAATTTCACCAGGGCACTGGTGAATGTAGAGGACAGTTACAGTGGCTGGTGATGAGTGTCATGAGAGCCAGCAGCTGCTCCCGGTGATGCCGAGGAGTGCCCTGCTCCGCCGGGCGGCAGAAAGCGGCAGGATGATCCCCAGGAGCCGCACGGGACGGCAGGCGCGGGGAGCGGAGGGCTCCGGCAGCTGTGCCGGGCGGCACCGGCAGGGAGCAGCCGCGGCCAGGGGACGCGGGGCCGCCAGCACTCACCCACGCACGCCATGCGGGTCATGTCCAGCTGGAAGCCATCGAAGCAGTCGCAGGTGTATCCCTCCCGGACCCGCACGCAGCGCCCGTTCTCGCAGCCATTGAGGATCCCGCACTCCTCCGCCTGTAGCCCCTCAAAGCCCTCGTAGAGGCCTGGAGAGGGGCAAGGTGGTGTCAGAGCAAGGTGACCCTGCACTCTGCCACAGAGGGGACATCGGGCATGTGCAAGGCAGTGGTGGTGCCAGGACTGACTCAGAACTGCCAGGAACAGAGCTCGCTCCAAGCCTGGTGCAGCCTGGCCAGAGTGGGAACTGCCAGGCAGTGCCCATGGACACAGTCTGGGTGGGAAGGCACTTCTCTGTGTCTCCCAGTACTCACCAGTTTGGCTGGACAGGTAGCGGGGTGGGGACCCCACTGGGCCACGATGGAGAGGGCTGCCATGGAACTCACTGCTGGGTTCCCTCCGAGGAAAACCAGCATCGGGGTTTCCATACTCAGACTCCAGGTAGTTGTAGTAGGGGCCCATGTCAGGGCTGGGGAGGCCATAGTGGGGGTCTTCCAAGCCTGGTCCATACTCATACCTAGGTCTTTCTCGGAGCTCAGCCCCTCTCTCACTGTCTTCACTGGCCCCACTACACAGGAAAGCAAAATCAGCTGCAAGTGAAAGAAAATGAATGGTCAGTGCAGCCTGGCTCAAGAGAGGTAGGTCTGCTATGGCCAGTGTGGATCAGCTGAGCCAGGCCTGCATTCAGTGCACTCCAAAGCTGCAGCTCTGTAGTTTGTTGATGAGAGCCCATCTTCAAGAAGCCAGGTCCTGTCTGGGCCAGCAGGTCCTTCAGCAGCAAGAACACCTATTCCAAGAGTGGTCCCATCCCAGGCTGCTACTACTTCACCTCTCCTAATCTGTGCAGGAACAGTGGGATGCACAAAGCAACTCTACCCTCAGACACCTTGGACTCACTGCAAACCAGTTTCAGGTACATCCTACCCACTGGTGCAGCTCAGCCCTGGAGAAGTGTGTGGTGTTTATCTACTCCTTGGGCTGGTTTTAGCAATGCAGAAAAGAGCTCTATGTGGCAGACTTGCACAATATGACCAGTGGCAGCCCAGCTCATTCCCACCTCTGTGGGGAATGCTTGCCCATGCCACCCCACTCACCAGAGGACCTGTGTGGACAAAGCGCACAGTTCTGGCCCCAGGCCTCGCCAAGCCGGCAGCAGCACTCAGTGTATGTGGTCTGCTCGCCACGCAGCAGGTCTTGGCAGATGTAGTCAGCAACAGTCTGCCAGCAGACATCCAGGTGGATTTCATACTCCTCCAAGGCATCTATGAGTGACACGTGCAAAGGATGGTATTAAAATCCTCCAGAAGAGTGCGTGACCATCTTGTCCTGAGAGGGATGACCGTGTGCCCCAGCTCCTGCCACCTCTATGCCATGGCTGCACACTGTGCTGGTGCTGGCACATCTCAACCAGACACCAAGTCCCCACCCACTGGTCCTTCTTGGTGGACCCAGCCATGGGGTGGGATGTGTGGCGCAAAGGTCTGCTGTGGTGGGGAATCAAGCTCACCTGCCCTGCTGGAGAAATTCACACACCGGTTGCCAGTGGCATCCAGCACAAGAGGAAGGCTGCAGAAGCAGTGGTAGGAGCCTTCTGTGTTCAGACACTCGCCATTGATGCAGTACACTTCGTTCTGACACTCATCCTGGTCTGCCCACACACAAGGACAGAGCACTGTTTCAGTCTGGCAGATATGAGTAATGTGATCCTTTCCCTGCCAAACAGGGACCTCAGGGGCTCCTGCCACCTCCAATCTTGTTCCCCAGGAGGGTCCCAGGAAACCTGGTACCTACACCTGACCCTATACCCCAGGCAGCAGAGACAAGTCTGGTTGCAGCAGTTTGGCTGTCCCTCCAGGCACAGTGGGGTGCCCACTTACCAACACACTCAAGTTTGCTGGAGTCATAGAAGTAGCCTGTACGGCAGAAGCACTTGTAGCCTGGCACCGTGTTCAAACACTGTCCGTTGCGGCAGAACTCGGAGCCAAATATCTCACACTCGTCCATGTCTGAGAGAGGGATGGAGGGAGGAAAACAGTGTCTCAGGAAGTGGAGTCATGGAAGCAAGGTGGGTTGGATGCTGTACCTGCAGAAAGCTGGCATGGCACCTTGGCCTGGATCACTGACAGGTCTCTGAGTGAACCCCCAACCTCTCCCACTGGCCCCATGTTTGGGAGCAGAGGAGGAAGCACCCACAGGCAAAGTAGGAGGAGGGATGTGTGGAACAGGATACTTTCACAAAAAGGAAATTCACATGCTTTTCTGGAAGGTCAAGAATAGAATCTCCTGGAGGTGAAGTGCCAAAGACTGAACCTGCTGGCCACTGGGATATTTGATCAGTAACTGGAAGGGCTGTGTCTTAATGGTCCCCATCCCTGGTTCATAATGGGCATGGGAGATTTGCAAAGAAAGAATCACTGCCAACAGGGAGGCAGGACTGGAGGGAGGGGCACTTCCAGTTAGGTGATACTAGCTATCTGAGCAGGATGCTGTTAGCAGCAGGATGTTAGCATTTGCCACCAGAGGCCCAGGGAGATAGTTCTGTCAATGTATCTCCATGCAGAGCTTTGCACAGTGCCCTCCCTCTTCCCCCTGGAAGAAATGAAAGAAAACGGTAATAGTACCTGTGAAAGAGACTTTTCCTGAGATCAGATCTTCCTGGGGAATATAGCCCTTTCCAAGAGGGCAGATCTCTTGGTACTCCGCTGACCAGGAGGCAGATGCCAAGGGGAGATGGAAAGAAAAGAAATGGCTCATTAGTGCAACCAATGCAGAGCTGGCAGACAGAGCACTGGCCCTGCCTACTGTGGTGGGGCCACAGTCCTACCTGTGCCTGGGATGGGGCAGGGGTAAGTCTCACAGTTGTCACCCCAGGCTGCCCCTACAGTACAGCAGCACTCCTCCTTGGTGATGTTCTTGGCCAGGACACTGTCACACAGGCGAACGTCACTGATGTGGTAGTAACACTGCTTGTGCTCTGCGCTGTCAGAGAGGTGGGCTGCATGTGTATCGGAGCCCTCTAGAAGACAGCAGAGGAGGGATGGGATGGGGTCCTTGGCACCCCAACGCAGCATCCCACACCTAGGGAGGTCCCAGAGCACACCCACCACCAGCAGTGTGGCCTTCCCAGTTCCCCACTGTCAGGCTCCTCAGCTCTCCCCAGACAAAAGCTTGCCCATGTCTGTGGGAGCTTGTCAGTCCCTCAGCTTTATCTCACCCCAGCCAGGGCCACCACACTGATCTACTGCCACCCATGCTTCTGTCCTAGTTGCCTACTCACCCACGGCAGCTCGGGGCTGGCACTGCCCTGCCTCTGTGTCGTACTCCTCGTGGTCACTGGGGCAGAGACACAGGAAGGATCCCTCCACATTCTCACAAAGTGCAGTTCCACACACAGCAACCATCAGTTCACACTCATTTACATCTGCAAAGCAAGGCACGGCAGTGGGCAGTGGGAGCCCTGCCTGTGCATGGGCAGCCTGTGCATGGTGTGCAGCATGAGGTTACCCTTCAGTAGGGAGATGGAGTAGGGACAAGCTGAGAGCTTGCTTACACTGTGGCTCAACACAAGTCTGGCAAGAGCTTCATGCCCTGCTCTCAGTGGATTCAAGGAGCCTGAACTCCACCTTGCAGTGGGTCACTGGATCATAGGATCACCTAGGTTTTAAGGGACCAGTGGAGGTCTCCAGTCCAACCCTTTGCTCAAAGTAGGGCCAGTTATGGGATCCCACCAGGCTTCTCAGAGCTTTATCTTGTTGGCTCTTTAAAACCTCCAAGGATGGCAATTGCACAGCCATCACAGATATCTGTTCCACTGTCTGCCTGTCTTAATGGTGAAAATGTTTTTTCTTATTATACACCCTGCCTGTTCTCTACAGGCACCCTTTAAAGTACCTCCTGGCACCTTCAGTGCCTCCATCCCCCAAAGACCTCCTTTCCACCTGGACAGAAAAGGTCTCCATGTTCACTGGGAACCATCTGCTTTTTTAGAGCCCTGCTCCTTTGCAATCACAAAGATCTGCTGGGAGGGGCTTGACTCCACGAGCTGCCCTGTCCCATGTGTGCAATTCTCCTGCGTGGATGGAGTCCCCATCTGTGGTCCAGCAGCCATCACACAGCAGGACACCAGCCTGGCATCTGCCAGTGGCTCTGCCTTACTGAGTGGCAGAGAAATCCTGTCAGACTCACCAATGCAGTAGTGCCCAGAGGGTGAGCTCTCATAGCCACGGTCACAGAGGCAGCGGAAGGAGCCATCTGAGTTCTCGCAGAAGCCGTGGCTCCCACACAGCGTCTCGTTGGCGCACTCATCAATGTCTGCAGCAGAGCAGAGAGCAGGAATTGCCCCAGACCCCATGTCTTCCAATGGACATTCCTACCCAGGCCCTTCTGCTCTGGCCCCAAGATCTGGCATTCCTGTGATGCGAGGGCCTGGGTCTGGCTGCCCCACTCACTCACTTTGCCATGAGTGCACGCGTTAAGAGAAGCTTTCTGCAACATAGAGAGCTACCAAGAGGCCATGTGAATAGAGCAACAGGAGCAGGGTGGGAATGGGAAATTGATGGGAAGCATGGGAGGTGACTGGCAGGGGTGACTGAAGGCAGCAGTTTCCTGCAGAGGTGTAAAGGGACACAGAGCCTTTACAGGTGTGAAGGGACACTGGGAGGAGATTATAAATGTGCAACTGAAGTGTGCGGGGCAAGTGCAGACAGATGAAGGATGATACCCTCCTGCCCTATTCTTTTTGACCTGGTCCTTCTCCAACTGCTATAGTGCCAGGGAGTGTGGTTGGACAATCACAACTGGGTCCTACAGAGGACAGGTTTACAGCCCTGTTCTCTGCATCCTGCTCCCCTCCAACTGCTGCATGGAAAAGGTCTCCTTGGAGCAGCCAAAGCAGCTACGTGTCCACAGCCCACTGCTCCCAAGCCCAGGAGCAGCTCTACATGCTAAGTCTGAGTCCTGGCACAGCCCAGAGCCCAGTGGCTGGCAGCAGCTCCTCCTTGCTCCAACCTTTCCTGAGCTAGGTGGAGCCTCAAAAACTACAGAAACCCCTTTGCTCTTTCCTCTTTATTGGAGCCTGGGCTTGAAAGCCAGACTCTCCAGCCTAGCACACAATGGCATAAGCAGCCTTTCTGCTCACCCAGGCCTGCCAGGCAGGTGACTGGCACTGGACCCAGCAAGCACAGCTTACAGGGAGCTGCAGTCCAGCCTCATGCCTGGAAAGGCTGTAACCTGCCCAGGACTCTCCCTGAGCGGAAAGCAGCACAATGTGGTGTCTGTTCCAGATGCCAGGAAGAGAGAAGTCTAGACACAAGCAGGCAGTGCAGCCAAGAAAACAAACTTTCAGCATTATCTGCCTCTCCACCAGCCACACATTTCCTCCTGCTCCTCCCTCTCACCTCTGGCAGAGATGTCCCACAGCCACCCTGTTCCTGACAGGGGGAGGAACAGGACACCCAGAGCAGTACTCACCAATGCAGTCACCCAAGGGGGTCCAGTGGAAACCAGGCTGGCAGCCCATGATACAACGATAGGAGCCCAAGCTGTTCTGGCACCGCCATGTGCCACAGATGGCATCCCCATATTCTTTGCACTCATCCACATCTGCAGGGAGGAGGGCAAGGGGATGAGGATGGTCAGATGGGGACCCTTCTTGCTCACTCCAGCACCTGTGTTAATGTCAGTTGGCCAGAGGCCCTGAGCCATTGCTAGTCCTCCTTACAAGTCACCAGTAACTATGGGTGCTGGGCCTCCCCCCTGCACTGGCTGCATCCATCCCCTCAAATTCCAGGGGGCTAATCTTCCCAACGATGAGCCCTCACCCACGCAGTCATCGGTCTCCTGGGAGTGTTTGAATCCATTTTCACACAGACACCTGTAGGAGCCTTCTGTATTCAGACACTGGCCTTGCGAGCACCGGGACTTGTCGGCACATTCATCCACATCTGCAAAATGAGAAAAACATTAACCTGGATCTCATACCAGGGGAGGGAGCAGAGGGCAGGACCTAAGGTATGTATCTGCCATCCTACAGCTCACCTTGGCAGCTGACTCCACCAGCCACATTTGAGAAACCAGGAGCACAAATGCAGAAGTAGGATCCATGACTGTTCAGACATTCACCATTGGGACTGCAGATCTCACTGTTCAGACACTCATTCACGTCTGCAGAGGGAGCAGAGTCAGGGCCTTGCACCCAGCCCTGAGGCACAACCTTCACCAAAGCCACATGGATTCCCTCTTCCCAGTCTCTTACAGGGAGCCCTCAAAGAGCTTCTGGCCCCTGGTTTTCTTGCCATGGAGACAGAGATCTTCCCTGTCCATGGTGATTGTGAATTTGGGTACAACTTTATGGATGTGACATGCATGGTGGGGTCACCTGCCCTGGCAGTGGCATTCTCCCTGCTGAGAAAGAAGGGGGATCCATAGGGAGACTGTATGTACTGGACCCAGAGGGCTGCAGGAATGGGGTTCATACCTTCACACATGGTGCCATTCATGAGCTCAAAGCCAGCCTTGCAGTGGCACTCGTAGGAGCCCAGGGTGTTCCTGCACTCTCCCCCCAGGCACTGAACAGCAGGGTCCTCACACTCATCCATATCTACCAAGTAGAAGGATACAGCAAAGAGTGAGGCCCTGGCTCCTGATGCCACTGGAGAAGATTCCCACCCATAGAAGCCATCACCCAGCTGTTGGCCTGCAAGGTGGGCTTGAGCTGCCCTCCCAGACCATCCCATCACAGTGAAAAGAAAGTAGAGACTCCCTGTTGCCAGGGTATGAGGAGTCAGCCCAGACTCCTTTCCACCATAGGGAATGGGATAAACACTACTCCAGCACAAAGTCAGTGGTGTCCAGTGACAGGACCAAGGGCAAGGCAATGTTAGGGAATACTCTTTTACTGTGACAGTGACTGAGCACTGGCATAGGTTGTCCGAAGACATTGTGGAGTCTCCCTCCTTGAAGATACTCAAAAGCCATGTGGACATGATCCTGGGCAGGCAGCTCTTGGTGGCCCTGCTTGAGCAGTGGATTGGACAAGATGACATCCAGACATCCCCTCCAACCTTGGACATGGACATTCTGTGAGCACAGGGATGCTGCTAACCCCAGTGTCTGTCTCCAGCAGAGATAGACACTGCTCTGGGTACTACAACCACCAAGAGGCCAGTGCAGAGGCAGAGTTGCTGACAAATCCTCCCTTCAGCCAACTGCACAAGAGCAAACATCAGCAAAGTAATGCAGCACCAGTCCCACCTGCCAGACTTGCCCACATCTCTGGGTTGTGGCAGAGCTGTTCAGGGGCCTACAACAGGTCTTGCCCAACTGCAGAGCTCCCCACAAACCTACTCCCACTCAACTCACTCAGGCCTTGGCCAGAGCCTGCTGGCACTCTGAGGATTTTGCTCACAGCAGAGGAGGATGGGGTACCTTCTCTCTCAGAGAGGGCTGCAAGATGCCAGCAGACTGCTGGTGCCTTTGGTCCATAAGGCAGGGGCAAGCATTGGAGCACACTGGTAGTCAGAAGGATGGGCTGGTGTGCAGGCAGCAGAACATGTCAGTGGAGGCAGTCCTGCTCTACACTACTGTCCTGACAGGAGCTAAAGCCCTGGGACTGGCAGCTCCTGAGGGCAGGGAGGGACCTTTTCCCCTTGGCAGAGCACTGAGCATGCCACAGGCATGAATGAGCATCGCTCCCTGCTACCTCTGGGCAGGATTCCTAGCTTTTCAGTCTCAGAGGGTTGCAAGTAAAGACATTATTGAATCCTCCTGGAGAGGAACCAAAACCTAGTTTATTTACCAAAAAACTATCACAAAACCCTTATCATTTTTCAAATATGAAACCTAAATCCACAGACAAGGCCACCAGCCAAGGCAGGGAAGAACATGCCATCCTGCCATCAGGTCAGTGTGACCTAAACAGTATCAAACCCTGATAAAGTGCCCTCATTAAATGGTTGGGGCAAGGTGGCTGAGATGGGGTGGCTTATGTGGAGTCTTGGGAAAAGGGGAGGGCAGATGTAAGGCATCAAAGCATGATTCTTCCATTGCATCCAAAAATCAAATGGAAAATAAATTCATTTCACCCTGGCTTTCTCAGACACCAAAACAGAGAAGAATAAAGGGAGGAAAACCTCCTTCTCCTCCCCCACTGGAGGCCCACATGCAGGGGGATCCTTCTGAGAGTCACAGAGAAGGCAAGATCTTCCATTTGCCAGCTACGTGCAGGCTGCAGAGCTCTGGAGTGCTCCAGAGAGAAATTCTCAGCACGTGGCCAATCTTTAAACAAATACCTTTGCCAGCTCTGCCCTCTCCCTTCCCTTGTTCACATTAAACCATCTCAAGCCCAGGACATCTCCGGGGACAGGCACCAGGGAGGGGGTTTCCCTTCCTGTGCTGGGGCAGTCGGCTGCAGGGCAGGGACTCAAGCGCTCTCATGTCTCAGCACTGCAAGCAACACAAATCAGTGCTGGTATTAACTCTCTGCCAGCATACCTGGCACAGCAGAACCCTTGATCTAAGCTTTCCTTTTTAAACAAGTTGTATTAGGGGCTGGGGAAAAATGCTGAAACCTGGGTGCCCACAGTCTCTCCATGGGCTGTGGACCCAAGGTTTCTCCTTCTGCTGAAGACCTACATTTGAGGTACGTTCTCCCAGGCACACAGTTCTGAACTCAACCACACAGAACTCTCTGACAATATTTCCAGGTCTCCTGTACTCCTCTGGCCTTTGTCAGTACCTCCGAGATCATCAATAGTCCAGGAGTCTTATCAATGAGTCCTTTCCCCAACGCTTTCCTATGTGAGGAAAATCACCTTCCTGCTGCTCCAGGTGACATCTACTTGCAGCCCTTCACACTCTATGCTGAACAGGAAGATACAGAGCTGGAAAAGGATCCTGAAGCCTGAAGTCCTCCTGCCCACCAGTAACCCAGCTATGGCAATGTCTCTCCCATAATTCCTCTCAGCACCCACCCCTCTGTCATGGGAAAAGGATACCTTCACACATGCTGCCATCTCTGGAGACCACATAGCCGGTGTCACAAGCCATGCAGGAGTAGGAGCCCTCAGTGTTGAGGCAGAGTCTGGAGGGACAGGCAGTCTGGGCTGTGCACTCATCAATGTCTGTATAAGCATATGGGGGAGAGTGGGATGAGTAGAAAAGAAGCAGAGCAACCATGACCAGGGGCACACGTGTTGGGGGAACCAGCCAGGGCAGTGGCCAGGATTCAGGCAGAGCCAAGTGCTCAGGAAGAGCCTAGAAAAACCTCTGGACTGAGTGTGTGACAGTTCTGTCTCTGAACTCTTGGCTCCCTGGTACCTTGGCAGCTCTTCCCATCAGGTGCCACCTCGTAGCCCTGGTAGCAGGAACAGCGGAAGGAGCCATCCAGGTTGACACACCGTCCATGAGCACAAGTCCCCTCCACAAGACACTCGTCCACATCTGTGTGACACAGCAGAAGGCAACATGGTATGGGAGGGTGCTCAGGGCAGTCCCTGCCACACAAGCCATGACAGCACTATGGCCTAGCCACACAGGCTGGCTGCCTGCAGAAGAAGAGTGCTGCCTGTGCCCCTGCTCCTTTAGAGGCTTGCAGGAAACACTGCCATGGGGGGTAAGGGTGCTTCCCAGAGACAGTCCAAGTTCCTCACCAATACATCTCCCATTCCTGGGCCGGTAGCCATCCCCACAGCTGATACACATGTAGGATCCCAGTGTATTGACACACCTCCCACTGGGGCAAGAGCTGGGATCCATGCACTCGTTGACATCTGCCAAGAAACACACTCCTTTCAGGCTCCCAAAGGTAAACAGTGCAGCATTCTCCAATGTATCCTCTCCAGCTGGATCCTCAGAGTTCCCCTCCAGGGTACAGTCATGCTCAATAGAGTTTCATTTGTGGAGGCTTAGGCAGCACTTCTTATAGCTCTACTTATCCTCAGGATCCTACACCCACGCCTGAGGGCTGACATAAGCCAGCAGCAAAACTCACTGCTGCAGGATGTTGCCAAGGCCAGGAATGTGCATGGGCAGAGAAGGGATCAAAGAACATCTGTGCAGAGCTGTTTCATCAGGGCCTTTCATAACTATGATTAGAATGCAGCCTCCAGCTCAGGAAGTCCTTAAGGCAAGTACTTTCTGGAGGCCATGCAGGGGGGGGGGGGAAGCAGCATTCTGTGCATACCCTGTTTCCTGTAGCACCTCCTAAAACAGTCTCCCACTCTGTGATGGAGAAGAGCTACTAAGAAAGGGGACTCTTTGATCAGACACATCATATGTTTACAAGGGTTAAAGCTCTGGAGGGCCCAGGTCATGCCAAGTGAATGGGATGCAGCAGGGATAGGTGGCTGAGTTTCTGGAGCCTGCTCTCCCGGCAGTCTACTTGCCAGCATGAAAGTTGGTGACAGAATCAAGGTGGCATGAAAATATATAGGCATGTTCTCTCAGAATGGGAAGCTGGCATGGGCTGGTTGTGGGGGATCTCCCTGAGGAGGTGGGAGAGGATCTTGGGATAACTCCATTCCCTCTGCCCGGGACAGCCTGTTCCTCCTCAAGTCAGAGGAGAGGACAGGCAGCCTTTGGGGAGAGGGCAGACAAACATGGGGGTGTCCTACCTCCGTTCCTGGAGGAGACATGGAATGATGAGGAAATGAGGTGTTCAGCCATGCACAGGGTGGATTGGAGGGGCAGGGGAACAGGGAGCAGCAATCTTCACCTTCACATTGTCCTCTGGAACCCATGGAAAAGCCCTCCTTGCACTGGCAGCGGTAGGAGCCGGGGGTGTTGATGCACTGCTGTCCTCGGCAGATAGAAGGCTGCTCACATTCATCTCGGTCTGGCAACAGATAGGGAGACAGTTCTGAGTCTTCCCCCTCCAACATCAGGAAGGCTGGGTGCAGGAGAGGACCTGCTCCACTTGCATCTGGCTCTATTGTAAGGATCAGTGCCAGGATTCTCTTCTATCCCCCATCTGCCCTAGCACCCCACTTGCCAGGAAGCAGTGATCAGAGCTGGCATTATGACCAGACTCCTGCCTAGATCATCATGGGCAAGGTCCTGTCCCTGAGCAAGCAGGAGAGGGTGATCCCCATGGATCAAGCTCTTCATGGGCAGGTCTGTGCGAAGGGAGGGTGTGCAGGTATGCGTGTGTGTGTGAACTGTGTCTATGAAGTGCATGTGTGTGTGCACATTCATGAGAGAGTGCAAGGGTGAGATAACAGGGAAGCTCTGGGGAGGTAGCAGCCTTGTGCAAGGTGGACACCACTTACCCTCACAGCTCTGCTTGCCCTCTGAGACAGCCAGGGTGTACCCAGAGTAACAGAGGCAGAAATAGGAGCCCACACTATTGATGCAGCGACCTTTTCCAGCACAGGGGTCTTTCAGACACTCATCTTCATCTGTGCCCAGGCAGGGAAGAAAGGCAGGCAGTCACCACGTGCAGCTGACTGCCAGCCCCACAGTGCAGCTTGTGGGTAGGGGCTCAGCAGAGCTGCCAGCAAACCCTCCCCCAAGAGCCTGAAGGACTGAATGGTCTGTTGAGGCACAGGAGGCAGAGCAGCTGCCAACCTACCAATGCAGTGGCTGCGGCTGGGGTCCAGTGTGTAGCCAGGGTGGCACAAGCAGCTGTATCCCTCTGCGGTGAGAACGCAAGCACCGGCTCCGCAGGAGAGGGGTGAAGAGGCACAGCCACTGACCCCTGGGAGGAGAGAACATGGGATTGGGAGCAATACAGAAAGGGTGCACAAAGTCTAGTGCCTGTTTTGTGTCCCCAGTACCATGCCAGGAGGCTGCTTTTTCCCTTCCTGGAGAGCAATGCTGAGCCTGCTCCTCTCTTTCTTCAGGCAGCCTACACCTGCAGGGCTGCAGGGAGGACACAGCAGACCCTGCCACCTCCTCTGGCTCCTCTGGCCTGAGCTTAGCTGGGATGCCCCACTCCCCTGTACTGCTCACCTGTGCCTTGGCCCCCAAAAAAGAGTGGTGAGGAGCAGCCCCATGCCTTGGAGGAGGACTGGCAGCAGAGCCTAGCACCTGCGATGTGGCTCCTTCTGGGGTGACAGCAGAGCCCCCCGACCCCGTTCCACCCTGCTAAGGGGAGCACAGGCGGCACGGGGGGGAGTAAAGGGGCACCACACACCCTTGGGCATCGAGCCAGCCATGGGTGGGGGGTAGCCCAACCCCAAACAAAAGGCTATTGAGGAAGACGCATTCCTCAGCAAGGTGCCTGTGCCAGGCCTGCTCCCCAAGGTGCTCCAGCCCCCGGCACAGGGCAGGGGCCACACTCCCAGACACTTAAGCAAGCCTGGAACAACAGCGCCCTTGTTTCCGGCGCAGTAAACAAGCCGCCCCGGGAGCCACGTGCCTCCCCTTGCGCTCCCCCCGCCCGATGAGTCAGCCCCCGCCAAAGCCACCAGAGCCGCACCGGGCACGGCAGCTCCAGCCAGGCAGGCACTCGGAAACCCAAGCACTTTGCTCCTCGTACAGGATCGCTCCTGTGCCTCCCCACGGCCGGCAGCTTTCCCTGCCTGGCAGCAGCTGAGACTAAGCTCGGACAGGTGGTAGGGCAGGGTCTTTTCTTTGGGGAGTCAAGGGGGGCGTGTGGAAAGACAAGCAGACTGGTGAAGGGAGAGGGCCCCTGGGCAGAGCTTAGGACATAATTACCAGGCAAAGAGATGTGGGAAACCCTCAAGAGTGATGGACACACACACCTGAGCCTCGTGCTGGCACCTGGGTTGGACCAGCAGCATCCCAGCTGGTGATGGGGCCAGGATGGGGGGGACCACGCCAGAACTCCTCTTCCTCTGCTGTGGAAGAAGAGAGGTGAGGCAAGCCTCTGATCCCAGGCAGAAGTGCATGCCCAAGGTTCACCTGTGCTGGATGGCCCTACAACCACAGCCCCCAAAAAGCATATGGGAAGGGGTTGCAGGGTGGTTGCAGCAACCCCATCATCTTATTAGTTACCACAGCCTCCTCCACCCTGCTGGATATTCATCACCTCCCCGCATTCCTACAGCCCCACATCAGCCACCCTAGTGTGATAGGGGTCCTCTGCACTGCCCCACACCCAGCCCAGCCAGGAGCCCATTCTGCCCAGCACTGGGGGCTTCTGTGCAGAGGAGGCAGCTCCCAGTCTCCCCGTTCTCCTCCCTCCTCACTGTCCTGTTATCTTCCCCACAAGCACCGTGCCCTTCTGCCAGACTGGCACTCACCTCTGCGCACTTCGGGCTCTGCAGTGGCATCAGCAGTGCCCTGAGGGACAGAAACATAGGACTGCCTCTATTCTCATGCATTGAACAGGATTGCAGCATCCCTTAGACATTTTCCCACCCACCTCCTGGCTCCTCTTGCTCCCCAGGAGACCATCCTAGAAGGAGAAGCTGTCACAGCTAGGTGCAGCTGGCAGGGATGCTCTGTCCTGAGCACATCATCCTGGGCAAAACACAGCTCCAGGCCATGCCTGAAGGGCTGCCCACACAGGGGCCATGCCAACACACTGTGCAGGTGAGACCCAGGGCACTGCTCCCAGGCAGGCACCTCCTCAAGGTGGCCAGGGTGGTCATCCAGGCACGGTAAATACTGCCACTGTCACTGTTGGCTATGGGAGGATGAGGATAGATGCTGCTTCAACCTGCCTCAAGACTGCTAACTCCTAGAAGGGTGCTAGAAGCTCTTTCTCAGCATCCCCTCCTGGCAAACCTATGGCTGCCAAAGAAAATGTTGGAGCACAGCCCGAGTCTCTGCTCCGAGCAGCTTTCCACAATGGATGAAGAAAACTGTCAGCTGAGCAACATAAGTTCCAGACTATCTCTGCTTCACATTTGGAAGCGTTGATTCAAGTTTCTGCTCTGTCTTGAGATTTCTCAGATGTATTTGGGCAAGTCACTGCATGTCTATGAAGCAGTGACAATGGCAGTGTTGCCCCCTCTCTCAGAGGGGCTGCAAGTACATTCCGAGAGATGAGCTCGAATGGCAAGAAGGCACAGAGATGCTGAGGAGAGGTAAGACTGAACCCCTCCTAACAGCAGGGATCACAAGGCACACATTTTTCAAGTGAGACTCACAATAAAGAAATCCAGTCCTAGGAGAGCCTGGCAGAATATCAGTCCCCAGGCTGCTCCCATCAAACAGGGTGAATTCACACAGTCAGTGCAAGAGACCCCTGCCCTCACTGCTCCAGTGGTGTTTCTGCTGCACCCACAATAGCACAGGGAGACTTGTCTATGAGCTGGGCTTGAGCACAACACTGGGCCTGATGAGAGGAGCATGCCTCATGCTGATTGCAGCAGTTCCCCTCATCCTGCTGCCCATCAGCCCTACAGCTGGGCCAGGCTGACAGTGGGAAGTGAGTGTCCACACCTCAGCTGTGTAAGTACAGCTAATATTCACTGGAGCCAGTGAAAGCAGAGCAAACTTGAATCTGCAGCACAGACTAGAATTTCAAAGCGAAATTCTTCTTGGTGTCCTTTTATAGTGGGCTATATCTTTGCAGTAATTCACCCTTTTGCTCTTTAGGACCGAGTCCATCATGGATAATCCCTTCTTGTCTAGAGCTTCAAACCCTGTGAGATGCAATGTAGACCTGGCTCCAGTCATGTCTAACTCACACACCTGCCTGGTTGAAGAGTGAAAACTGTGAGCAGGAAAAGAATCAAAGAATAGTTTGGATTGGAAGGAACCTTAAGGAACACACCCCCACCATGACCAGAGACACCTCCCACTAGACCAGGCTGCTCAAAGTCCCATCCAATTTGGTCTTGAAAACTTCCAGGGATGGGGCATCCACCAGTTCTCTGGGTAGTCTGTTCCAGTGCGTCACCACCCTCACAGTAAAGAATTTCTTCCTAATATCTAATCTAAATTTAGTCTCTTTCAGTTTATTTTTATGACATCCCCCATCTTGCCTATCAAGCTACCATGGATGCACCCAGGTGTAGCAAGACAAACCTTACTCACCTGCCTGGCAGGAGAAATTTCACCTGGAAAGGCAAAGAGCGAGTGGTGAGTAGAGACAAGGTAGATGGGCACGTTGCTCAAACACTGGCTGCCCTGACTTCACCTCACCTCTATGACACTGCCACTCAGCCCCTCACATTCCTCTGCCAGGCTTTATTCCCAAAGCCAACACACCTGGACTCCTGGCACCGTGCAGACCCCAGGAGCTTCCGCTCCAGCAAGTACTGGCACAAGCAGTTGGTCACACTGCCTTCCAGCTGGGCTGGACAAAAGCCCAAGGACTGGAGTGCCAGGCTGGCCATGCAGACCTGAGGTCCTGGTGGAGGCGGCCTGGCCAGTCAGCACCAACTGCAAAGATACAGTTGCAGGAGCCTGAAACACTCAAACTTCTCTCCAAAGGCTTGAAGACATGCTGCCTTATGCCTCAGGAACACTACAGTCATACAGGTGTAGAAAATCCTTATCAGCCAGAAGTCTATCCACGGTCTATGGCAGGACCTGATAATTTCTCCACCCTTGCTAGGGGCCCAGATGGAGCAGCTTTAAGCAGTAGACCCCACACTACCCTGTCTTGCTGAGGTGCCAGGGTAGGGGAATGCCTCCAGGATACTCCCACGCAGGCTGTCCTGCAGTTGCTGTCTCTTTGCTGTCCAGTCCAAAGTCCAGTTCCTGTTCTCCCCTTGCTCTTCCAAGTTGAGGGGCAGCTCTTCTGCCTCTGCCTTCCTCATTGACAGTCGGATATCAGAGCTGGAGTAGGTGTAGCCATGTCCTGCTGGGCAAATCTCCTTGAAGGCTTCTGTGAAAGAAAATCAAATCAAAACTTTAGAGGACAGAGGTTGGAAGGAAGAGACTAGTGTAGGGATCACCTGGCTTACCACACCCAGACATGATGGTGTGACAGTGGAGTAAAGGAGTGAAGATGGACAAGCATGTATGTGAATGCAGATGTCAGTTTTCTCTATCCTATCATTTTCTGGAATTTCTAAGGGTTAAATCCTTACAGAAATACATCTGCATTGCAGTGGGTGAATGCTTCAAGCAGACAGAATGTGCTCACAGAGCAGGCTGGGTTTCTAGCAGGCATTCCCAGACCCCAAAAACTAAATCCCTGCCCATAGTAAGTACTGCTAGGAAGGGATCATGTCACAGAAAGGTCTAAACTGAGCAAGGGAGCAGATAAAAGTGAACGTGGGGTTCTTGGTACTGAGCACTTTGCATATCACTCAGAATACTCTGCACAAACCACCTGAAGATTTTTCCCAGCCCTGAGGATTTTGGTGCTTTCCCCTTCACCTGACCCCATGCTGAGATACACCAAACTCATCCTCACCTGACTTTCTTCCCAGCAGAAGATGTATGAGAGAAAAGGGCTGTCAAATAAAGCCAGGCAAGATGTGGCTGTGCTCTCCCTCTGGTAGAGAGTGGATTCCCATGAGAGATTTCTGTCTTCCCAGTATTATCCAGGTCTGCTTCCTGGGTTGCTGTACCCATCTCACAGGACAGCATTTGTACTGCTCAGCTCTGGGTCCTGCAGCTGCCTGCATTTAGGCAAACCCAAGCCCCAATCTAACCAGAGCAGGCAAAGCCAACACGGGCATGTCTCACCTGAGCCAGGCATGGGGCACTCCTCGCAGTTTTCCCCCCAGCCCTTTCCGACACGGCTGCAGCAGCAGATCTGCTGGGTGATGCGGTGGGAGAGGGGGAAGGTGCACACACCTCCAGCTGCTGAGCGGTAACACAGCCCCTGCTCCATCGACACTGCTTTGTCCGCTGAAACACAACAGCAGTGTCAGTGCCAGAAATCAAGCTCTGCGCACTCCAAAGAGAGAACCTCTCCCTCTTGACCCCTTCTCTGCCTATGCCTCCCAGCCTGCCCAAGGGTTGCCCTCTCTTCTCTCCAGAACGCCCCCTGGCCGTGAGCCATCAGGCCTGTCCCTGTGCAGTGTCAGCTCCAAGCAAATCCAGCTCCTGTGGGAGTTCTCTCATCCCAGGAGGCTGTGTACTCTGCTGCCACACCACAGGCACATTCCATCCAGTCTCTGCAGGGCCCATGCAATGTCCATGGTGAAGGATAATGCATGATTGGGAACCATTCTGCACACAAGTGTGGAACAGCACAACTCAACTACGCTCGCAGGAGATGTGAAGCACTCTGCAGCATCCACTCAGCCGTGGGATCCCACTCAGGTCCCTTCCCAAACTGAGGAGTTCCCTAGAGCACTTACAGATGCAATGGCTACGGGATGGATCTAGCATGGTGCCAGGCTTGCAGGTGCAACGGAAGCTGCCACGGGTGTTCATACACTCGGCATCTTTGCACAGGCCCTGCATCAAGCACTCATTGATATCTGTGGAGAGAGAGGTTTTTTTTAGATGTGAGGAAACTGAGGGTGAACTAAACGGCCTATGCAGTGTCTCCCATTCAGGTGCTGCAGACCAATGGGATCTCAGCTGGCTGGTGTTTGAGGCAGCAGAAGAGTGGGAACCTCTGCGGTGACAGTAATCCCACATATGCATTACAGAGCTTGCTCACTGCAGCTCCAGGGATGGCTTGTAGATGACTGCTCTGCTTCACAGTCCTTGTGGAAAACAGATGTGGCCTCTATGGTGAGCCATCCTGTCAGGATCACTCTTACAGCCATCATGGTTGTTTGCAAGCCAGGATGAATCCTGTCCTTTCTCCTGGTTCCTGGTCCTGCTTGTATGGAGCCATCATCCATGGAGGATCCTTGTTGAGAAACTCAGTGCCAGCATGCAGGGATGCAGTGACTGATCCCATCCAGAGGGAGAGGGATGGTTGGCATCTTCTAGGAACAGGTTGAGCAAGTGGGAAGTTGTCACACCCAAGATCTGCCTCAAGCTCTGCCACTGCCCCTGACTCAGCACACATCAGATACAATCTTTGGGAAGTAGGCTGAGTTTATCCCAGGGAAACACCATTAGGCTCACTCACTTGGTCTGCAATAAAGACCTTCCTTCAGCACCATGTAGGAATGTATGAGCTAAGCTGAAGAAAAGCTGGAGAGCTGAGGGCAATTTTTAGGTGGAGAGTGAGCAAGAAGCCCTCCTCATGGACTGATGTAGCATTATACCTTCACTAAAGAGCTTGGACCAGAAAAGTAAAATGCTGATGAACTGTGCTGTGTCAGGAGGCAAAAGCAGTGCAGGAAGAGCTGGATGAGAGCACAGAGCAGCAGGAGTGGGATCAACCTCAGCACCACTCTGGGATAAACCACAAAAACATACACTACAAGCTAACAGTTGGGAGGTAAACCACAAAAACATACACTACAAGCTAAGAGTTGGGAGGAGGCAGTGGGAAGGACCTGGGCACACTCACTGCTCAGAGGACAGCTGTGAGCTGCCAAGACCAAGAAACGGCAATGTGATGCTAAGCAGCATCATGACAAACATTTTCCAAAGACACAGGGCACTCCCAATGGCAGTGTACAAGGTTCTGCTGAGTGCTCAATTGTCCTGAGACCACCCAGTGGTGCTCTAGAGACTGTCTCAAGATGGAAGGGGAGGAAGATTCAGAACAGCTTTCCCTACTACCTTATTTCTCAGAGCCAAAGCACCACTGCTTGGTGGAAGGGGGCATGTCTCACAGCCAGTGATGACAGCAGAAGTTTAGACTTACTTACCTGAGAGGTCCTCCCCCATCCTGTGCTCTTAAACTCCATCATTCATCCCACTAGCTGCCCCATACATAGTTGAGACATACAAGTGCAGTGAAGACCAGGCTAGAAGCTAAGTCAACTAGAAGTACCAATGCCACAGGGATCTGCAGCTGGCAAGGGAGAAGTAGGATTTGGCTGCACAATGTAGTGGTTTCCTGTGCTGTACCAAGCACAGGACAGAGTTCCTGAGAACAACCAGTGGCCAGACCCCAAATATACTGGGAACCCCACTCAGAGTAGACACTAGAGCTCTCCAGAGGAGCTCCACAGCTCATCCCTGTCACTCCCTGGCATGATCAGAGTGTTATGTCATTCCAACACACCAACTGGACAAAGTGTTTGTCTCCATATAAGCAAAGGGATTGAAGGGATTAGAGTAATGAGAGCACAAAACAAACAAGTACCAAGGGCTAGGCTTTATAGGCTTAATTCAAAACAGGGTCACATCCTGGCCTTAGTCCAAGCCCATCTATTCTGCTGTCAGCAAAGCACCCACCCACAGTGGAAGTCTCCACTGGGAACAGAAGCAGGCAGGTGTGCTCAGAGCTATACACTCCTACCTCCTGCAGCATGCCAGGGCTTAGGCTAGCCCACAAGAAGACCTCAAACCAAGAACTGTATGCTGTTTAAGATGCTTCTTCCCAGCCCGCACAAACCCGCCAGTGTTCCTCAGAAACAGTCATGCTGAGTCAGACAGCCTGTGGTGGAAAGGTGGTGTCTGGTTTACCCTGGTACTTGGTGACCAGAAAAGACTCCAGTCAGCAATGGACACCAAATATATCTATATACATATATATATGTGGACTTCAAGGACATATGGACACCAAGGTGCCAGTGTGTGTCATGTGCAGTGACTGCTGTGCATACACACCTCCCTATCCCTGAGTCTCCAAGACAATCTTTGCCTCATGTCTAGCAACCACATTGTCCCTTCCAGTTCCATCCTCCTGCTGGTTCCAGCAGCACTGAGAGGTTCCCTGGCTGGTTCTGCTAGGCAGTCTCAACTCAGACTCCTTGCAGCCTTATTCCTGCTCAATGGGATGCAGCAAGGACAGGAAAGGAGATCCTGCAGAGATGAACCATTTGTTCTTCTGCTGAAAGGCACCAGAGACAACCCTTTCTGTTCATACTGAACAGAGGAAAGAGGGCTTCTGGTCGGGCCATCCTCTAGCCAACAGTGCTTTGACAACAGCCTGCAAAGTCAGCCCTTCCTACCTGCATTGGCAAAAGAAAGCCCCAAGTAGCCTCTCCTACATGTATCAGCCCAATTGCTCCCTCTGGGCCCTGAAGTGCAGTACTGGGCTTCCTGACAGACATCCCACTGCAATAGCAGAGATGGGAAAAGTCCTCAAGGCAGTAGTGTCTCCAGGACAGTACTTATCCAACCCATCTTATGAAGGAGCACACAGAGGCACAAATTCCTGGTTCATGCTTTTTTCTGTGCAAAAACATCTTCCTAGCCAAATCTACACTGCCATCTCCCTCTGCTCCTCTGAGCTTCTCCCTTCTCCATAAGGGACACAAATCCAGAGCAGGCACTTCAGGTCTCTGCTTGTTGACATAAGTCCTTCCAGCTGCTCTGCTCCTCCAACTCCTATTTGATGTCGCCTAGCAGCTCCTCATAACTGTAGCACTGTCTGTGGCCACAAAAGGAATGAGATCTGAGCACCAAGGAGAATAGAAGTTGTTGTGTTGTTGAAGGTTCTCCCCCAAGACAATGTGGGGAGGTTGAATCATTAATTAAGTAAGCATGTGGAAAGTCCCAGCTAAAAGAGGTGAGTCATTGGATTGCCAGCCCTGGGTTTGCACGAGGGACCTGACTCCCTGCTGCATCTGCAAGATGACACCTCTCAACTTATCATGAATCACAAGAAGGAACCACAAAATTCCTCTTCAGTCAAAGTACAGAAAAACACAAGCAGTGTGGATCCAAGGGATGCCAAGCAAACATGAACCAAAGCAGAGAGATGGTGCCTTCCTCATATGGAACTGAGGGACTGTGAAAGTGAGAAATGGATCAACTCTGGCAGCATGGAGCAAGCAGGGCAGCATGGACAAGTAACACACTCAGAATAGGAGGAGTCACTTTTACTGCACTCTCCCACTTGTGAATGAACAACTGAATAAGCTGACAACCTTCACAAATGTTTTTAGGAAAGAGAATTTCTGTTGCTTCAGACCACGGGAGAAGTGTTTTTACACTCACACTTAGCAGAGCAAAACCACAGGTCCTTACTGGGTTAGTAGGACTTAACAGGCGAGTTTTCTTATGCTGGCCCAGTTATATGCTGGCTGCTTATCAACTGAGTCATGTAGTCCAGTGATACCTGATTTTCTTTCATTCCTGATGAAAGCAGAGATTTTTACAAGTCACGTATTTTGCACATCTATGTCAGGGAATTAGGTAGTAATACTTAATTTGTGTAGATAATTACAATTCGGACAGGGGATGTGGGAAGTAGAGAGAGGTGAAAGCAGCATCCTTACCTTGGCAGTGGGTCTGGTTCAGCCTCTTGTATCCCTGGGGACACTCCACCTGCCCATTCTCAATCACAGGGTGAGCTGGGAAGAAAAGCAAACAGTGGGAGACACTGGCAGTAGAGCATCCTCCCTTTTCTCTGCCCTTCTTGCAGAAGGGAAAGAGGCCCCAGGTCTGCCTCTGATGACTGCCAGGGCAGAGTGAAAGGCGGGAGCAGCCACATTTCCCATGCAGTGTCTTATGCTGCTTGACAAGTGCCAACCTGTTGACCCAGAGGTGCTGCCTGTGCTTCATATCTATCACTGTGTCACTTTGGCTACTTCTAGGTCAGCTTGGATGGCCAGGTGGCACATGACAAGGGGGATCAGAGTGAAAGGAATGGCTGAGGTCCTTAAGAAGCTGCTGAAATAACAGCTCATGGCCTGTTTATTGCATTTTTCCCCTTTTCTATTGCATGTGATTTCCTGCCCCGATCCTTCTTGTCAAAGAAAAATTCAAATTGCTGCTTAAAATAGTTTTGTGGGTTTCAAAATAGCCCATAACACACACAATTAAATCTCTCCAAATTTTTTAAAGGCAAGTAAAATGTGGCCCATAAATTCCAAGGAAGTCAAATTTAGGCACAGCATTTTGGAGCTAGGAAAACGGAATCCTGGATTGGAGGAGGTGGAAAGTGAGTAAGCACGGAGTAGGGTAGGAAGAAGGGTGTTTTGCCTAAGGTTGGGATTTTCCCAGGGTGGGGTTTCTTCTTAATTTTCTGGATCTTACGCTTGGGAACAAGAAGTGCATGCAACAGCTAAGTGACTGTCCAGCTGTATTTCCACCACTCTTAATTCTTCCTGCCTGGCATGACTAGTTCACTCCTTGGGGTCATACATGGAAAGCCCTCCATGGCAATGGTCATATTGAGGGTCTGGCAGATTCCTAATGCATTGCAGGTTTCAGGAAGCAGGGACAAATTAAGACCATCCTTACAGGAGATGGTTGCCTGCAAATTTTAAGTATGCAAACAACACTCTGGGGACAGAGAACAGGCATGTCCATAACTCTTTGTCCCGGACAAAGCAATTTAAAGCCACTCTATGGGAGTTCTTGAAAGGCAAAACTTAGGGACCAGCCTTCTAGGATAAAGGTGCTTAGGAAATAAAAGACAGGAGAACCTAGCTTGTACCAGGAAGGAAAACAAAGTCTGGTTTCCTCAGGTATATTAAATGAAGCTACAAGGTTCTTCACATGCAGATTGATCCTCAGCAGCTGAATGAATGACGAAGACCAAAAAAAATCTATTTACCCTCTTTAACAGTTCAATCATGAACTGTAGGCAGAAGGTGCTAATAAATATCTGGTTGTTAGGGACAAGGGAGCTACTGGTGATACTGGGAATTGCTGGGCACATTTCTAGCCTTCTGGGAAGGTAAAAACAACCTCTGGCTTACGGGCTCCAAGCTCAGCACCCTGGTGGGATTCCAGGTCCTCCCACACAACAGCTTGTGGGCTTGGGGCTGCCTACAGGCATTAACTGTTCTTGGAAGCATCTGCCAACCTCAGCACAATGTGATAACAGACGCTCAAATGAAGCAGCATTGTTACATGCAAGCCCTCTGAGAGGAAGCCAAGCATGCTGGAGATCAAACAGCGGATGACATGTGTCAGAGCCGTGCTCCCCCCAAAAAAGCCTTTGTGGAGAAACAGATCCTGCAGCATCCCTCCACCAGATGCTGCCAGGAAGAGGGCAAGGCAGAAAATGCCAGAGGTGGGTGGGTGAGTGCAGGACTGTGCCACACCTCAGCACTCATACTACTCGTTTGCAGAAATCTGCAAACTAATTACTTCTTCAGAAAATCACTTGTGAAGCTACGGACAAACATCTTAACTTTGCAAAGAAACCCATGTTCCCTGGAAAGAATAACTGTAATGTAATGTGAGCAGATCTCTCTGTACCAAGGGGAACCAAGACATTTCTGAAGTACTGGATGGAGGCTGCTGTCTTTCTGCCAGGACCTGACCACAAGGGAATACAGTGTGTGGCTGCAGGAGGATGTAAGGTATTATCTCTGCTTTGTATTTGGTTTCTTGAGCAGAGGACCATTTCCTTCCACAAGCTCTGATGTTGCTGAACTACAGCAGAGATGGCTAAAACTGCCTGGAAAACCAGCCTAGGACACCTGAGTTTCCCGCAAAGGGGATCAGCACCCAACCTTCTCTCATGCAGCTGGCAGGAGTGACAGACTGGCTTTGGAGGCTATTCCTCTGGAACCCACCAAAGGGAAAAAGCTGATCTGATGACCAGAGAGGGTAGAAATCTGTCAGTATCCAGAGATGGGGGGCCCAGTCTCCTGTATCTGTCTGTCTGCCTACACTCTCTCCAGGAAGGGTTCTCCCAGAGCCTGAGGCTAGGGATGGAGCAGCTGAGCTACATCCGTCAGACAGAGGGATTTCAGGCTTGCTGAGGGCAGGGAACCCTGGTTTCTGATTCAAAGATGTGATTCCAGAGCCTCGACTCCCAAATACTTCAGCCCTGTGTCAAAGCTATGTGCGTCTCCCAGGAGAAGGTTTTACCCAAGGGCCCGGGCTCGCCAAACACCATTTGAAGAAGCTCAGGGTGATGGTGCAGTGCAAAACTTCTAGTGGTGGTAGCCACAAGGGCGTGAAGTAAAGCAATGTTTGTAGGATGACATAATACATTGTGTTAGTCCAGCCAATATCACTCTGTTAAAAGAGGAATAGGCAAACCTGTGGTCAGATGAGAAGTGAGGAAATGCCTGGTTACTGAAAGCTAGCCCATTTATTTTTACTCTTTCCATCTATCATACTAAAGGCATTATCTCTGAGAAACCTTTGAGGATAGCTGTGGTGCTTCTGCTTGTTCTAGGTTTTCCAGCATGTGGGAGGTGAAAGGAGCCAGAATTCATGGTCTCATGACATCTGGAGAAGTGAGGGTGGTGGACCCAGTCAAACCTCAGCCCGGTTTATTGTGGATTAGAGAAGATCAGCCTCCACTGCAGAGAGGACTTCAGCTGCTGAGCTTGCTGGCAGAAGAGCAGAGCAGCTCGAACCTCACAGCAGCCTCCAGAGATGTCTTAGATGTGCCACACCAAAAAGTAGGCAGGGCTGTGGCTGTGAGGATAAGCCAAGTTCTAAGGCAGAATGGACAAGAGGAAAGGACACAAATCCTTTCATCCAGATCTGTGATGACTGTTCTTCTCTCCTCTGGGTGGTCTGTTGTAGGCAGACTCCAGCAAGACTTTCTCCAATGTCCCAACAAAGGTTACGGGAGCAGGGCTGGGGAGGGCATGCACCAGTGCTACATGTGTGATAAAAAGCTAAGCCCTCTGGCTCTACTCATGGTCAATAAAAATCTTCAAGGTGAAAAAGATGCTTGAAGGAAAAAGTGTCTGGTAATTCCTATTTGCTGGCTGTTTCAACAAGATCCTCATTCTATTCACATGGTAGCTTCCAGCTGGGACAAGATACCTCTGTACTTAAATTTTTGCACTTTTGCAATCATGTACTCCTATATGCTGATACCACAATGCTACACATGAACAATGAGAAAAACAAGCACTGTGAAAGCAGTTCTGAAAATCAGGTTAAGTATTGCTCTCTGTGGTACTGGCACAACTTTGCAGAGGTTTCAACTTCGTTTGCCGCCTCTAGCCCTTCTTTACTGTCCTGCACAGACTCCCTGCAGCACACGGTAACAGTGGAAGAACCAGCCCCCTCCATAGCCTCCTTCTCATATTTCCAGGTTTTTTTTTTCCTGTATCCTCCCCAATCTGTTCACAGGCGCAGACCAAGGGGTTGATTTTCCAGGGGCTTCCTGTGGCTGTTTCAGTGCCTGCAGGCACAGCGCAGGGGCGCATACGGCTTGCAGAGCCACTCGGCATTTCTGATGATGACGGCTCCATGGGTGAGCTGCCACCCCTCTCACAGTGGGAGGTCCGTTTGGGGAGTGCTGTGGATGCCAAGCCAGACATTACAAGATCCAACTTTCCAGTGAAATTCAAACTTTTCTGTAGGACAAAAAACTTGAAAAAACATGGGGAGTGGGAATAAAAACAATAGCCTTCAAAGACTTGTTTCTTAATGCAGTTAAAACCCATAGGCAGGAAGAGAGAAAGCAGTGCAAGATGATCTGCACTGAGCACAACCAGTGAGTGCACAGCCCAGCCCATGCTCAGACTGACTGTAGCTGGAAATAAGGGGCATGGGGCACTGACAAATCAGGACCTGGAAGATGCAATTCTACTCCTGCACCCAGAAAGTATCCCAAACCCAAACAGAAAGGTGAGCCTTGTAGCTTCTGCACAGTGTTGGAGATGGTGTTTGTCACTGGTATGGGCTTCTCTTGGAGGGCTGCTGGTTGCCGAAGTGTGTGGTCTCATGGACAGCGAGGAGGTAGAAGAGCAGGACTGTGATCCCTCTGGGCAGAACTTTCTGCTACTAGTTTCCTTTATCCCCATGTGCCTTAGAAGGGCCAAGCCTTCAGAGAACCAGCGTCCAAATCCACACCTGCCATGGGGTCTGTGTTGATCTGCAGCTCCAGTCTTGCTGGGTTTACTTTCCACGGACCATCTCTTAACTTTGTTCCAACAAGTTCTTCTCCACAGACCACGGTATACCCCAAAATAAAGCATAGTGTGGCAGGTAAGCAGGAATAGGTCTGTCCACTAGTGTGTCTGGTACTAGCCCCACATCTTGAGTTTGCCACAGGAAAGGTCATTTTTTCAGCACAAGTTCCTCACCAGGAACTGCTCAAACACCCTGCTGATCCCTGAGCTTCCTTCCAGCCACATCTACTTCACCTGCTTCCTCAGCCTCCAATTCCCTTTTCCTATTACCAGTCTCCTCCAACTTTTACTTTACAGCTCCCATTTGCTCCCAGCATTCAGTTCCAGCCTTTCAGTATGTGCTCCACTGCTTCCTCCAAGTACTAAAGACCCAGGAGGGTCATTGGATGTCTCCATCTGATTTATCTTATCTTGCAACACAACACATTTCATCCAGCCATCTCTAACCAGAGCTGAAGGACTGCAGCCACATGACAACATGCAGGTGTCCTGCCACCCTCCAGGGCTCTGCCTCTGGCTCATCTCTTTCTTTCATGAGTTGGGTGACAGCCTTTGCTTCAACAGTTCGTGGAGCAAGCTCTTGGCTCTCCCCCTTCTCCCAGAGCTGTCTCTGACATATCCTGGTGTTCCTATCTTCAGTTGTCACTTGTATGAACAACAGCAACTCCCACAAACTTTTACTATAGCCTGCTTGAACACCCATCTCTGCGCCCACTTCTGTGAAGAAACGTAACAATATACACCCTCCCTAGCAGCAAACCACACAGCCTGAGCAGGACGTAAGGAAATCTCTGAGACTAAAGTAACACTCACCACAGAGACCCCTGGCCAGCTCAGTCCTTAAGTTTGAACTCAGTTTTTAACATGGTCTAATTAGGATGCGAACAAAGTATTTGAGTGCCTTGGCTTTTCTGATGCTGAGCAAAACATAAAAAATAGCGAGTATTGGTCATGGTAAGTTCACTCGGGCAGATGCCTGCCTCGTATTCTTCTTCTTCTCTGATGTCTTTCCGCACACAAACACGTACCAAACATGAAAGCTGCAGACGATGGAGACATCCGGACGTATCCAGACTCTACTAACAATCAGTGTCTCGGGCAGACAGTCAATCCAAACAAGTTCCCCATTTGTCTAGCTCTTGCCTGGCTGCACTTCTGTACATTTGTAAGTGTTTACACTGAACTAGCTTCTGCCATTTCTGTCTCTAGTTGCTGGAATTAAATTCCCAGTCCTGTCAAGTCTGCTCTGGTGCATGCCTCTCTGGGACACACAAGAGCAAGGAGTTCTCTCTGAAGATCACAGTGCTAAGAAAGCTGGAAACATCCTTGGACATGTTATCTCTGTGCATGAGACACCAGATCACTGAACTACAGCCCAGCGACTCTGAGCGAGCCTAGCACAGGCCAGCAAGAGCAGAAGACAGAAGGAGTGCAAAGCATCGGATGTGATCTACAGGCAAGAAGTACGTGGAGTGAAGCCTTCATGCTGTCATGGAACTGGAAGCCCTGGCAGACAAGGCACAAGGCAATGAGAAGCCACGGTGTTCAGTGGCTCCCTTAGAGAACTAAAATTATTGAGAAAGTACTGTTTCCCTGACTCTACTCTGGAGCCAGATATCTTGTGTGTGAAGACAGCATGCTAAAGAAAGGCATGCCATCCATCTGGGCTTCCCACTACGCAACAGCTGGGCTCTCTTAGGCTCCCTCCATCAAGTGTCTGCCGTACAGCTCCCTGCACTTGCACTGTGTGGTCTCCTGCATGTGGGGCTGGTTATGGGGAAGTCAATCAGAGGTAGCTAAAGGAGGAAGGTACTTGCACATGATTAAACAGGATGAAAATGGCCTCTTCAACTAGCCTGAATTCCTGCCAAAATCAACAAGAGTCATTAATTCTCCAAGGAGGAACTTTATCACCCAAAGCCAGAGGGACTGAAAATGGGATTTTCTTGTGGTACAGGAATACAGAAGACCCACAAGGATATATTTTTCATACATCCATAAAATTAATCTGAAAATAAAAAAAAAAAAGCCAGACAAGCATCTGTCCATTCAATGAAGACCAGAAGTGACAACTTGCCTTGAGTTTCAACTGCTTCTGGGACACAGGGCATGTGTTGAGCTGTGGAAGTGGGCCCTGCTGGCAGCTAGGAGCCATTTCTTAAGTGCCTTTGTTCTACTGGATGGCTGACTGCAAGGAGGACATAGGGGTATTTTGTGCATGTTCACATCTTAGAAGCTTGTGATTAGATACACTTTGAAGCTCTAAGTCCAGCAGAGCAAATTACTGCTACAGCTCTAACTGCTGAGCAATACCTTGCATCATGGCATGGAGAAGGCGAAAGGAGGTGCAGAGTTTTTGCAGCCATCTGCAGCCTAACTGAAGTATTAAGTGGCCCTCCTGCTTTCTAATGGAGGGATCACAGAGAGACAGGGTGAGAAACAGGGAGACTGCTGTGGGATGGGGAAGAGAAAGTCAGGATGTGAAGGCCAGGGACAAAGAAGAGGGCGATGAAGCCATGTGGGGCATTTCCTTGTCTTTGCTGAACCTGCAAACCCCGTGGTCACCCCCATACCACATGTGCACAAGGCTCCTTTGGGACTGGCACATGGATGAGGACAGGCAAGCAGTTGCACGGCTGGGGCCACAGCACAGCCATGCAGCAGAGGGGGATGACAGCAATCAGAGCTCCCCAGATCTGGACTGGGTTCCAGGATGCTGACAACCTTGTCTGTGATTGCAAGGAATTTGGCTCTAGCCAGCCCTACCCCTGGCTGAGGAGGAACTGAATTGAGGGAGGATAATGAGACACAAATTCAGCTCTCGGGAATGTGCGTGTAAGCCAGCAGGACAACTTCTGGGCAGAGCTAGAAGTTGCCAATGCCACACTAGCTTGCACAAAACCTATCACCTTGGATACCTACACTCTATTCATGAGTCAAAGGTCTCCTGAACCATGGGATTTGTTTTCTTTAGTCATTTGATCCAGTGAAGGGATGTGACTGGGCAGCCAGGCAGCAATGAAAGGGGGCAGGCAGGCAGGCAGGGGAGAGATGAGCAGCTCCCTGCCCATGCTGCACTGGACAAGTGCACCCCATCCTGCACCAGACCTGGTCAGCATGGGATGCTGGAGCCACTGTGCCCACAGGGCTGCCTCCCCTCCAGTCAGGAGTCCTTCTGCACAGCCTTTCCACCACAACATGGGGTAGGGCCATGGTGCAAGAGGGCATGCCAGTCATGAAGCACCCCGATCAGAGCGGCTGAGGAATCCCCATCTCCTGCTGGATCAGTCCGTCCAGCTCCCAAGTGTAGCAGAAACAGAGCTGGACGCCTGTGCCCCTGGAACGGACCCCGGGTGTGCTCCTGCCAATTGTTTGATGTAGTGTTATTTCCAGAGCCCTTGCCAAGCCCGTGTCGGGCCCAGAGCAAGCCCGTAACTCTATAGGGCCAAGTCTGCAGCCTCCTCCTCCTCCAATCTAGAACTGCACCTCCTAAAACCACGGCTGCTCTTTTCCCATTTCTCCCTGTGAGTGGACTAGCACAGCAGAAACCATCAGCCATGCTGGGGTTTTAGAGGGGTGGTTTAGATAGAACATGCTGAGCCTGGGCCCAGCACCCAAACCAGGGCACTGCTCCTCATTGCTCTGGGACAGCAGCCAGCATGGCCCTGCCCTCACCAGGGACACACTGCCCATCCCGGAGGGCCCTGGGCCAAGGAGAGCCATGCAGCAGGGACCAGCAGCTTTGCTCCCTGCCTTGGCTGCATGAGGCATCAGGACCATTTTTGCTCATGGAGCATGTGAGCCATCCCTTGCGCCGTGCCAGCCAGCAGCAGTACTCACCTGGCCGGGGGGGACAGGCCAGGCACTGCTCTGTACCCCAAAAGAGCCCCACGCTGCCGCAGCAGTCTTCCAGCTTGGTCAGCCCTGGCAGGGCGTTGGTGCACTGCAGAGAGAGGAGCAGATCAGGCTGCTGTGGGATGCAGAGGAAACGTGTCCATCCAGTGCAGCCGGCTGGTGCAGCAGCAGCAGAGCCAGCGTGATGGGCAACTGTTCGGGGTCAGAGACTGGCACGGCCCTCTCAGAACAGCTCCCCACTGGGACACAGTGGGACCGAGGATGCAGATTAAGGCAGTAAAAAGTTGTGCAGACAGAAACACCCTTGACTGCACCCTTTGGAGGGGAAGGTGACATCAAACAGAGCAGAGATGAACCAGAGATGATATCACCCGGGGGATCAGCCCCATGCCCAGCTGACTAGTGGGTGCACCACTTGAGCCCAGCAGGGAGCTGCTGTCAGGCACTTTCCTCTGCTGAATGAGTCTCTCTCTTCCCCCGCCCTCAGCAAGGCCCTCTGGATCACAGGCTTCCCCATTAGAGCGGAGCGGCTGGGCCCACAGGCTGGAGCTGGCCCCGGTCCAGCCACGCGTGGCCGCCTGCCCAGCGCTCGCATACCGATCGGCTTGGCTGCGGCTGAGAGTGGAGACGCAGGCGCTCCCCGACGAACTCCTCACCCTCTCCCAGGCACGGCATCACCCCAGTGGGGTGAGCTGTGAGCACAGCAAGGGTACCCCCTGCCGCCCCCAGAGGATCTCCTACAGCCTCTCCAGGCATCCACGAGCATCTCTGTGCATCATCATCATCTGCTTCCATGGTCACAGAGCTGCCGTGGCCCCACAGAGAGCGGGGCTTTTCCAGCCTCGGGGTCTGATTGTTTTTGCACTAGAGAACAACTAAGGACATACCCTGCTAGAAACGATTTGGATGGGAGTGACTGAAGAGTGAGGTGGGAACTGGGAGCAGCCCCCCAGAAAAGGCTGGGGAGCAGTGGGGATGGGTCTAAGTCCCAGGCTGCCAGGCTGGGGGGTCTTGCTGAGCATGAGCTGCTCTGGGGAAGCTCACAGGTGTTCCTGTGGGTGCCAAAAACCTCCAATGCTTTTCCAGTGACGCAAGAGAAACATATGGGGAAAGACAAAATAAGAAATTACAATGACTGTGGGACAGGGGTGAGAAAGTCCCTCACGTGCGTTTGCTTCCCAAGCCCTGATCAAGCTGCCCAGGAAGGCGTCGTTCCATGGAAATCAGACTTCCATTTATCGTCTGAGAGGGAAAGGAATTTTCCTATGTTTTATATGTTTCCTACAATAATTGCAGATCGTGGCTGTAAATGTTGCTATAAATAGGGCACCCTTTTCAAAGGAGACTGTGTGTGAAAGCCATCAAGTCGGGGCTGTGCTGCCCCAGGGCAAAGCCTGGTCAGGGCAAAGCAGTTAGGTCTCTCTGTTGGACCAAAGCAAGGGATTTCTTTCTTCCCAAGCACTAATACATTTCTGCCTGTGCCCACGGCACCTGCATGATGCCCATGCTGATGCTGAACAGCTTCACAGACTGAAGCCAGCCCCCCTGCCCCATAAGCCCCAGTCCCTGTACCCCAGAACAACAAACATGTCTACACACACTCCAGCTCTTGACAGGTGACCTCTTACCTGCCCATGGAGAGCCTCCCGAAAGCACCTTCCCAGCAGCCCCGGGGCTCTCTGCTGCTGCTGGCTGCTCTCAGTGGCAATGCTGTTGCCATTTCCATGGGCATAGGTGTACCAGGGCACGGCAGCCAGCTGAGGGACCAGGACTGCCTCCACGCTGTTCTCCTCTGACACCTCTGTGTCACCCCGCACCCTGGCCACCTGGTGAATCTGCACGGTGGCTTCCGGGGGGTGGTTGATGTGGACATTCACCAGAGAAGGGTTCAGGGAAGCTGGAAGATGAATTTACACCACACTTATGATAATCTGGCAACAATTTGGCACCCAAAAAGCATCTTGTCATCAGCAAAGTCACAAGAGAGGAGAGGTAGACTGAGCCCACCAGGGAATCTAGAGGAAGATTACATCTATGAAAAAATACTAGTCTGGCCTAAAAACAGGACAAACCTACCAAAACCTCCAAAAATCCCCAGCCCCCTTCAGAAACTAGAGGAACCTCTTTTCTAACAACCTGGCCTGAAACAGCAAGGAGATAGTTGCCTCCTCAGGCCTGTTAATGAAGATCTAAGGAGCACAAGTAGGAGGCAAATGTGGTGTCTGGAGCCACTGGTTGTGCTCACCCAGCTGGTTGGACAAGGGCAGGGTATAGGTGGAGTGCCTCATGGAACTGCCAGCTGGGGTCTTTGGGGCTCTCCCTCCTTGCTTCTTTTCCAGAGAGGGAGCTGGCAGGTGGCAAAACTTCCCTGTGGAGTTGGAGGGGCACCAGCACTCATCCCGGCCCACACAGCGCCCTCCATTCAGGCAGGGGATCTGGCAGAAATCTGCAAGGCAAAAAGAGGTCAGCTTAGAGGAGGAACTGAGACACTGCCTCTGGACAAGGGACACCAGGCAGCTGGACCTGGCCAGCACTAGTCCCATGGTACCCAAGGACCAGGCCCAGCACTGGGCTGGGGTCAAGCACTTGCAGCCTGAAGGTGGGCTCAGGTCCCTGCTGAGCAACACCACCTTCCCCAAGGTCTGCTCACAACTGCAGTCATGGGTTGAAGAAGGTGAGCCCTCCCTTGGGCTCTGGGGCCACAGCCAGGCTGGGGCAGCCCTCCAAGGCCAAGGTGGACAAGGTGCTGACACAGCAGGATCCCTTAGACTGGGTCAGAAGCTATGGCAGCCATGTGTGGCTGAGTCAGCACATTTCCTTCACTTCTGCATTGCCCCCTCCCCACTTGGCAGGGTTTATACTCCTAGCCCAGAAGGGAACTCAGCAGGATGGGAGAGGCAGGAGAGAACAGGCAGAGAGCCACATCCTCAGAGTCTGTCTCACAGCCAGCCCTGGCCCTGCCAGCAGTTCAATTGGGAGAAATGTGGAGTGGGACAAAAGAGTCAGGAGCAATTCATCTGCACAGGCTCAGAAAAAGCATCCACAGACGAAACCAAAATCATGTCCTTTCTGACCTCATCAGATGCTTGGACCAACCCAGAGCATCTCAGTGTGAACTACACTAGAGCAAGGCATGGGATTCCCTGGCAGACTATCCTGACTCATTTCAGTGTGAGATGAGACCCTGCTGCTTCACATTCCTGGATGGCTCATGTAGGTTCACCCCAGGGAATCAACACCCTTCCTATTTGAAGTTCATTTGCTCAAACCCAGCACCAAGTTTTGGGGAAGGAGACACGTTTTTGGACTGGGAGCTAGACAGAAATTGCTGTGAACACCGTTATCCTTCAGTGTCTACAACAGCCAGACTTTGCATTCTCTCAGTGTCAGAAGAATTCTGAGTGATACAGAGGCACTCAGAGGACAAGTCCCAACAGGTCCAGCACATTGTTCCCACCAACTGGCTCTAAGACAATGTGACCAACCCACAGCTGGATATCCCAGTGACTGGATGAGCAATCCCAGTAGCTCTGAAAGGTGAGCAGAGGTTTAAGCAACCCTGTTTATAGGAACAGTTTGCAACCTGCAGTCAGCTCTCCTGGCTGCCACGTGAGTGAAAGGAGAGAACATGAGGAAATTAGGTGATGAAAGTCAGCCCCAAGACTGGATGCCAACTAAAGCAGTGAGCTGGCTCTGAGAAGAAGGGGGTGGTGAGGCTTGGCTGCAGGCCTGACTTAAACACATGCATCCCCTCTACCCAGGGTGGGATGGAAACAGCAGTTGCTTGCCCAGGAAAGAGAGCAGTGAGGCAAAGTCTGTCTTCCTCCCCCAGAGATGGAGTAAGCCCCAAAGACCCCAGAAGGCACTGAGAGAGGCCATCTCTTCCCATCCCTATGGCAGCCTAAGCCCTCTGTCTGTAGAATCAGGAAAGGCTGGAAAAAGAGAGTGGAAGAGCAGGTAAGAAAGTGGGCTGGGGTCCTTGGGGGGTGCTCACAGATGCGGAAGCCAGATTTGGGATCGTGGTCATGCCCTCCTTGACTATAGAGCGTAGTAGTGTCTCCTTTCTCGCAGCTGTTGTAGCAGCGCCCACTCCGGCACGTCTGTTTGCAGATGGTGGGTGTGAAGACAATTTTTATCTTCCTAATCTTCTCTGTCAGGTTGGCCCCTATGAAAGAAAAGAGTAGTGCTGAGTGGAAACAACATCTCTAGGCCAGGGGGGCAGTAATTGGCAGCTCAAGCTCCAAAGCATTCTCAGAGCAAAGAGGGGTCTGTCTCTCCCCAGGGTGATGTCTCTCCTTGCCCCTCACTCACTCCAGCCTGTTCTCTGTTCTAGCATCTGTCAGAGTTTGTCAATACATGAAAAAATGGCAAGTAGCATGCTCTGCCTGCCAGCTTGGAGTGGCATAACTCCTTATGAAGGGAGGCACATGCAGTAACTTCAGTATGAAGTTTTTCTGCTTTAAACAATATTCCTTCTCCTGTCACATCAGTAGCTGGGAGGCTGGCGGCTCTTAAACCACTGGAAAGCTTCCCACATGAACATATGGGTATTCAAAAACGAGAGCATCAGAGCTTAAGAAAACCAATGTCTCCCTACAAATATCCCCTGACTTCCTGCAGTTATCTGTGGTCCCCTTCTGGTTCCTCACCATCCTCACATTGGATACAGGGGGAAGTCACACTCAGAGCTCTTGGGGGCTTGTGGAAAATGGACAACAGGCAGAACTATTGTGTAACGAGCTGATGTGACACTATTCCCACCCCATCGAGACAGTCATGTGCTCCCCTTACTGTGCTCAATCCCCACTCTCCCTGTTTCAATCCCCACTTTCAGATTACATCTTCAACCAGGCCCATGGCCCTATTCATAGGGGTTGAGGTGCCACATGGTGCCTCCTTGGGGAATCATAGCTTCAGGGGAAGCCAAGCTGTGGAAAACAACTTGCATCTGTCCTTGCTGGAGAGGTACTGAGGCTCAGCAACTGCACATCCCACAGCCTGGCCCAATCCCTGCTCATGTCAGAAGGCACCAAGGGGGCAGCCAAAGGGAAGAACTAGATTCGGGTTGCACAATCTGACCTTGAGGGCTGCTCAGACTGAGGAGGAAGCTGGGAGACACCATTCCTACAGACTGAGGCAACCCCCCTTCAGGGCAGCTTACTGGGGTGGTGTTCAACATGTCTGGGAGGTAACTGTCACCTCCTGTAGTTCCTCTCTCATGCCATCAGCATTTTGCTCCACTGATCTATCCTTCAGTAGGGGCCCTTTCTTCACCAAGCCCAGCAGTGCCTATGCTGAACTTTCCCTTCCACTCAGCAGCACAGTCCTGGGAGTCCAGGCTTTCTTGGGGATCCCCAGTCAAAGAGTTGCCATGACATCCTAACAAGAAGTCCCAAAAGAGTGACAGCCCTGGAGGCCTTACCCTTTGCAGACAAGGTGTGCTCCTGGGAAACTGCATGTGGCCCAGAGCTGCTTTGCTCATGGCCATTCCCGTTAGGGAGTGCATTAGAGGTGAGCTGGCCATTGCTGGCTGGGTAGCGCCGGACAGTCCTTGATAACCCCGTATGCTGGGGGGAGACAGGAGAGCCAATTCTGCTCTGAGTCCTGTGGAAGAGAAAACATGAACCAATATTCCTCATGAGTAACTGTGCTGACCCACAGTGCCTGTCCACCAGGTACCCTGAAGCAACCTTCACTGCTGAGCTGCCTGAGCCACCACCTGGACACAGAGCTCTGTCTACCTGTGCACGATCCCACTCCTCAGCTGCTTTCAGCCATCACCATGGCACCATTTCACTCCAGGGACCATGCCCATGCCCTGAACCTGGCAGGGCACAGTATTCACCAAGATTACCCTGTCTGTACCATCACAGTGGGCTGTCCCACCACAGCTGCCTTGAAGAACCTCTGCCCGCCCATCATGCTCAAGGGCTCCTCCTTGCCCCACCATACCCCTCCCCCAGCAAACACAAGCAGCTCCAAATACACTTGTTCTTATGGCGGGAGCTTTCTCAGGACCTGCCGTCCCAGCCACAAACAAGCACTAAAAAACAAGTGAGGCAGTCAGGAGAGAGGCCAGGCCAAGCAAATAAGCAAAACTTGGCCCATGAGAGTCACAAACAAGAGAGAATAACCAGGAACTCAAATGTATAAGTACAGTTACAGCTTTCTGTGCTAACTGCATTTACAGCTTTTGGTGCTCTCTAGGGACTAAGCATAGAGAAGCCACTCAGCTCATGAGGTCACACGTTGTACACTCTCTTTTATAAAGCCATGTAGACCACTAGGCAGAGCTCTTCTCATTAAACAAGCAAAGCAGTCCATCTTGCTCTACTGCACTTGCTCCCATTCCCTGTTACTGACTGCAGCACCAAGCCTCCAAGCGGGTGCTCTGTTTCCCAACAAATGTCTCTCAGTCTCAGCTGTTCCACCTGCAAACAAAAAGGCTTCATACAACCAGGGTCCAAAAGAGGTCGCCTGCCCACACACCCCTTGGGTTTCTTTGAAAGTACCAGCCTTGGATGCCTCTGCAATAGGACTTAAGCAATGACAGTTCTTCTGCATACCCTATCCAATACCTCCATCTCTGATTGAATGCCTGGACAGTTCTCTCCCACTGAAGTGCCCAGATAAGTCTAGCCCATTCTATGGTTTTTACCATCTTCCCTGTCACAGTGAGCACAGAGCATGTGTTACAGTGTCTACAGGAAACACAAATCTTGAAATCCAACAGGACTGGATGATCCAATGAGAGGTGGCTGATAGCAGCTCTGCCTCACTCATATTCCTTGGACAGTTTGGAATAAGAATAAGATCTGGGGAGATGGAAAGGGAGCTCATGCTGCACTGGTATTCAAACAGGTCAAGAGCAACACACAAGGTAACTGTCAGCCAGTGAGCCCAAAATCAGCCATTAGCAGTGGAAAAGATGACACACAGGTCAGTTTACTGGGAACTGAAGGAAAGGAATACAGAAATGAAGTCAAGAGGGTCTATGAAGAACCACTCTTGTGAAAGGAGTTCATTTTCATAATCTGATAGAATTACACACATGCACACCAACAAGCGGAGAGCCTACACTATTCCTATAAAAAAATAAACAGGGCAGTACAATGTCCATCAGGCACATACAAAATGAATAACAAACTGGCTGTGTGACAGAACACAAGAAGTAGTCGTCACTGGGGAGGGAACTAGATGGGTTCCAGGGTGATCAGTATGAGGCCTGGCACGACTCAAGAATTTCATCTGGAAATAAATATTTTTATTTCAAAATAAACATACGATCGACAATGACAATGTGTGCTGCTGACACAAAAATTTACAATGTGGTATATCATGATGAGAACAGAGCAATCACACAGAGCAGTTTGGGTTTCTGTGGAGGGCAAATCCATCCAAGCAACATGGGATTTTAATAGATCCAAATGCAGGATTACACTTCTAGGAAGAAGGAATGCAGGCAGCAGCTGCAGATAGTCAGAGATGATCCTGGAAAACAGCAATTCTGAAAAGATTTTGGGGGTAATGACAAGCGATTAAATATGAACTGTCAGTTCAATGCCCTGACATCAGGACAGTGAAACATGCAGAAACAGGGAGGTACTTTTTCTTCCCTACACATCCTCATCACAGTAGGGTGTATATATGCTGCACTATCATCTAGCTCTGATGTGAAGTACGTCATATCTTCTAAGGGATGTCAAAAAACTGGAGAGAATACAGGAAAAAACATGACAAAAATAACTGGAAGGGTAGTGAAAACGCCTTTCTGTAAGAGACCTAAAGTATTCAATCTCTTCCATTTAGGAAAAAGAAGATGAAGAGGTGCTCTGATTACAGGGCACAGGTTTCTCCACAGGAACAAAACACCAGGTGTAAAGAGCCATGCAATCCAACCAAGAAAGGTGAACCATGAAACAATATCTGCAAACTGAAGCCAAATGATTCTGTACTAGAAATCACAGCCATGTGCAGCTGGATAGCTGTTTTTCTTCTGCAAAAACCTCAGCAGTAGATTCCCCAACTCCTGCTTACTATCGCTTTAGGAAAGGAAACTGACAAGTGCTGACAAAAATATTTATTGGCCTGTTAAAATAAGCATCTAAACTGAAATGAGGACAGCAAATAGTGTGTTTTTCAATAATCAGCAAGGCTAGCCAGAATAATTGAAGAGAAGTGAAACGTATTTCAGTTCTACCTCAGTCCCTTTCAGAAACTCTCTTGAGATTCTGCAGAGTACCACCTACTCCTGATGGCCACGGGAGCCAGGCAAGACCTTCCCACGTATTTCTGAGCTACTAATTCAGCCCTGCAGCCAGCAAATGAACGTCTGGTGCCTGCTACCTATTGCTTTGTCATTTGGTGTGCTACTGCTGGTTTTGTTAGTGACGAAGAAAAAGCCACATGGAACTCTAAGGAGGCTAGGTGAGAGCTACCAAGCCTTGGAACCTCAGGCACATTTATTCTCTCATCTCTAGTGAGAGATCTGAAGCATAGTCCTATGGGTGAACATGGCTGAGGTTCCAAGGTCTTTTACTGCATAGATGGAAGCACCTCAAGGAAAAAAATTGAGTTTCCCAGCCCAACAACACTGACTATCTTAGTGCTGCTGGTCATTCGAGGGCAACTTCAGCCCCAAGTTCTAAAGAGTCACTGGGTTAAGGTGACTGGTGGCATAACACGGTGAAATATTAGCAATTCTGCTTGAAAATCCTCAGGTCATTTCTTGAGGAAGGGAGCATGCTACGTGCAAGCAGCAGGGATTCACTGGGCTCTACTCGTTGCCTGCCTGAAGGAATTCTACTGTTTGGCCTTAGGAACATCTCTTGTCATTTCCAGGATCATCAGATTTTGTAACAAAACCCATAAAAAACTGAAAATGAGGGCTTAAATAAAATAATCATTAGCATTTCAGTTCCAAATAACAAGGGATTATGTGAGCTTACTGTGAGGGGCAGTGCCAACTTCACAAAGGAGAAATGGAGTAGGAACATTACTCCATGGTTTGTAACACTTAAGGAAAAGCCAGCCTACTGAGATCCTGTTGGCAAAGCATTCCAGTGTGAGTCGCAGCAGGGGGGTAAAGGGGGAGTCAGATTTGCTTTGAATTAATTTGTTTATTTGGTTCTATTCTAGGCAGATGAGCACTGGGATTTGTGGACTGAGTTGAGTAACACCATTCTACGCTGGGCAACAGCAATCAATGGCAAAAGGCATCTTTCCATCTCAATTTGTCAGTGCCAATCCCTCCCCAAGTCACGCCAAGCAGCTGGCTCATGGTCGGGGAATACAAAACAGAGCATTTCCCTCCAAAGCTTCAGAGTCAGTCCATGCTGGGCAGACAGGGACTGGCTTGCTTTAAGTGTCTCAGGAAACGAATCTGAGCTCACCACATCAGTACTGACATGGTCAGAAGCCATTAGCAACCTTTATCCCTTTGATGAATCTCAATACACATATGGCTGGAGCTTGGCCAATTCACAGGGATCTACATTGCCACAGGTTCTCTTGTTGATGTTGCTGTCTTAGGGATAGAAGTGAGGATGGAAAACAGATGGGGTGGCTCCAAATCAGCATAGTGTGGAGCTTGTGTTACCATTTTCCATGCCTCCACCTGCCCAAGAAGAGGCACTAAAGAGGCAGAAGAGGTTGACACTTAAAGCACTATGTTCCAGGACACTTAAAATCCCAAGGCTTCATATTCACTCAGTCTTACAGCCTCCCTCAACACAGTATTACTCACTTCCACTCTTCCAGCCAGGCACATGGCCAGCACAGATCACTGCAAAGAGGCAGTGGTCTCTTCCTTTACAGACAACCGCCTGCCAAGCAGCTGGTTTCTCTGCTCTTCATCAGTCAGAGCTGCTGACAACTTTCTCTGTGTCAGGCACAGCCTGTGGGGCAAAAACAGCATGCAGACTCCTAGGACACTTTTCCTTCTGGGCTGTCCTAGGGTGCCTGCCTCTGCATGTCCAGCTAACAGCAGCAGTGGTCCAGGGGAAAACAGGTCAAGGAGGAATGGCAAAGGGAGCAGCATTGTCCTTCCAGGAGCACGGATGTGTGTGCTCCTACTGGTCTCTACCAGCTGAAAAGTCACTGCTGAGACCTCATTCACCCTCAAATGGAAATACCCGTAAGTATTAGGTGCTAATTGAAATTAAAGGATATTTGGGATGGGAGGGAGCTGCGCATACAGACTGACCCACGTCTGCAACAGTTCAAAACTACCCGATGAGCACTTGTGGCTGCCCTCTTCTGAGGTGCAGGTCAAGGACCTAGACTCTCTGTAAGCCCCTGAGGACACATGCTAGAAGTCAGAAGAACTAGGGGAGATCTGTTTCCTTACATTCTAGTGCTACATATCCCTGCAGGATCCAAATCATACCTGTATGACATTTAGCAAGGGATCCACACACCTGCTATAGCACCTTTGTGTGTAAACGTTTTATTTTCAATAGGTTTTGGTCATAGCAGAGTAGAGAAGGTATAAAAATGTTGTACTCCCTGCATATCATGTCTCTCCTTCCAGTCCCATATGAACCTGCAAGGTGCCTGTTCCCTGACCACAGGAGGTGAATGGTATCTTGTGTCACCACTGAGGACTGGCAGATTCCCAGCAACTGCACAGATGGATATGAGGACTCCTGTTTTCTGAAACAATCAGGGGTTTCTTTAAAGCCTACAATTTCAAGACTATGTACACAGAATCAAGTCTAGATCACTGAGACCAAGGCATCTAGGAAACACTACTCTTTTTCTAATCCACTGTATACGGAAAGTGTTTTCAAACCTCTGATCACTTTTGATGATCATGATTCTCTGCATAAGCAAAAGTCAGAGGGAATCCAGGTGGGCAGAGTGTTCTCTTAGTGACTTAACAACAGGTATCCTCTTTGGGGTTGGAGGCAAAGGTGGCAAACTCTTCAAAGCATTTCCCACTCCCCAGCAGCAACGCCTCAGTCTTTCCTGGATTTAGCTTCTATTGGCTGCTCTTCACCCAACTGTTGACTTTGGCTAGACTGCCAGTGAGCTGGGAAATGGTGTTTTTTCTATTTGTGTAAGGGAAATGCAGAGCCAAGTACCACAAGAGTATTACTGGCTTTTCATCCAGCCTGCCTCACCCTCTCCCCAGCCAAAGCTTGACTGACCACAGCAGGGTGGATGGCCTGAGGCACTGTGGAGAGAGTGAATCCTGGGCAGTGTGGTCAGAGGGGAGGGGTGATAACCCCAGACAAGATAAGGGCTGGACAGTCACTCTTCCAGCTGGAAACAAATCTGCATCATGCTGAACATCAGGGAGACATGACACAGACCATAGGGGCTTAGGGAGCAATTCCCAGGAGGGCACCAAAGGAGTAGAACAGGACTGGTCAAAACAAAACTGAAGATAAGCAGCCCTCAGAGAAGGGCTTCCCAAGGTCCAGAAACCCCCATCCCAGGGCCCAAACCCAACGAGCTCCATCTCTCCAAATATAACCAGCCTACTGCCTGGGATGGAATTGCTGCCTCCAGCAGCTGGAAAGGCCACATGCTGCAGAGTCCCATGGAGGGGCGCCACTGAAGCACTGGTAAATCCACACCAGCTCCTCCAACATGCAGCCTGTGTGTGAATCTCCAAGATGAGAGGCTTCAGCAAGGACAGGGGCTGAGTCATGCTCAGCCTCTGATAACCTGCCAGGACAACAGGCGGGTTCTCCCCTGGATTTTAAATGCCAAACAATATACTTGGTGTCTGTCTTGTCCATCCATCTATCCCTTTGGCAAGACGCCTTCCCTGCTTGGGGCCACAGAGACCAAAACCAGTGATTCACTTCCCCCTTTGTAATGCTCAGTAGTTGCTGATTTTCCACTAAAGCATCACAGAAGAATGGGCAGCCTTAACACCAGTGTCTGTGTCTACAAGGGGAGCGAGAAGCAGCCAGCCTTGGAAAGCAGCAAACTGACCACAAACCAGAAACTTCCCCTTTCTTGGACTCCAAGCAGGTTCCTCAGCAGGCAGACAGGATTCATGGCTCAGTCTGCAGGCCCCTGAGTACAGGAGAGGCATTGCTTAGAGAGCACTCAAGTTTATTATCAATTAGCTCACAAACATGCTGACAAGGAAGACAGCTCTGTTAGGACTAGGGGAGGAAGGGGAAAACCACACCATACAAGGCACCTGACTTCAAGCCCACCCACATTATGTCCATAAATCCTGGCTCAGTTTATTATCTCCAGGAGGAGCAGAAATATCTCTGAAACCTGCCTGCTTCAGGCCTCCCACTGCCCCTTCTGTGGCTGTCTTTAGCCCTAGTACCCCTGTTCAAAAGTGGGAGACACTGAAGTCTGAAGCTCCCTGCTGCCCACGGTTTGGCAAGAAGGCAAGGGAAGTTCTTCAGCACAGGATAAACAGCGACCAGCCTCCCCCAGGCAAAAGACCCTCCTGTCAGAGCCAAGCAAAACCTGTGTACCATGAAGGCCACAGGAATGACCACCCAGGGCCTTTGTGTCAGATTCACAGACACCTGCAGCCTGATCTCATGCCAGATGGGACACCAGACACAGGCATCTAGACCACCACAGAGACATCGAGGTGCAAGTCATCCAAATCCTCCCTCTGCCATAAGACCTCTAGAGCTTCTGTGGGCAAAGGTGCCACTGACAATACCCTTTTCCTTGGGCACAAACAGCACTGCCAAAGTGGGGCTGCATGGCCAGGAACACGTGTCAGGCTCCCTGCCTCACATCATACTCAGTGCTGCTGGCACATGCCAGAGCCATGTCAGTCCAGCATCCAAGTGTCACCACTATCCCTCACCATGACTAGTAAGAAGCTGTCACAGAGCCCACATGGCTCTCATTTTGGGTTCTCTACTGTGCCACCTTGCAGTGGTAACTCCAGCTCCCTGCTCCACTTGACATATGCACCACTGGCTGGCCAACATTTCTCTGGGTCTCTCCCTACAAACTGTAGCAATAGATGTACAAGTCCATGGGACAGTAAAGTCACCAGCTGTCTGCCCCATGACACCTAGCTCAGACTCCAGCATCACCACCCTGGCATCTTCCCTCTCCTGGCCCCCAAAGCAGTGCCAGTGCTGGAGGGCCCTCCTTGCTGGCTCCCAGCCTGCCATGTAGTGTGTGAGAACAAAGAGGGCCAAAGACATGAGCTGTGAACTCTATTTTTATCTTTCCAGGAGTTGCCAGAATCCACATGCATAAGTGAACCCCAGTAATCACATAAACAACTAACAGGTTCTTTAAAATCCGTCTCTGGGGATCTAACTTGCTCCTTAGCTGAAGTGGGTGCTCACATGCCTCTGCACAGTTCTCTGCTAACATTAAATGCCCTTCCCTTGCCACACATGCCACACTGCCACCTGCCACTCTGTGAGTGCTCTTCTGTGCTCTCACGTATTAGGCAGTGAGCAACTGACTCCCTGGAAGAAGTCCAGCTCTCCAAGCATAGGAACAGCACCTGCCTGGCCCAGCGAATCTGCAGAAACATGCCTTGCAAGAGGGCACAGCACCAGGTGTCACCAGGAGCTGCAGATCACACACAAGGTTGGATACAACAGACCTTGGTGCTGACCCATAAAATGGCCAGAACCATGATTTCTAGATGCCAAATGTGATAAAGAGCTGTTTGCAATCTGCTTGTCTCCAGAGCTGAAGTGCAAGCCAATGCCTCTCAGAAAAATCAAAATGCAGCCTGCAACTGCTCTGAGCTTCAAGTGGAGCCAGCAGAGAAACCAGGCCAGGCTACTTGATTACAAAGGCCACATATGGGCCAAACCTTGCATACTGCAGAGAGTAAACCAGGAATTTAGTGGGTGAGGGAGACCAGGCAAGCTACCACCTCTCTGCAGAACTGCACAGGCTGGCCTGTGGTATTCAGCTCACTCCTTTGGGCTGAAGCAATGAAAAAGCTGCCCCAGCTGTCTCCCCTGCTGCATTCAGGTGTTCAGCAGCACAATCAACAGGCACAGCACTGCTGCCAAATGCAGTCGGACAGCCACTCTTATGCCTTAGTGAGAAGAGACACATCCAGAAGTGTCCTTACAGGTGCCCTCACATGCAGGTCTTCATCAGTGCCACATCTTACTGCGACATTAACCCATGGCCACAGCTTGTGCACCATCACAAGACCAGTCATAAGCTGCTGGCACAGCTGGAGAGCTGGGTTGTCCATTGTGCAATGTGACCACCCCACTGAGGTTTCAATCTCCTTCACCAACCACAGCAATGCCTCCTCTGCCCCTCTCCTACTCCCCATGCCACCCAGTACAGGGTCCTACTCGGCAGGGGAAGGACCTGTATTTTGAGTAGTGGCATGCAAGCGGAGAGGACAACATATTGACCTGTCCTTGTGCCCACAAGCACATCGAGATCTCCATCTCAAAGGGCCCTCAACTGCAAGCTGAGGGCCTGGCAGCCATCTAATGAAACCTGCTGCAGAGGCATCAGCCACAGAAAAGCTCACCATTGGCTGCAGAGAGATCACTCATCTCCCCCATAACGCAGGAAGAAAACAAGCACTTCTGAGTTTCATTTCCAGCTTGTTGACTAGCAACACCCACCTCTCCACCAGCCTGCCAGCTTCAAAGCCCTGAAAAAACACTTTAGCCTATTCAACCTCACATCCACATGCACCCCAGGGAGTGGGCAGAGCCAGCTGCCTGCCCCCCACTTTACACAGGACATGATGAGAACAGGCAAAATCTCTCTCATCCCAGGCGTGGGACTGAAGTAAAGAGCTTGTGGCTGTACACACACACACCACACCCACAGGGCATGAGAGCAACAGGGTGGAGGGGAGATGACTGTAGTGCTCTCATCTGAAGAAGCGAAGGCTTTTCATCTATAGCAGGTGGCACTGGGAAGTCTCCCACTCACCCTGAGAACACTGTAGATCTAAGACATATTCTAAGCTAAAATAATCCTTGAACACCCGGCAGGATGCCCTGGCCTCTGGTTCAATGTGGTTAGGTCTCCTCACTGCTCTCCATCCCAGCCACACACAGGATTCCCTCACATGCAGCATTCAATCCATGACAGCTGTGTTGGGATGTAACCTTTGCTGCCCACTCTTCAAGTCTTAGCCTTGCCAAGGATCAGAGGATGAGCATCCCCATGCCATGAGTTTTAGTCTCTGCTGTTCTGCACTGGCCCCATCCCTCCACTTGCTCACTAGCCAGAAGACTAGAGGCTGACTGGGAGCCAGGAGCACTCCTGGCCACATATGCATGATGCCTGGTGGCAAAGCCAATTCTTCCAGAACTACCATGAGCACAAATCTGCTCTACACCTCTCTCACATGGCCTTCAGTATCCATACCAAGGACCATCAGGGAGGAACAGATTTCACGGAATCCTCATTGGGATGGGATCCAGACCACTGTGCCTGTTTTGGCAGTGCCTGGACTCCAGCTCCTCAGCAGCACAGCTCCAAGGTGATGGAGAAGGCAAAGTTCCAGTGTCATTATCAACCTGTCATTACATCCTTGGAAGAGTTTGGCACTTTGCTTTTCAGAAAGCCTTATTGCTGAAAAATTAGCATGGCCACTCTGCCAAGGCTACAGGCAACCTAATACACCCTGTCTTCCCTGTTTTGATAGCCTCAGCCTCCAAGTATGTTCCCCATCCTATAAGGTCAGCATTTGGCTCAGTTTTGCAGATATGGGTCTATTAACCCTCAGCTCCCTATCTCCTGTTGTAGTTCTTAAAATTCTTTCCCATTTGCTAAGATATTTTTCTGGAAATAAAGAATACCTTGACTCAGAGCATGACCCCAGGGTGCACAGGAAAAAAAACCCATGTGGCTTGGGTATTTTGCCTCCAAAGTCCTAAGCACTGTCAGTCCCTCAATATGCAGCTGCACACATTACCCTCTGCTGCCTAATTTGCTGTTCACTTTTACCCTGCAAAATTTCAACTTCTTCTTCCAGATTTCTTCCTCCCATGGAGGATATTTGCCCTTCAGCTGTAACAGATAATATTTTTCCAGCTTGAATGTCTTCTTAATTCCTGCCTATATGTTTAGTTTCTGCTGGTGCCTGAAGACAACCTCCATGCAGGTGAGACAAAATGGAGGTGGTGCAGACAGCTGGGTACCAATCCCGTCCACCACCAAGCACTCAAGGCAGCATTTCCCAGGATGCTCCTGAAGAAAGGAGAGGAGAACGAGTATGTTTTATATGCAGACTTCTAGATCTCCATTTCAACTGCTTTTGGTACCAAATCAACTTCAATTAATCCCTTATTTCCTGCCAGCACTGATGATTTATAGAAAACACTCAAAACCACAGAGAATCTACAGAGAACAGCTTTGATTTTACTGAAGTACCAGCTTAAACCAAATAAGGCAACACACAGTCAGGTATGAGAAACTCCAGCATAATCCATATGCACAAGGGAGCTGAAAGAAAGCTAGATGACAATCCTAATTCAGGCATTAGAAAAACTATCCAGCATTTGATCATGTGGCCTTAGTGCTCTCCTAACATCCTTCTCTTTTACAGAACTGCTGTATAAATTGTACTGTCATAAATGTCCCAAATGATGTATGTGTAGTATATAAAATAGGCTATAAACTGGATTTTCTGTACTACCTTACCTACCACATGTACAATGTGTTTGCCCTGCACCCTGCTCTCTTGCATAGAGTCTCAGATGAAGTTGACAGTAGCAGCATTTTTCTTTCAGCTAGAAGGGAAAGTGCATTTGAACTGCCTAGAGGCTGAATTAAGCTATAGGAATGACTCCCAAGTAGGTGCAGAAGAATCAGGTCTCATGTAAAGACCATATTTGGAGTTTAAAAAAGGGGCCTGAAAAAGAGTATGCAATCGCCTAGAAAGTAAATATATAAAACACATAAACCAGAATGGTGCTGACAGCTTTAAAACACTAGAAAGTCGAGCAACTGTATCTGGTGCCAGGGGGAGAAGGTATATCATGTAATTTAAAAATAGGAGTATTTTTATATAAGAAAACGTACATTTATGCTCCTCTTGGGTAGCTTGAGTTTTTCCTTTAGGCTTCTGAACCAGCTTGCAAAGGGCTTTTGACTATGTCAAAGCAGAAGAGAGGTTGAGACCTGGAGTTTATGGAGAACTCATTGCCCTGAGTGTAATCTCTTTTCACATATTCTCACATGGACTGGCACTGGCTTTTTATTTTCAATTTTTTAACAGTGTCTTGGATATCTACTTAAAGTTGCTTCTGGGTCAAGGAACCTTGTGAAAACTATATTGCCAAAGGGAAGCACCTTAGAAAGAAAATATGCCTTTCAAGTAATGAGCATAAAGGCACCACAGTGGCAGAAGGCAAGGCTGGCACCAGCGTTTTACCCTAGGAATTCAACATCACGCACTATGGGTCTCCTGGACTGGTCCCGTCCCAAACAGAGAGGGAAAGCTGCCAGCCCATGCCATGAGAATGCACTTAAACAGGGGGATGCTTCTCATCCAAAGGCAGCTTTCATTTTCTCTGATACTTGGGGATTAATAAATTGTAACCCTCACAAATGCGAAGGGAGTGACAGTCATAAGTAAGCAGAAGAGCAGGTGTGTTCAGTAGGTATGTGGCTAGTATAGACCTCCTCCTAGTACTATGGGTATAATGGACAAACAGTCCTGGACACTCAGCAGTAACCCAAGTAAGGCAGTAAGCAAGCTCCTCTTTTTCTCATAAATGTGGAAAGTTCAAAGCTGGCAAGACAGGAGGGTCCAGATCCTGCTTTAACAATAAAGACAAATCTGCCTCTGTTGGGAGCAGCATCTTTAAAAAGCAAGTGACCTTGCAGTGAACTTTTTGTTCTATCTGCTAGTTCACAATGATAACAAGCTCATCAAGCTGATTTTGCCAAGCCACAGTTCCCAATGTCATGTTTTAAGTGGCCACTTCAGGGTGGACATCTTTATATCCACCCATAGGCTCCACTCCCCTCTGCAAAGGACCATGCTTGACATTTGACTACCATCAAAACAGGAGCTGGTTTCAGTCAATTTTCAAACGGGGGGAAATATACTTCTCCATCCAGCAACCTCTGCTACACACTCAAGATCCTGCTGTCTGTTTGCTCCCTGCTGTTCTTATCCTTCGCTTCCAGGAGAGAGAATAGATTTTGGCAGAGCCTTCCTGCTGGCATAAGGTTCCCAGTGTTCCCAGGCCAACCCTCCTCGAGGGCTGTATATAGCCCTTCCTCTCATCAGAAAGGGAGATGTCTCCTCCAGGGTGCTGCAGAGGAGACTCTCATATTAGGAGTCAGTGGGCTGGGCATGTTGCAACTCAGCCTTCTTTCTTTTCCATTCTGAAAACACCAGGCAACTCCCAGCAACTGCCTTGCCTAAACAGAGCCCTCTCAGAGGAAGCTCCCTGCCCTCAAGAGCTTAGCTGCATTAAGCTGTCTGCACAGTGTCTCAGCACCTTATACCACAGCTATGTCCTTTTCCCTTGGCTGCATTACTGCAAAAATGCTTTGCAGGTCCCAGACATCTCTTCTGTGAAGATGAAGGATGCCTTGCTTTCCAGGCAGCCTTTATCCAGCATACACATCCCATCCAGGCAGCACAATTCCCTTGCACAGATGCTGCCTACAGAATTATGCCCAGCACTCCTGCAGAAGAGACCTTCTCGGGTGGCAGGGACAGAACCTTCCACGCACATTGCCCCGAGTCAGAGGGAGCTGGTCATCCATCCTGATGGTGAGGGGAAGGGGCACAAACTCTTTCCACTCCCTGCTAAATAAACATGAATTCTGCTGATATTCCAGCCTTAGGAAAACAAAGCTGTTTCCATTTAGCTCAGCTTCTGGGCGGAGATGCAGCTCCTCCCGCACAATCATCCATCAGGGCTTTGCTTCTCCGGGCAGAGATTCAGGCTGAGATCAAGAAGATGGAGGATTTGCAGTCAGTCCATGCTGGGAGGGCCTCTAACACCCTCAGGATTTTGCTCTCCCGAGCACTCCCTGTTCCAAGCAGCAGAGTGTGGGGGCCTCTCAGCTTCTGCAGCAGCTAACAGGTCCCCACAAGTTCCCTCAGACACATAACTCCAAATCTCTGCTGAGCCATGGCCTGCTGAAGGGACTTGGGAAATGGTGCTCATTGCTTAGACTGTATTTTAAGGGATGACAGCTTGAGCATCACCAGCTCTAGTGTCAGCAAAGTAGACCCAGAGCTGCCCTTCTAACCATGTCTTCCCCTGAGCAAGAGCTGAACTCAGGTAAGATTGAATACATCTTCTTCTTTAGCCCTAGGGAGAAGAGATAATGCACACCACATGGGCAAGCCAAGGATGCAGTGGTTCTTCCCCAGTACCTCTTCAAACACAGGCACCGATGACTACATGTAACAGCACAGCACTGACACCTGTGCTCAGAACAGTGCTCAGCCTGACCTTTGGGACCACCTTCCCAAGACTGCCAGCATGCCCAGAAATGGATCTGACAGCTACAGTGGGAATGCCCACAGATCCATTAGCTAACCTTCACATCTGCCAGGTACAAATACAGACCAACCCATACAACCAGTTGCATGTGATCAATACAACTCTATTGTTCAAGGGCTGCCTACTTCTCACCAAGGCTGAGGACAAAGGACTGACAGTAACTTATCTCCTACTGCATAGTCATACTGCCTGGGCTCGCCTGGCAGAAAAGCCACAGAAGGCATCACTGCTTCTGCTTCCAGGCATGGGTTCCAGAGGGCCTGAGCAGAACCATGAAAAGAGGTAGCTGTCTGATCATGGTCTTCACTAAGGCTTTGTGGGCTTCTACAGACCCCCAAAGGCTTCCTACCTCCAGACCAGGCTACTGTCCACAGTGAAGGTGCAGTCATCGTAAGCAGCAAATCCAATTAGGAATCATTTTAAAGCAGTCCCACCACTCAGGGAATTTGGGATTATTTTGGTCCAGGCAGCTCCTGAATAACGCAGCTGGCTTCTCTCTTAACTCTCTTTTGAAGACTCACTTCAGAACACACTGAAACCAAAAGCAATCCAATCTCTACTTAGAGAGCAGGTCTTTGTGGAGGATTCATGGGTTTTGTTGCATGTTTAGAGGGAATCTAAAACAGCACTGTTCTGGTGCACGGCTTCTGGGTTTCTGAATGTTAGCTCCTTACAAACAAACACAAACAAAGCCAATATACAGACAAATAAACAAAAAGAGAAACCAAATTCACTCATGTGAGAATAGATTTCCTGTCTTGGCACAGCAAGACAGGCTTAGAAGTTTATAAGCTCCCACTCTTGCACAACTCCTGCTTGTTAGCAATGCAAACGTACAAGAAGGTTGGGGACTGGGTATTTGTCCTGGAACTCAAGAGTCTCACAACCACTGACCTGGAATCGCCAGCATCCTCCACCCACCAAAACACCAAGAGCTTCTTCTACCTCTTCCTTATTGACAAATCAAACAAGTCACCTCCTGTGAGATCATGGCAGACCGACAAGAAAAGGTGTCTGTCCAGCATAATCCCCTCTTATCCAGGAGGAAACTATGGACTGGAAAACTCAAGCTGTTCCTTACAGTGAATAAGACTACAATGAATGTGACTCAAAGTTTGCAGTGCCTAAGAACCAATCCTCATACTTCCAAACACGAGCAAGATCTACCTAGCTCCTGGAAGGGAAATAAACTTCTTGCTTTTGCTGCTACAACTGTATGGAGAAAGTCTGATGCAGAAGCACAGAAAATACTTCGGTGGTCACATAGAAAAAGATGATGTTGTAACTGCAAGAAGCAGGCTCCAAATTCAGACAAGTCTAAGAGCATGGTTTCAAGAGACAAACGACCAACCTAAGAAGTGGCTTCCCTGCAACCAAAAGGGGAGTCCCTTCTTTTTCTTCCCCTCACTGCTAGACTGTTCTCTCCAATTCTTCTGGTCTCATGATCTTTCCAATAAGCCAATCCACTGAAGTGTCAGAAAGTCATCCTTGATTTTGCTGTGTTCATTTTTTCGCTGGTTCATTGAACTGAGCCGGCTCACCCAGAGGCCAGATGAGGACAAACACTCATGCAAGTGAAGCAGCAGAAGGGCATGACCAGGTGCAAAGACAGCAAGACTTTGCCTTTGGCTGAAAATGCTCACTCTAACAGGCTCATCAGCTAGCCCAGAAGCTGGCATGCTGAAGGGGACACTCAAAAATTTTTGGGAAACAATTCACCTAACAGCAGCAAGACTTTTAGGTCATGCAGTTCCACACCATGTTATAAGGTCCACAGGGAAAAAAACAAACAAGTGACTGAATGGCACAGGAAAACACACAGGGGCTGAAGAGAGGCATTTCAATGCAGACGAGTGACAGGGTGCAGGCACTCCCACACCTGCCTGCACAGCAGGGCTGCTAAACATTGCCTGGGCAGGAAAGGCAGTGGCCTGTGGCACAGCACCCAGAGTGGTGGTGAGAACTATCTGTCAGAGACATGCACAGCAGCCTCAGCAAATCCTTCAGGACATCTCTAGAAGGCAGTCAGTGGTGGACATGTCCCAGTGTCCTACTTGTAGCCATTGCAAAGGACAATAGCCAAATTCTCTCACTGAAACACGAATAAAGTGACATCCTATGGCCTCCATGGGGAGCAAAAGAGGAACGGCATGGCATGGTCCTTAATGGAATCCTGTTTCCCTGGGACAGTGCCAGAGGATTTAAGGTATGCCAGTCAGCTGCGCATTCAGCAATCCCAGCTCAGTGATCACTGGACTCTCTGTCTGACAGACTGGTCAAGAACATTCTGCCAGTGCCTGCACAGCCCCCCCATCCTCTGTGCAGAGCCTGAGGTCATATTCCTTACTGGGAAACCCTCAACAGGTGCTGTATCTCCAAGGGCACTGCTCTCCCTCCCCTCCAGTCCTTCCCCATAGACCGGTGGCACGGAGGGGTAGGGAGAGATCATCACTGCAGGAAAACTCATCAGCAATGCCCAGGATTGCAGGCACGTGCAAGGGCTGCCTGCTTGTTTGGGCACCGAGCCTCTCTTGGAGCAGCGATGACAGGGGTTTGGCCACCTCTCCCTGCCACCAACACCTTTGCCTTTCCTGAATTTTGTTCCTGTCAGATAGTCTTTCATTTGGGCACCAAATATGTCAGCTTCAGCAAACTACTTGGTGTCAGTCAATTCTCTGTCGGTCATTTGAGCCTCTCCAAAATTGTTGACAGCCAAGGGTAACTGTCTAGAAATGTCTCCAGCCCATGCATTGACTCTGCTTCAGAAGAGAGAAGGGCAACAGCTACTCTAGCAGCAATGGGCATGCTGAAAACAACTTGCAGGAATACAGAAAAACAAAGGCCAAATTGCCTCTCTTCAGGCAGCTTCAAGTGATGTTGACAGAGAAAGTCAGGAGTTCAGAGAAATAAAGGAGAAACTGAAGTTACCTCCTGGCTAAGCACCAGTAACTTGCTGTAATGTCTTCCTGACTATGACTGAGGGGCTTCTGCTGGAAGTTTGGGTGGCTACCAACAAAACCAGTCTCTGGCCCATTAAGTGAGTGAGTAGCAGCAAGAAAGACAGGTGTCTTTAGAGGTGATGCAGTCTAACACTTTGCTCCCATGTCCATGGACTCTTACAGAAAAGCAAAGATGATTTTAAAAAAACCCCATAAATGAACACTATGTGTACATTGTTGTACAGCAGTAGGCACTATTCCCAACTCTCCATCCCCACCAAGCTGACAGGACAGCAGCAGCACTTGTCAGGGAAAGGCACCTCTCCCATCTTTATTGCCTCCTTCAGCAAAAACCCTACAGCTCCAGCGGGATCTCACAAAACACTAAGTTTTGTGGAGGGGTTGCAGCTTGGGTACAGGAGCATCTCAGCACTGACCTGAGGCAGGTGCGCTGAAGGGCTAAGCTCTTTCTCACCCAACAAAGGACCAGATGATGCCACACTTGTCATCCTGAGCTTAACACACTCCACTCTCCTGTATGGACCTCTCTGAGCCCCAACAGCTATATCTTTACTTCTATACCCAACATGCAGGCACCCACCTGGGTACCAAAATGACCCAATCAACAGCAAGGTGACATAGAAATATGGAAAAAAATGGCTCAGTAACAGGTGGAAACTACCAGGAGACATCTCTGAGTGTCATCATTTTGCTAATACCAGCACTTAAAAGCACATCTCAGATCTGTGTACACTTCAGTGGGTACCACCTGGATATATTGCTCTAAAAACATCCTCTTGAGAAAGAGATTTAATCCCCACTCCTCCATCCACCCTGCTGCTACCGTGAAGCAATTCACCAACAGGACAAGGGCAAACTGATGACCTTCACAGTTCTCCTTCCACATGGAAGCCTATCCTATTGCTGCATGTGCCTGGGGACCATGACACAGTGTTGGGTACAAATTGAGTCCTTTGAAAGGACAGCAGGACCTAACCTCCTTATGTCAGCTCCCACAGCCCATGAAGGAGTTCCCATTGAGATCCAAGTTGCCTGGTCTCAGAGGCTGTGGCCCAACTGAGCGTGGTGCTAGTTGCCTGAGGACCTGAGGGAGCATCTTGCCAGGAACCAGGTTTGACTTACACAGATGGGACGTGCCTTGGGATGGGCACCTGAGCCCCCTGCAGGGAGGCATCTCGCCCTGTTGTGCTGGTCCTCTTCCGAAGGGAGCTTGTCGGGGACTGGAAGGCACCAGGCGGGTGGTACTCCTGCTCAGGAACAACCTCCTCACACCGGAAGCCCTGGAAGCCTGAGCGACAGGTACAGACTTGGGGACGGCTGCAGGAGCCCTTGTTCTGGCATGGTGGGTCGCAGACAGCTGTGGAGACACAGAAAGGTGGTTAGTAAACACAGGACTTGGCCCCATGGTGATGACACCCAGCTGGTGCAGCACAACCAGGGACGGTCCCATCTCTTCCTTGCAGGCAGGTGACCTTCACAGTCTGTGTTATTGCTGCTGTGGGTCTCTAACATAAGGTCACCCCCATGCTCCACACTGGTCTCTGCAGAGATCTTCTCCAACAAAGCTCACTTCAGAAAGATCAGAAATGAGCAGTATGGCTTGCAGAGAGCATATGGCCTCCTGCATTGCCTATAGTGCTCCAAGCAGGAATAGGACTTTAATTCCAAAGCAAGGGATTTCATGTTATCTTTAGTCTGGTTTGGGGTCTGATTTACACAGTGTCTCCAGCCTGTCCCCTCCAGAGCTTTCCAGCTTTCCCTCTGCAGCTGATTTTGGAGTCACTGCACTCAAATTCCTACACAGCTATGGGGACTTACAGTTCATTAACCTTACGCCTAAATCACCCTCCGAGCCTGTGTGTGTTCCTAATTACAGCACATCAGCTTCAGTTTGCGCCCTGGGAGGAAAGTGCTATTAATTATATACTGGACCCTAACACTTCCCAAGTCAACAGATGCCAAATTGGGTTTATAACCCAGCCAGTGGCAGTCAGGAAACCACAGCTCACCCCAGTAGGACCAGGCTCATTGCTCTGAGCAAGGGTAATTGAAAAGGCACTGAAAAACAGTGTTGTCCTTCAAAGAAAAAAGGGGCCAGCTGGCCAAAGGGTAATGAAACCTTGTTGGCCAACACAAAGCAGACATTAACCTCCAGCCACGTGTAAGCCCCATGAATGGATTTCAACTCATGCAGCCATCACTGCTGAAGTCCCCTTTCCCAGAAGCGCTGCCCTAAGGAGGAGGCTGCAGGAGCATCTGACATCCCACCACCTTCATCCCACCACCTTCACATTCAGCTGCTGGGCTTTCATGAGCATGTCACTCCCTCTCTGGCTGTGCTCTCCATCCCCATGGGATCCAAGCACACCTGTGAGAAACACTGATTCTGACCAACAAACATACAGACAGCTTTATCCTTGTGTGCCATCCATACATCATCCTGCTGTCACCAAGTGAGAGAAGTCCACGTGCAAACACTTGACATCCTTTCACAGCAGTATATCCTCCTTCCCTCATCGCAAAAATGGCCTGCCATCAGCTTTTCCTAACTAGATTCAGGGGTATGTTCACTGGAATGTTTCATGTGACATTTATTACCATGTTAACACTCAGGAAGAGAGGAAGACCTTCAGGAAAAGGAGACCCCAAATCGCATAGGGCTGTATAGGTTAAAGCCAGAGGTTTTGATGAAATCCCCCAGTAAAATAAATCAGCCAACGCTGCAGTCTCTGGAACAGGGACAAGGTGCTAGTCAGTCAGGAATTAACCGTCTCTGGGAAGTCTGGCACTCCAGAAGTTGATGTAATTTATAATACAAAACTCAGCTGTGATTTAAAGAGGCTGCCAGTCCCTACTGTTATCTCCCAATAAATGCCTGTTTTAACAAAGGCCACCAGTCCAGGAAGCCTGCCATTGAAAACAACCACTTCACATGCTGAAATACTGCAGAGCACGATGCTGGGACCTGGAACCACAGCAGTTCTCACAACCTCTCCCACCAGCAATGTTCATAGTCACGTTAGACTGTGCCCTTCAGCAGGAAAGCAGTGATAAGTGGCCAGGCACTTTTAAAACCCCCTAAGGCAGCTGATATAGAGAAGAGGAAGAAGGGAATGGGATTAGTCTTCTGGTCTTTTCAAGCAGGATGGGTGGGGAGCTGCCCTAGCTGAAACATTACAGATTAATCCCCTTTCTGGTTGCTTTTACAGACTCAGGAAGAACTTGAAAGAGCTTTAAAATTCACTAGATTTCACTCAGTTCAGCTATGAGATATAAGGAGAGCAGATCAGTCAGCGGCAGCGCTGCCAATGACAAGTGTGTGAAATCACCAATCAGACCCCCAAAATGATAACACTGACTGAAGAAAAAAGAAGGTTAAAAATATATACATATTTGGAATCTTTCTTTTTGCTTTCTGGTTTCTGAACCCAGGGGTTAATCTGAGAAGGTTGCTCCCTAGCTGTAGGGACTATAAACAGTTGCTGTTAAGATGACAGCCACTCATTTCTTCCCACTTTAGTCTCCAGGAGCTGGGGCACTAGGGAAAACAGAGTCATCTCAAAACTCTTAATAAAATGATGATACCTGGAGCACTGCCAAGGTATCATTAGTAGCAATCCTAGTTTGTTCAAGGGCATCTACTAGTGCCCTCACAGATCATCAAGTCTGGTACTGTCTAGTCATCAGTGCCTGAGGCAACTCCTCCCAGCAATGTCACACAAGAGTGAGGACCTCGGCATGGCTCTGCCCACCCACTTAGTCCAGGAAGGCAAGACCATCAGAGGGGAATGCCACCAAGCTCAACCTCCCATCACTTTGCAGGCACATGTGGCCCAGGATTGAGCAATGACATTTCAAGGGGACATTCAATTAAGTGAGTCCCTGCAGCTCTGCACATGCTCTTCACCTAAGAGGGTGGTGTATATCTTCACTGTAAGCAGCTCCTGCTCAGTCCCATTTAAATGTGAGGGAACCTGTCCATTGGCTAGGCCCTCCATAGGAAAACTGGGAAGGTCCTTAAGGACTTGTACCACTGGGGAGATTTAGTCCACCTTCTCATAGAAAAGTTATGGGTGTAAACTCAGTTCTAAGTTCTGACGATGACAGCACACCCAGAAGGGATGGACAATTTAACACAAGTGAGACCTGTGCAGGGTTACAGGCAGGTAGATCAGCAGCAGTGCAGGAATAACAGAGAAAAAACAGAACTTCAATGAAGAAGAGCCAGGGATCAAAAAGCCCTATAGCCACTGTACAGAAGAAAGACAATAGAAGGGAGCATGTGAATGTCATTTTGCAGATGTGGAAAAGCCCCAGGTGCTAATGTGACTGTCTGAAGTCACACTGTGAGGCCACAGCAGAGCCAGCGACTCAGCCTGGAATCCCTGCACTTTTTTCACTATCTTAACTGCAAGACCATCTGTACAAGATTAGAACACGCATTACTTTATTTAGTCCTTCCCGACGTACTGATTAAAATATTTCTTTTAAACTTTAAAACATTCATGTCAGAAAAAAGCTCACTCTGCATTCTCATCCCAGACTGGGGTGCTGCCTTCAGAAGCACGAAAGAATCATCATGAATAATTCTGATGAAAGTGGAGGCTGATAAACTAATATGGGGAAGCTGAGCAAGAGGATTCCCTTGCCCCTAAGCAGAGGGGAAGGACAATGAGCTAACAGGCAGCAGCTAAATTACTGACAAGTGTACACTGCAGCCACTACAGCCCCCAAAACATGGGCAGTGCAAGGGAGTTTCTGGACAGCTTGTGTATATAGGTTTCTTCACCAAATTAAGGACATAATGGCCAGAGTCTCACTCCAGGATGAAGTTAAACAGGCAGGAGGTTGGATGAATCATTCAGGCCCACATTCAGATCACTATCCCTAATGGCTACTTCAGTGAGAAGACCTCTGGAGCCTCACAGGATGCCCTGTATGCAGCTCAGTGTGGTGACCTGGCAGCCTGTGGGCAGAAATCAAGCCCACTTCAAGCAGGCGAGGTATTCCTTCAAAACTCCCTTAGTTCACTTCTACTTTCCCAGTAGACGTTGTGGCCTCAGACAGATTTCTCTTCTTCATCTTCTTCATCTTCCCAGTCACTAACTGGCTGAAAATTCCACAAGTCCTCACTGCACTTTGGTCCTCAAAGCTGGAGTTCAGTTATATGCAGGGATGTTGGCAGAGTTAAGTCCCTAGAAAAGTATGGGTAAAGGAAGAAACCACCACACTTGGTAGGTGAGAGGAGGTAAATTATGGCAACAATTTGGCCTATCCTCTCTCCTGTACCCAAGCTCAAATCCTTGAAAACCAAGGTCCTGTCTGACACCTGAATGCCAATTCTTTCCATGTTTCATCACTCCTAAGAGATTCCCTCTGGCTGCATTTCTACCCTAACTTCCCTGATATGCCGTGTATCAAAGACCATGAGATCAAACATTAAACAGCATTACAGTGCAGAAACTAACTGGGGTGGGCTGTCCAGCTTGCCTTGGCAGCTTTAAAAACAGCTGAATATCTCCAGCAGCTTGAGCTCCATCAGAAAAGCCCAAAGAGGGAGGTATCTGGGAATGAAATTATGTTTACACATCACCAGTTTCCACCTAGGTCCTCCCTGAGATTTACCATCCCTTGTCAAGGGGACACTGTCAGGCCTGATCATATTGACACTGTCCTTTTAATGAATTCTTGGGAACTAGGGCCCAGCACCTGAGCAATTGCTAGGCAGCTTGTGTGGCTGCAAGCCCAGATCTACTGCTCCTACCAAAATCCCTAATGAGAGAAAGATGCTGCCATGGCTGGCCCCGCACTGTGTTTACAGACGCTGTCTGGCAGCACAGCACGCTCTCTACCGTTTGGCTTCTGTCGGCAGGGGGGAGACAGAGAAGGGAGGTGAGTCAGCCCTTGGCCCCCTGCTCCCAAACAGCAATTGCTAATGCAATTACCCTAGCACGGCCAGAGCGTCGTCAAATCCAGCGGCAAACAAAGCGGAGCCTCTTTCCCTGCTCAACATCTGGGCAGCTGCTGCCCCTCAAGTGAAGGCAGATGCTCTCAGCTATACTGCGTTGGGCGTTCCCATCCAGAAAGCCTGCCCTCTGCCTGTGGTCCCTGTCCTCCTGGGACCAGGCAGGTGCAGGGGGCAGCAGTCCCCTGGGAAGGCCTACAGATGGGCTGGGTGGTGCAGTCCAGTTGTTCAGGGAGAGGGATCACAGCAGGATCTGGTCTGTGGCTTTGAAGCTATTGGGCATGGAGATGACAGCTCACTTGCCTCTGGTATGCACTGCACTTGTGCCTACCCAAAGCCCTTCCAGTGCTCGGTCAGGGAGCCCACAAAGAGCTCAGCCCCCAGGGCTATGCCAGGGCAGTCTGGAGCAGCAGAACACTTGTTACTCCCTCTGTGGGTAGGCAGAAGGGCCCTGACCAGGCAGCGTTGCACTGCAGGAGTGCCCTGCACCCCACCACCATTTTACACAACCCATGTGCTGCACTGTGTTCCAGCCCCACCCATGCCAGCCCTTGTGCCAACTCCATTAATTGCTTTCCTTAATAGCATGCAGATAATTTGCAGCCCCGATTTCTCCCTCAGCATCAACAACACTCATCCACATGAGCACAGACCCAGTGTGCTGGTTCCCACCCACTGGGACTTTCACAAACCTGTCTTTGCTCTGAGCAGGACAAGTGAGAGCCTAAGGCTTAAAACTCACACATAAACGTGCCACTGCGATGCCCTGCCCCACCACAAGATCCTGCCTGGGATGGACACTAATAATAATGAAGTAAACCCAGAATTATTCAGCATGCTCAGACTTTGCCAGCAGATAAGAAGAGCTGACCCACAGCCTGGCAACCCTACAGGGAGGCTGTGGCACTGCCTGCGCAGACCCCACTATGTCCTTCCCTGCCACAGTGCAGGGGACGTGTGGGGCCACAGCAGTACTCTAGGAGGTTTTAGGTGTGCACCATGGGACTTGCACTGGCTGAGACTGTCATACTCACGTTTGATGCAGCGGTTTGTGCCTGGAGCCGTGGTCCATCCTGGGCAACACTGTCTGCCACAGACATTTGGCCTAAGTGGAGAGACAAAGCAGTGTGGTTAGGAGAAGGGGAAGTCGAGGTCTCGCTGCAGCCAGCACCTCTGAGTCACCCATAAAATTATTTCCTGCAGCATCTGATATTTCCTTCCAGATGGACCAGCAGCTGAGATCAAAACCAACAGGACAAGGGCTGAGTTGTTTAAATGCTTGGAAAAGAAACCCCCAGGGATTATGTGAATGCTGCAGCGAGAGCGATCCCTCAGAGAGTATCTCCCTTTTGAACTGGCATTATGTTGGATTTCTGGCACAGCACTCAGAGGAACCATTTTCCTCCTGAGAGCAATTGGAGGCCAGCAGCCTGTGATCATTAAAGATCTCGCGGCTCTTCATGGTATTGGGGTGTAAATTGGGCCTGATTCCAGCTGTGGTCATAGCATCTCGCCTCCGCAAACATCCCAAGCTGCTTCGGCAGAAGAAAACACTTCATTCTCCACCTAAATGCTGCCGCCTGTTGCTGTTGATTGCTCAACCCTGCCCTGGGAGGGAGCACACACCAGCAGTCACCCTGGATGCTCCCCAGCTTGTTCTCCCTTTGCAAGCACTCCAGTCCTGTATTTGTTATATACCTCTGGCACAGTGACCCCAGGGGCTGGGGACTCTCAGGAGCTATGAAATTTGTATTTATCTAACGTGCACAGCATTACATTAATTCCAAGATGCTCAAATCATGTCCAGGGGTGTTAAATCCAGGATTGTGCTGCAGCAAGTTTTTGACCACCTTTACATAAATTACATACTCCCCACCTCTCCTTTCTTCTGTGTTTTCAAGTAGTGATCACTGTAAACATACAGCTATTAGAGACAGTGCTGGGTCTCTAAGAGGTGCCAAGCAGGCAGCTGATGCTGCTTCCTCTGGTCACATCTCATATTTACATGTCTATAATGAGACAGAATAACAAGTTCCAGAGTTATTCCAAGCGTATTACTCATCATGGAGGGCAGGTTTTGGGAATAGGTAACTTTTGCATGTCTAGATAGACAGGAAAGTACAACCATCAAAAGATAAAAAGTTAGAAATAGGCAGCCTGAAAGTGCTGGAAAGCCTCTGGAAATGAAGTGAGGAGTATGGTTTATTTCTAATGCTGGACAAGGCAGTTGGAGCTGCTGACAGAATTTACAGGAACCACGGAAACATGCACATTTGTCTTTTGGATTGACTTTAACACGAACACAGCAGGGTCAGAGGATGATCCTACTCTGAAATGGCATCCTCCTGACTCCTGCATCCACATGGCATGAGATGAGACTACAGAAGTGCCAAAGTTCAAGCTGTGGGGCTCACATTTTAGGAGAGCCAAAGATGGTGGGTGGCAAGGATCGTTGTGGTGTTCATGAATGAAGCTGCCTGTAGAAGTGCAATCACTTGATGTGGGAAGGGGAAGTGTTCTGAGAAGGCACAGCATTTTTAAAGTGTTATCTAGCCACTCAGGATCAATATTTTATTAACATGGGCAGATTTTTATAGGGAGAAAGCACTTAAATTCCCTTGGTGTGACTTTCTGCAAGCAGAACAAGCCAAAGTAATTCTAGCATCCACTCATATCTGCTCTGGCTGGGCACTAATTTCCAATATTTCATCTGTCAACCCAAAGAGATCTATGAGTCTCTTCTTTAAGACATTCCCAAAAAGTACCAAGGAAAGCAAACCTGCTTTTATTTACTGTGTAAGAGCCCACAAGGCCTTAAACTTTTTTAAGATGTCCTGGTCAGTAAATAGAGAAAACCACTGAGCTGGAGCAGGTCTTTTGGTAATCAAGGTCTACTGAGGTACTCCACAACAAGCAGCAACATAAGCATATTTGCTTAGATTGTCACAGCTCCCATTCTTCCATGTTTCTTGTAGGCAAAATAGCTACCTTCTCTAGAAGAGCTGCTTTGGTCTTGAACCACAGTTCTTCACAGGATTAAAGTTCAAGTTTTATCTACATCTCTCACATGCATGCTGGAGGGAGCATGTTGCTAGCTGCTCTCAATGCCAACAGCAAGCCAGAGGTTGTAGGAAAAAAGGTATGAGGCTAAAACAGACAGGGGCCCAAGCCTGAGCAGACAAGATCAGTCTTGAAGGCATGAAACTCCTGTTGGGTTCGGCACAAACTTCTCATTAACTGAGCCACTCTGTGTCATTGCCAACTCCAGACAAGAATTGCCAACCCCAGGTGAAGGGAGATGCCTAGCACCAACTAGGCTGATGCTCCTGGAGGGAGGACAGCCTATCATGTGCTGAGGGATGCTCTCAGAAGCAGGGGCAGAGGAAGTACCTGGGTGGGAATGTCCCTTCCTTCCATCACCTCCTGGATGAGAGGATGGGAAGAGATGGAGGCAGGGAGGACCTCCGGGACTAGAAGTGAGCAGTTGGAAGGAACATCACAGAATTAGTACTGAAGAGTAGAAAAGAACTACAGCTATTTCCTGGTGAAAGCCCAGTGGGAAGGACTTTACAGAGCATGGGGCCCAGGTAAGCAAGAGTATCAGCAGTGGGAAAACAGCTACTGGAGGCTTTGCTGCATAGGACTCGGTCCTGAGCACGTCTGGTTCTACTTAAAGCTTTTTGTTGTCATTTGCATGGCTTGAACACCATGTGGTTTCTACTGCCTTGCAAAGAATTTAGAATGAATCCTGTGGGGTTTAAGGAGCACGGCATGTTTACAACATTGAGGGATGGTGCCCGAGAGAGAGTGGTAGCCCCCTGCTGCATGTGTCCTGCTGCACATGCCATGACCAACACTTTGGGCAAAGACATGGCTCAAGCATGAGCCATGTGTGGGGCATGTCCAGCCTGGAGCCTCCCCACCCAGCACTCCTTATGGAGAACAAAATAGTAGCAGGGTCCCTCCAGGTCTGGTGTCACCACCATAGGAGTGACTGCTGAGGAGCTCCCTGTAGACACTGAGCAACCTCTGATCACCCCTCATCACACAGGAAACAAGGGCCTCCAAGGCAGCAGGCAGAGCTGCCCAGCAAGGGGACCTGCTGGGTGCCATAACACACCAAGCCCCTGGCAGGGCAGACCTAACAATGATGTAAGCCAAAGCCATGTTCATAACTTTGAAGCATTCAGCAGCTGCCCAACCTGAGCACCCAGGCTGCCTACTGCTTACCCACCCCTTGGAACCATAAGCATGGCAGCAAGGAAATGGGAGCATGACTGTCACAGCCAGGGCAGCCAGGGCTGCAAAAGGACCAGAAAATGGGTGGGCATATGGGGGGGTCAGCAGCTCTCCCAGGTGGAAAGAAATTCAACACAGTTCCAGATCAGAGAAGAAAGGAAGAAATGTCCTCATATGGGTCTCCCAAGCTGAAGTTCCACTGAACCTCAAACTAGGTCACACTCCACGCACTGTCCTATTCCCAGCCCTGACGCTGATGCCAAAACAAGCCTTCAGCAAATGCTCTGTCTTTCCTATCTGTCTCCTTACTAGTGGAATAGGTCAATTACTGTATTTACCTTCCTAAGGGCCGGGTCAGCTAGCATATATCTTAGGAAATGAAACATTCCTGAGAATGCTCACAGATGTTCGGACTTGATTGCCTTTATGACTGTACTGTTACAGGGCTCATGGGCCACTTGGCACTTTTCAAAATACTCCTCAGCCCAGCTCAGACTGCAGTGGACTTTTTCCAGTAGCCAGTTTACCCTTTTTGGAGAGAAAGGGCATTGAATAGTTCAGAGAGATGAATAACCACAGTGCCAGAGAAAGCCCCATGGCATAGTTCAGTGCATTTCTGGTAAAATGCAGAGTAGGGCTCTGGATCCACAACTCAGTTCCTGCTTTAAGTGCCAGGTACACCCTGAGGTTTCCAAAGAGCACAGCCAGCAGTAAGCAACTGCAAATCAAGTTTGCTCCCCATTCTGTGGCTAGCCCACACCCAGGTATAACCCCTGGCACATTGTGAGAGCTTGGTGCGCAGGAGCTCCCAGGTGCTGCTCACAAACCTGCTCCTTTTCCACGACAGACATCTCCTTGACACTCCCCACAGAGCTGAAGCCAGTACCATGAAGCCTCCCTACATCCAGAAGTACCATTCATTGCTCTGACTGGATGCACCAGCACTAACTTCACACTGGGCAAAAGAGCTGCCACAAGGCAGCCCTTCATCCCCTGCTTTGCTGCTGCAGCCAGAGGCCACCATCAGGATCAGACCCCTACTATGCAGAGGCACCCAGAATTGGAAAAACCTGCAAGCTCTTGCAGTGTTATCTCAGACGAGAGCCAAACAACCATAACAGGCACTAGGGAGAAGGAAAACAAGAAAACGGTAGTAAGATCATGGCTTTTACATACTTTCAGCATGTGCACAGCCTCAGTAATGATCACATACTGTTTCTGAAGCATTCAATAGAACCCTTTTCTTACCTCTTATTTTAACAGCAATCTATGCATCATCTTTCAGCTTCACACAGAACTCTGTGCTGCCAGATATGCTGACTCCATTCGGGCCACTTACAGCATCCTCACAGGAGGCCAGGGGGACAATTAGATCATCAGGTCTGCCTTTCTGCAGGAAAGTGAACTTCATCCAACTGCATATGAAATATTTGCAGTCAGACCCAGTGAAGAACATTAGCAAAAGGCTGTTGGCATCGATGAGTCACTGAAAATCCTCTGCCAAGTCCACATCAGCATTAACTGCCTCTGCTCCTAAGCACTCCTATACACACATTACAGCAATAACCTATATGCCACAAAGCCTGGGTAAAGCAGGACTATACAGCCATAGATGGTGTCTGCAACAGCAACTAAACATGAATTGGTGTGTAGAATGCACAAAAAGAAAATGGAAGGGAGAAAGAATGAGTGTGGGACACTCAGTCTGTTACCTGGCAAGTCTCACAAGTCCCTTAAAATTGTCCAGGCAGGTACTGGAAGTAGAGCCTTCCCCAGGTTACTGTCCCATTACCCACCTTCCTCTGACTTCGTGTATATCACCTGAAGATCACCACGGTGATTCACCTTCCCAGCCACAGGGCAGAGGAACAATGTGGGGGGTCACATCCCAAGGGACAAAGCAGTAGAGGGAGGCGCCTACAGTGTCCTCCCAGCAGGACCAGCCAGTCCAAATTAGAGATGCACTGAGCACATGAGTACAGCCATAGCTGGCATGTATCAGCTTGGGAACTCCCTACCCCATGACACTTGGGAAAAAAATGTTTCTAGTCAGGGGGGCTGGAGAAACCAGCAGGTTAAGCAGACTACAGCAAAGCAGTGATGTTTTGGGGGTTGTATTGTTTTCCTCACTCAATGTCAGAAGTCAGTAATTTTCTGTGGTGCTTGCTGTGGTACCAAAAGTCACCTCACACTGAGTCTTCAGGAGAAAATACTAAAACCTGGCTCTTGAAAGACTTGCCGTTTGACACACTCATGGAAGTGTTTGAGCAAGTTGTGCCTGCAAAAAGGTCAGACATAAGCAGGGTGGCAGACACATCCAAAGAGTCACCAGGAAAAAAACTCAACCTTGGGCATGCAGCTACATACAAAGTGAGAAAATAATTATCCAGAAAAGGATATAGTGCCAATAAATATAGTTTCCAACTAAACAAAACTCTATGAGGCTCCAGAGCAAAGAACTCTGACTGGGAAACCTGGAAAGGCAACCCACAAAGGAGTTGCTATTTTAAGCCAAAATAACTGTATAAATAAATAGCATCAGGGTTTAGTGCAGCCTGCAAAGCTACCTGAGTAGGGGAAAATGAAGGTTGTCATACCAGAGAGTAGTAGGAGTTCAGTGTAAACAGCAGAACAGAAAATATCCCACCTGGCAAAAAAATGAAACATCATAAAATGAAGTTTTTTAGGGGCCCTGAGTTTCCTGGATGAAAATGTGTCTGGTGAAGCAAGGGGCGTAAGAAGATGGATGAGGTGGAAGGATGCAGTCTCGCAGAATGGCTGGAGGCAGCAGCAGCTAGCTTTCCATGAGGAGCAACACCATGTGGTTACTCATGGACAATTACTTCAGCTAGGCTTTCTCATAAGCTCCAAAGACAGTAGGTCACAGAGAAGCTTCAGAAGTCCTGATTTGGACTCCAGAACAGACAGAAAGCAATTCTGTGCACTTTTCAGAACTGAAGTTCTCGGGGATTGGAGAAAGCCCCGTATCCCCAGCCCATATCTTCCAGCGCAAAGTAGAGGCAGAAAGTGCAGCATAGACTGCATGAGGAACACAGCACTAGGACACAGCTCTTTCTTACTCTAAGCTTGAAGGCAGTGGCTCTGATACAGCTGATGAACAGGTAAACAGCATGTAAGTGCTGGACTAATCATCCCTGTTTACACCCTTGATTAAAGGATGAAAGCCAAATGCAAAGAGATTCAGCATTCTTCTGAACACAGCGTGAGCCTTGAGGCTGCCCACGTGCTCCTGACAGCAGTGCAGGCCAGCTGTTGTCACCATAGGCAGCTGCAGTCTGAAAATCTGGTAGAGACTGTTCAGGGTAAGTAATTGAAAAGAAACGTGCTATGTATCAGATGACTCAAATCCAACTGAACTGCCACATGTTCCAAAAGCAACACTGACAACACTTGAACTGCAGAAAGGGTAAAATCAAAAAAAGTCCAAAACCTGACTGAGCAGGACTGGATTTTCCCAAGACTCTCACTCTGGGTGGCTGACAAGCCAAGATAATGGACAGGGTAAGCTCAGGACCTACATGTCAGCTGTTAGTGATAAATTCTTTACAAATCAAACATAATTGAAGTAGAGCAAACTTGGTGCTTCTTTGAATTTGTTGAAGGAAAAATAGAGTGGCACAGAAAACATCTGTATCTCAAAATTTTGGAAGGAGATGAGTATGGGAGAGAGAAAACTCAGGGACACACCTTTTCTGTTCTAGTGAAGCTCCCCACCCAACATTAGCAGAAGACATTTCTGCCCATGTCAGAGGGCCCAGAGCCTGCCTTCTTTATCCCCCTAGCAGGGCTCACAAGGAGGGCAGCCTCATGCTGCCACATGGGTCAAACTCCTGCATGATGGTTTCAGCAGCTCTTCCCAGGTGGCAGAGGAGATCATCTCCAAGGGCATGGAGCCATGGAGGTGCAGAGAGGGAACTGCAGAGGAGGGGGCCCAGGGCCAAAGGGTACTAAGCTGCGCCAGACGTCCTGCTCGCAGACTTCCCTCAAAATGGAGCAGCTGGCCTTGCCATATGATATCCCCTCCACCTCCACAGAGCTGTAGCCAGAGACTGGAGCTGGAAGCAGCCCTGCCAGGCAAGTCATAGGAAGCCTCCTCTGGCTGAGCCAGCTGAAGCCATGGGAAGCTGCGGCGTGGAGTACTTACAAGGGGCCCATTATGGGAGGAAGAAGCCAAGACGCCAGGTACCTGCAGCAAGAGCGGCAGCAGCCAGGCTCCGTCTCCCTGAACCAAGCAAGCCCCTCCAGCCTCTCCACCACCTAAAGCACCATAGTCATACTACATCCTCCTCGGGAGTCCCTCACCCCGCATGCCTCCCAGGACAACCGCGGGCAGTCCCACAGCCTGAAAGGGACACTGCCTGCTCCCCCGCAGCTGTGCGGCCAGCCGAAGCCCTGATGTGCCAGGAGACGGGCATCGCAGCCGCCCACTCCTGAAGGACGCGCTCCCACGGCTGGCAGGCGGCGATGCCGCCCCCCGCTCAGGCTCACTCCCCACGCGTCCGTGCGCACCGACACACACGCACCGACGGGCGGGCGGGAGCGCCGCGGCGAGCACCAGTGGGTTCACACGCCGCTGCGGTCCCAGACCCGGGGCAGCGCGGCCCAGGTCCCCGCACATCACCCCCGTGACTGCCCCGACATCCCGCGGGGGGACGGGACAGTGCCCGGAGCGCCCGTGGGACGGAAGAGAGGATGCAGCACGGGGTTCGGGATGGGACGTGGCCCCTCCGGGGCTCCCCGGCGCCGGGACCACCGGGGCTCACGCTACGCACCTCAAGCAGAATCCCCCCCGGCCGCAGCACTTCCCCCGCCATCCTCCCTCTGCCGTTTGGCTCCTTCGCCCGGGGCACGATCCTCGCCTTCGGCCCGCCGCCCGGCCGCTGTCGGGAGGGGTCCTGCCCGTTCCTCTGCCCCGCGCCGGGACCGAGCCCGGTGTGACCCGCCTGGCCCCGGGCGGCGGGCAGTCCCCGGTCGGGACGCTGCCTCTGGCCGTCGCCGCCGCTCGGGCTCCCCACGGCGGCCGCGGAGCCGCGGTCCACGTGGAGGGCGGCGGGGAGGGGCCGTGACGGTGAAGGGGACCGGGACGCCGGGGACAGGCTGTGCGCCGTGCCCACCGCCCCCAGGGCAGCCCCCCGGCCCCGCGGCCGCGCCGCCCCTCCCGTGC
>VXBX01007003.1:306464-352448 GCA_013400415.1 Scytalopus superciliaris | reverse complement strand
CCGCCCCATCCCGCGCCGGGACTCCGAGGGGACCTGCCGCCCACCGACACTGCAGACGGCAGTGCTGGGGCAGGGGCGCGGGCTGCCGGGCGGCCCCTGCAAGAGGAGGAAGAGGAGGAGGGCGGCCGGCCGCGCTCGCCGGGCTGCCAGCGAGCTCCCGCGCTCCACAAGCAGCTCCGAGCACCTTCGCGCCTGCCTCTGGCACTGGCAGCGCCTGGAGGGGATGGAGGGTTTTATTTTTGGAAACCTCCCCCTTTGTGTCTTTTTGATGCTGACATCCCCCCTCTCCAGAGGACACGGCTCGGCCCCCCTCCTTAGGAGAGGAGACATTCCAGCAACACCCACTTTGGCAAAGGGAAACAAACTACAACAGAGAAGCCTTAACCCCTGCCTGGCCGTGGAGACCCGGCCGCCGCCGGCCCGGGAGCCTTGACTGCAGCCCCCGCAGCCCGCCCGCCGCCCGGCCCGCAGCGACTCGCCGGCCCCCGCCGCAGCTGGGAGCGCTCAGGGAAGGTGGAGCAGCCCCAGGTGTGGAGTGCACGGAGCAGGAGACACGGGTGCCGAAAGAATACACCGCCGTCCCTCAGCATCTGGGGACTTCTGAAGCTTCATCAGCACCACTCGCCCTCTTGCTGCTCTGGATCGCGTCTCACAGGAGAAAGGCACGGCAATGGGAAGAACCTTATCTGTCATCCCACCCTGGCTGCAGACCTCTCAGATCGCCTCAACCCAATTCAAGGCTTTATACTCTTCTTTGTATAGGTTCAGGCTAGAAAAGGACTCATCTAAAAGCTCCAGGTCCTTCAGCTAAGAGAGATCTTTCAGGAGACATATCCCAGCAGCTTAGAGTAGATGTCCATCCTTCTCTGCATCTGTCTTCTGAGTACTAAAAGGTTGAGGGAGGACTTGACATGATTGCTTTGCTTTATATGTACTGAGAAAGACTGAAGGAAGAGTAGGAGGAGGGAGACTGGGGTGGGAGTTGCACAAATCCCATTTCAGTCACATTCAACAGCATGGCCTTGTCCTCTGCCGCATCTCTGCAGTTTTCTGCTGCTCTTGGTCGTCTCAGGCAAGGAGCAAATCCTCCCATTGGAGTGCAGGCACTGCCCTTTATTTGGGGTGGGCTCATACTGACCCACAGCAATGTTGGTGAGCTTGGTGTGTGGCTAAAGACCTCTCACTGTATCTCTACACTTAAGGAGGCAGAGGAGGGCACCACAAGTGCTCCCAGGAAGGAGATGCACACTGATGTGTGTTCCTGCAGTGGGTCTTGTGGTCAGTAATGCTTACCAACCTCATCATGCCAAGCTTAGGTGGAGAAGAGGTGCACCTCACACAGCATCCCAACTCCAAGCACTGCAACTGGATGTTTGTGGAAGAACACAAGAAACTCTGTGAGCACAGAGTGATCCTTCGGGTATACCCTTACGTCTTCCAGCAGCCCATAGGTAGGGGCTCCTTCAGCCAAATGCTGCAGCTCAGCCACTGAGTTTAAAATTTGTCATATGAATTCATGATTTTATCTGATTTCTTTTGTCCCTTTTGATGCATGAGGTGACTGCAACATAGAGCACTGGCTCCCTCAGCCCATCACAGCACCCCATCCTACTGCCACTCGTCTCCCTCCAGCCTCTCCTACTGCAGGTGCTGTCTCCCCTGGACCTCACCAAGCTGTTAGCTTCCCAACAGCTTTGTGGCAGAGAGGTCTGTCCAGCTCCCCCAGGTCCTCCTCTCCAGTCTCCAGCATTTGTGCTCCTAAAGCCCCTCTTATTTGAAACCAGTGGCTCCATCTTACTTTTTCTCATTGCCCAACCTTTAGGCTCTCTCAGACCACAGCCATCCCCTTCTTGGGATGGAAGCACTGCTTTTTGCCCTCCAGGGTGCTGTGAAGCTGGAAAAGAATAAGAAGCACAGGGAATGAATCCCTCTGCACACTGAGCCTGGAGTGGAGCTGGAACTCAGCACATCCCTTCTGGCTGGGGCTGGCAAGCAAGGGAGGGGGAACCTAACTTGGCAGGTAAGGAAGTGTGACCAGAACGAGGGGCTGAATAGGCTCAGGCTTTGACCTTGGTGCTGGCAGCTGGCTTATAGGGCAGCAGAAATGCTGCTTTGGCACTTCCTGGGATACAATCAGCTTGCTTATCTGCCCTGTCAGGGCAGAGACATCACTTGGGCAGGGGCTTGTATGGCTGCAGATGCCATGAGCAGTGCCCAGTAACAGCCGTGGCTTATTTCTTTGTTCTGAGGAAGAAGAATGTCCTTTCCATCCTCACCTAATTACTTTCTTATGCAGCAGTGGAAAGAATGCTTGTGCCTAAACCTGAAATGAGAAAATTATCAACACCATAAACAAAGCCATAAACAAAGCAGCCAAAAGCCTGGACAGTGCTCAAAGCTAGAGCAGGCAACCCCGGAGCAGGGAGCACAAGTGGATTCCTCCTTTCTGGAGGTGCTGGGGTCACTCCGGGGAAGAAGACGACTTGAAGCAGCCCCAGGGGATGATACTGCCACAGGAGCCTGCACTCAGGACCCGACAGTGGTGGGGCTACAGGAGCCTGTGCCTCCCTAATGGGGCTGAGGAATGAAATGGGCAAATCGAACGGAGCCACTGACGGCTCCCCCCGCCCCTGGCACCTCTTGCAGCCACCCCTGGCTGCGGTGGAGCCTGGCCCAGGGAGCTGGCATCTCCTCAAATCAGCATAGCTCTGTGTTTACAGTAACCCCCCAGAGCTGGACACTGAGCTCCTTCCAGCCTCACACATGCAAACACTCGTTTGCTTTTGCAGGGATGTGCTGATGGCGTTTGATCCCGTGGAAGCGCTGCAGCAGAGCCGGGGCCAGCTGAGGGCAGCGGCCCCCAACCTCCCCACCCCAGGGCTGTCTGGCACAAGGGGCTGCAGGCACAGGGGTGATGTGCAGTTGCCCTGTGGCTCATTTAATATTTGGCCATCCCCAAAAACAAATCCGTCAGTAAAGGGAAAGGGCAGGGTGTGTGGGGAATCTTAGTGCAGGTTGGGCTCCAGCATGTGGCTCAGTAGGGGCTCAGCAGGCAAACATGAAATACCTCATTGCTCAGGAACTCGCACAGGCAGAGTGCGGATTGTTGGGTTGCTTGCTGCCGAGATCAAACCCACGCCTGGGAAGAGAGATCAGCAGCGAAGAGAGGATGGGGCAGTAAGCTGACAAGCAGGGCTCAACAGCCCAGCTCCCATCAGCAGGGAGCACAGGGCTCCTCCAGGGAGGCAAGCTTCAGGTGGGCAGCTCAAAGTGCTCTTTGCTGCCTTCACTTTTCTTAATTCACCATGTGACTTTCTAGGCAGCAGACATGGCACCAGAGGAGAGGCCGAGGGCAGGCACACTTGCAGCACCTCTCCAAGCCCATGCTTTCCAGGGCCAGGGCACCAAAATGAGTGAGGCAGACCCGGAAGCCAGTTCAGGGGTTCATCAGACCCTGCAGAGAAGTGTAGCAAAGGTGGTCTGTGTTGATGGCATTGCCCTTTTCACCTGCCCTATCTACGGCAGAGAAGTTGGGGTGCTTGGGCACCTGAAGACTGAAGCCATGGGGCCAGAGACAGAGGGGTCAAAGTGTGCTGTGATCTCAAAAGAAGACCGTAAGTTGCATCTTCTTGACCCCTCTCAAAGGACAGGAGCCTCTTCAAGCCTGTGCTGATGGGGGCCAGGACTCCTCACACCTTTATTCCCCAACCCACTGAGTCCACACCAGCTCTGCACAATTCCCTTGGAGCAGTAGCACCTGGGAGTCATGCTTTCAGGGCCAGTTGGCCCCCAGATGTGGCTCCTGGCACTGGATCCCTTCAATTAATTAGCCCCTTTTCTTCCTTTTCAGAAGGGTTCGCAACCCACATATGCTCTTCCTCCGCTGCAAGCAGACCCTAACACACTGCAGATGGGACACATTCCATGGATTCAGAAGCTGCCTGCAGCTCCTGCAGGAAGAAGGAGTGCTCCCCCTGCTCAGGGCTGAAGGGCAGGGGAAGGTTGGCCAGCTTCACTGGCTTAAAAACTGGGATGTAGAGCCAGCCATGTAGAGGTACAAGCCACAGCTCCTCTGAAAAGAGCCATCTCACACCAGGAGGGAGAAAACGGCAGCTCTGAGGAGCTGGATAGAGAAATAATTTCGAGCCAGCAGTGCAGAGAGATCTCTGGAGAGCATCTCTGTAATCACGGGCATCAGAAAGGCAGGAAAAGCAGCTTCTGAATTTGCAAACCCAGGCAGAAAATCCTCCATGGACAGCATTTCCACCCCTTGCCTTTGCCATGAGATACACACAGCTCAGCACACTCATGGCACCCAGAGAAGGAGACATTCCCACCCAATAGATGAGCCACTCCAGCCAAACACAGTGCCTGGTCCTCCAGCCACTCTTAGTGCATCCCTTAGAGTTTTGGGGTATATCTTGGCCTCTCCCTGTGAGGAGACCACCAGCAGGCAGCTGAGAGCTGTGTAAGGGACAGTTTGTTGTCAGAAAACAGAAGAGAAACTGTCCATCAGTTCCTAGCTGAAAGCCAAGGTTTGCTGGTTTTATTGTTCCTTCTGGACCATCTCTGAGATGGAGGCACAGACCAGGCAACAGTGTCCAACAACTGGACTTCTTGGTCGTGCTGTTGTCTAAACATATGTCCACTCATTAACAAAGGGCTGAGACCACGTGCTGAAAAAGAGGTTACAAGAGTAGACAAAAACCTGCTGCTAGGAAGAAGAAACCTGGAGAGCAGGACCAGATGACAAACCCAAGGGATGGGAGTGCAGAGTGAGGCAGAGAGGAGATTGCTGTGGGCTAATGCTGTATAAAGTCCCTGGTTGGTCTGGCTGCACAGCACAGCTGATTCCTTATTTATCTGTCATACTATTTAGAGCCTCTTGGGCAACTCCTCAGGAGAAAAACAAAAAATCACCCAGCTAGACGCGACTCATGCAGAGCTACAGCAACTCAGTAGAACCTGTCCATTTATAACTAATGAAATCATGTTTGCAACTATGCAGCCTCCCCAAGAGCTGGTCTGGCCTCTCTGTTTCTTCAATACCTGTGGCTGGAACTGCACATGGTGGGGAAAGGGGCCTGGAAACCAGGAAAACCTGAGCATGCCTGAGGAGCAGAGAGGCTGCCCTGAACAGGAAATGCATTCCCTGCAGGAGCAAGCCTGCTCAGGACATCACCCTGATGGGAGGCTTCAACTGCTCCACTTAACAGTCATCTGTCCTCACAAAAGGAGGAAAGGAAAGATGGAAGCAGAACCTCTTGTCATTTTTATGGGCTGTGATCCACAAAGAGGGAATGCTCCCCATGTGGTCAGGGCACTGCTGAAGGGAGTGTGGAAAGGGCCCTGACAGTGTGAATTTCCACAACATTCTCTTCCTCTTTCCACTGGGGTCTCAATGTCAGGAGGCTCTTCCTGAGGCAGTCATTGAACATCAGCAAGTCACAGACTGGAAGGGAACAGGGAAGCAGGAATAGCAGCTTGAGGGTATGCAGGGAGCCTGAAATGCTCTCCTCAGTGGAAAGTCTCCCTTCTTGGTATCTGGTACAACTTCACAGACAGTACTTCCCAAGGAGCCCAACACCTGTAGAAAATACAAGAGATGCAAACAAGTTGACCCAACAGTGAGAATAGAAGAAACCAGGCAATGCCCAGACTGTGCTGAAGAAGCTCTTCCTGAGAAATTCCTCCCACACTGAACTTCTCAACAACAAAAAGACCAGAAAAAGCAAACCTGAATCAAACCTTCAATTCTACAGTGTTTGGGATTAAAGTAGTTTCATTCCCGCTTCTGATTTCAAAGAATCTTCCTAAAAAGCAATGATTCATTTCCTTCAAGTTGCTGTTCCTTCCTTAAGACCCTCACCTTGGTGGCCCAGGGTGTGTGGAACTTGGACTTTAAGTCCTTCAGCCCATCAGCTTTGCATAACAAAGTGAAACTGATGATGGTCACATAGATCCTGAAATAGGAATGATCCGTGGGGTTGATGTTATATCTGTATATTAGTTTGTTTACTCTGCCATCCTGAAATTGTGGGTTTGCTCCCATCACAGGATTTTAGGTGCTTTCCTACCAGTTTGGCCACAGCAATGGCTGTGTGAGCAGTGATCTCAGCTCATTAGAATGCAGTGATTTCAAGGGGATGTTTAATAGCTTATTAATAAGTGAATCTTACGGAACTGCAAAAAGTGGCAATTATTAGGTGGCATGTGTTAGAGCTTAAATAGTCATCACGAAATAGACTAGTGTATTGACACTTTACAATCCCATTGGGTAATTATCAGGATTAGGCTGAGTACCCAATTTCCCAGCTATGACTTCATTGGCTGGGAATTCAGCTCCCTGGTGACATCACAGTTCCAGAAGTCTCCCTCACTAGTTGCCATGCTGACTATACTGTCACCCACTCTACACATAGGTGTGGCACACAGCCTTAAGAAAGCACCCAGATTCTTACAGGATAGAAGAATAATGATAAATGAGAGTTTAACAAGGAAATAAATGCAGGACAATTGCAGAGAAGGTGAGCAAAGCCCCTTTTTCATGCCACACCCCATCAGGTCATAATCTGAGAAAAGCAAGGAGCTTGAGATTCGGAAGCATTCACTTCCCACCCAAACAGCGGCCACACCAAGCACAGAAGTCCATAACAGGATTCAAGAGATGGCACTCATGATTCTCCTGCCTCTCCTAGAAGAGCTTGGAGCTCAGGATAAAAGCAGGGACAATGGAAGCCTGCCCTCTCCGATGATGATTACCTCTGCCTCCGTACTCTGGCATGCATGTTCAGGCTCTGCCTCTGCCTCCCCTTCCTCTCCCTGTCACCTACTTCAGTCCATCTAAGCACACAAGAAAGCCTTGCACAACTTAAGGACACAGCAATGCCAATAGCACAGGTGGCTACCTGCCTTCTCTCAAGGCTAGCAAACTCTGACAGCAGGGTGGCAGCCAAGGAATGCAGCTGGCATCATGGAGGCTGGAGAGACCTTCTCCTTCCTTCATCCCGTGCATCCCTGAGCTCAGGGAAGCATATCCTGGAGGATGCCAGGCCTGATTGAGGTGGGGAGCTCCCCATGTTCCTGGGGAACATCCCTGCACCGGCAACACCAGGCCAGAACCGCCTGCTCTGAGGCTGTGCAAGCTAGGCTGGTCTACAGGTAGCTCCTGCTACAAAGGAGCAGGAGGAAGGCAGTCAGGGATACAGAGCAGGAAAGGTACTTGCATAAGCCAGGAGTGCAACATGGGAGCAGATGAAAATGAAGCAACAACACTACCTAGTCTTATGCTCAGTGTAAGGGAGAAGGGGATGTTGAAGGCTTCTGACTGGGCACAGAGCACAGCCAGGGCTATGCCAGGTGCAGAGAAAGTGCTATCGGAGGGCCCTTCTCAATGCCAGTTTGGTCTCTTGTTCCGTGGGAAGATGGGACTGAAGTGGCCTTTGGCTTTCCTCAGCACTGCCCCCAGCCTTGCAGCCCACTTTCAGCAAAGGCAGCTGCTCCTATGGCAGGTGTTGCCTACCTGGTTGCTCTCAGTCAGGCTCTGTTTCCCAGCAAGCTTGGCTAAATCTGTGGGAGCTATGAAGGGTACAAATGTCACTGACAAAAGCTTTAGGCTACAGAAATCACCAGTGGTGCTAAAATCCTATGTGAGAGCAACTTTGGGGGGTAGAGCAATAGGCCATCAGTATTGATCTTATCTCTGAGCTTGCAGGCACAATGTGTAGTTAAGGTCGATGAAAACTACAAAAAATATCACAGAGTCTGGTGGCCAACTCTAACCCTGTGCCTCCTCAGCAGGTCAGATCCAACTAAGGCCGATGCACCCCAGGGATGCATCCATGCTACTCATACAACCAGGGCAGCCTCTTCTGTGACAGCTCCAGTGCTCCTAAGCAGAGTGGAGGGGTTGAGGGATATTCCGGTTTACCCCTTTCTTCCCTCACAGTCTGACTCTGGGTTGCCGTGAACTACAGCTGACCCACAGTTCTCTGCCTCACCTATCTCTGCCCCAGTATCCATATCCTATATGGCACCAGCCCCTTGGCCCCTGCTCAGTTCCAGCCTCCAGCTGGCTTTGGGGCCACTGCTAGAAACATTATAGCACACCTGTTCTTCAGATGACGGTTTACAGCCAAGGCTAGCACATCTGGATTGTAAAACAGACATTTGGAAGTTTATCAGCATGTTTCCAAACAGTCTGGGTATGGCAGAAACTCTGTCTCATTCCTTTAGAGAAGGAAGCAGCTGGACTGAACGGATGGTTTGGTGCCCTTCTCACGCCCCATGCAGGCTGGGCCGAGCCCCTCCCGCCACCCCAACCCAGAAACTGAATTGCCTCTTCCTGACACTAGTGGTCCAGGAAACTGTGTCAGCAAGGCTCTAGGAGGAAAACCGGGAAGTGAAATCCACTGCCCTTCCCACCCCAGAACCTGCTGACACAGCTGTACCAAGCCTAGACTTCAGCCAAACATCTCCCAGAAACTCCACGTGCTCAGAAAATTGATTGGGAATCTGCAGCATATGGGTTGGGTGGAGGTAACTGACTCCATAAGCTTGGTCCTGTGCAAAGCTCAGCTGCCAAGAGCCTCCAGGGCTTTTCCTCTCTGCAAAGTCCTGAGCAGCAGCAGCATCAAGCTGCCACTAATGGGTTTGTCAGCACCAAGCAGATCTAAAGGAGGAACATGGCCCACTGCCCTGAGTTGTTTCACGTGTGCAGCCCCTCTCATTGTATTAGTTTCTCAGATATGCAGTGCTTACACCAGTGCTAACAACAGACCTCCCATGTAAGCATTTAGTAACACACTCTGATTTCAGTATCTTCCCAGTCATCCAACAGCAAGAGAAACATGGCTGATATTTCAGGGCATGAGTGACACAGAGGCAAGAGACACAGACTGTGTCTTTACAAACTGTAAAGCTGATACAGCAGGAGGTAGCTTTATCCCTAGCATGTAGGAGAGCTTTGGTAACATGGTGGTTGCTTCCCACAAGATCTTCAGATGGTCTGGGTCTATGTGCAGAGTAGCTATTAACAATCCTTTCATCCTCTTCCATTTTGACAGTCCACTTGCAGGTGAAGGCAACATTCCTGTTCTGCAGTCCTGACCACCATGCTATGCCCTTATCACCCCTGAAAGAAACCACTCTGCTAATCAGTGGCTGAGCACTGCACAATAATCTACAGGAGCTGGCAAAGGTGGCATTAAAGGAGAAATTTCTTTCAAGCTGGATCAGTCTTCTCACTTCTGTGCAATGCAGTAGACTGCAAATGTACTTATACCTATTTTACAGCCCTTTGGTGGCTTGGGAAAACCTGCATTCTTCAGCAGCTCCACCCAAGTGAATGTCTTCCCTCCCCAGCCCACGTGGTATCAGTAATATTGAACTACCTCTTTAGAGTCACAAATTCAAAGAGCTTCCAAGCTCAGAAGATTTTAGTGGAAGAAGCTGGGAAGAGATGAGGATGAGAAGGTCAGGGGTAACCCCAAGCCTTCAAACACTGTACCTGGAGCAATGGAGATGCAAATACATTTCTATAGTGCTTTGCACTCAGCCAGTTTCTTTGTCCTTATACATCTCTTTTAAAAACCTGGGTACAAAGTGGAAAAGAGACCACCACACATGCCCACTCTGTGCCCATATACCTTGCTGGGCCCTCTGGCACTAGAGTGAGCCACATTACATAGAACAAAGGGGATACTGTAGGAGAAAATGCCTAAGAGCTGTACACAAGCCACTACTTAGGGAGAAGAAGTATATTTAGCTGCTCCTACCACTGAGCACCTATAACATTGTCTGAAGTCCATGCTAGGGCCCAGTTCCCTACTGGGTACTTCTTCCATGGGACCTGGAAAACCTGCAAAAATTCAGAATGAGAGGCACTGCAAAACATGACAGAGTAGAACAGATTGGAAAATAAAGGAAGGAGATTCAAAACGTCCTTTGGATCTTCCTAAGCAAATTTCTCTCTTGCATCTAGATGTGCCAGTGAGCCCATCTGCCCAGACCATCCCAAATGGTGTATTTTTGACAGATGAGGCTGCATAGCTTGACATTTCTCAGTAAATTGAGCTGGTCACCTCTAAGCTTACAGGTCACTGAGTCTGCTGGCTCTTCCTTTCCCCTGGAGCATAAATGTGACCCCCACCCCAGGCCCACCCTCCCTGAGGCAGGCAGGTCCTGCTCATGACAGCCAGTGCTTTGTTTAGCAGGTCAGCCAACAATTCCTCCTCAAGGAGAGCATAACTGTAGAGGCAAAGGTCAAGTGTGCTCTTCCCAAAGCTGAAAATTTGCCTTTGCCACTTAATCCCAGCTGAGATCTTACAGCCAACACAGAGTTTCTCCCAAGACTGGGACCTCAGCCGTTGCGGGCAGAAGAAGGCATACACCTGGGGCACAGGTACAAGTGCAAACATCTGCCCTTTACCACAAGCCTTGAGGGCACCAGCAAGGAGGCAGCTAGGAAAACAAAACCCCACCAGATACTTCATCACTACTTTGTGAAATACCCCTGCCCTCACCCTCATCAGTTCAGGCCTAATGCCAAAGACAGCCAGGTGTCTAACTTCCACAGTCGCTTTACAGCCCTGCCTCCTGTTTGGGAGGAATGGAAGCAAGCCAGCTCCACCACTGCAGTACCCAGAAGCAGCAGCTCAGATGGCTTCCAAAAACGCTCTGCTGTGCCTTGGAGTGCTCCTGCCTGGCAGGGCTCAGGCACAACCTTGCAGAGTGGTGCGGACAAGGGAGCAGTGAAGGACCCTATCACCCTGGTTTCACAGTGGAAGTGAGGAGGAAACAGGTTCCTACTGTCCTCAGCCAGCCATGAGCTTTCCAGTCATGGCCAAGCAAGCAGGCATGTTGTCCTCTGCATCCCCTGGTGCTCTCTCACACACTCACAGACTGGTTGAGGTGGGATGGAAACTCTGGAGAGGGGTCCAGCCCCCTGCCCAGCCAGGCTGCTCAGAGAACCACATTTGATTGGGTTTTTAAATCCCTCGGAGGATGGAGGCTCCACAGCCTCCCTGGGCAACATGCTCCAGCATCCTTCACTCTGATCCGAGCTCTAACACAAGTGACCATCCACCACCTTTTCTGTAATGGATTTGGTCGCCATCAGAGAAGGTGGAGGTGACACTACTAGGGATGTGACATCCATGGACCTGCACAGTGCTTTTACCTGCACCTCCTGGCTCCAGTCCCAAGGGGGTCCATCAACCCCAAGTTACAAGTCCTTGGTCAAGAGGCTAAGCCCAGAGCAAAACAGGGGTGTCTCCCTCATTCTCACTGACCACAAAAACACAGTGGTAGCAGATCTACCCCTTGCTGCTTCCCCTCAGTTCTTGCTTTCTGTTCAACGCAACTAAAGAAGCTGGGGTGGGGGGCAGGAGACATCACATGGCAGGAGGACTTTCTTCTTTCAGAGTTGATTGCCTTCAAGATTTAGGAGGATAAACCCTACAGCCCCTCCATAAACACCAGACTCCCTCATGGCCACCTTCCCCACAGGCCCTGCAGTCAGCACAGATCCATGAGGATCACAGGCCCACAAGCCTGTTTTCATGGATCTGTGCAATTTTACCTCCCGGTGTTTTCTGGTTCTCATTATCTCTGCAGAGCTGATGACACTTAAGACACTTCATTTCCCTGGAGGCTTTTTCTGGCACTTTAAGTCTGACTTATGCAACACATCCCGATCACCCACGCTCACCTCTTGCTTGTCAACAGCCTGGCTGGCCAAGGACCCTTCCCCGCCCACCAGCAGATCTGAACCAAGCTGAACCTCTGCACCCACCAGAGCTAAAGCCTTGGCAGCTTTCTACTCCTGCCCCTTCCCCTCTCATTCATCAATGGTCATTAACCACAGCAGCCTCTTCCCACAGGGGACCTGCCTTCACAGACCCAAACCTGCCCCTGCAGCTGCCAGGGAAATCCCAGAGGCAAACACTGAACAAGGGCAAACCCAATTAGCAGTTGTCAGGTAACGCTACCAGTGATCTTAGCCTGGTCATTAACCCCAGCTGCTGGGAGGGCATCACCACCTTGGGGTCCCTTCCCAGCCCATCAGCATGTTCCTGCTGGGGAGCGCAGCCTCTTTCCCAGCCTCGTGACTTCTGTTCTTGCTAGAAACCAGTTCAGAAATACAAGAATTTGGGAATTAAACAGCTCTTAACACTTATCACTGCCTGTCCCCAGAGACAAAGCTAAATCCAAAGTACAGCTACAACACATGTATATCTGTTTGCAACACCTCATTGGAGGAATTAAAAAGTGACAATGATATTGTCCTTGGGATACAATGACAACTGCTTCCATCTAGCCAAATAAGGCTGGTCCAGCCTACTAAATGGTGCTAGAGCTTCAGGCTGGGCATGGTACCAAACATTACAGTTGAGCCCCTCCACATGGCCCCTGGACATCTTTGCATTTGCAGGCCTGGCGACCTTTCCCAGCTTTTCTCCACCATTCTGCTATTTCTTTCCAAGCTGTTTCTTGCTCCTTTGTCCAAACTGCCTGTACAAGCTATTTTGCAGGAGGAAGGGTCATCTCTCATGAGTTGTCTGCATTGTACCTAATGTGAGGTGGGGTGAACTGCCTCTGCAAGGCAAACCTTTCACCTCTGTGTTGTACTTGGGTGTATCAACCTCACTCGTGTTATGGGAAGGGCCTGTCCCCTGTCCAAGCCAGCCACTGCCATCACTGGAGAGGAAGGTGACAGCGCTACAACCTGGATGCCCCACACATTTCCTCCAAGATCTTTGCAGTGCTCATATTCAGCCAGGCCCACTGGGGAGGCAGATTGAATGAGGACAGCTGGACAGGAGCCCTGCAAAGCCAGCAAGGCCTCCACATACCAGCCACATAATTTGCATCTGAAGCCACTAACAAGTGAGTGAAGGAAAAGTCTGGAATGGTGACCAAGTCTGTTTTGTGTCCTGACTCCAGAAGAGCTGGTGCAGCCTGGTAGGCAATACACAACTCAGTTGCCCCAAACACCATTGCTAAGCTGAAACTTCCTCCAATGTAAGCCAAGTGTGCCATTTCACCTTCTTGAACTCCTGCTGTCCAGTATAATTGCATGTAGGGAAAGGACCACCTGCCTCCCTCCCAAAGCAGACCTTACGTATTCAGGGTGCAAGGGGGATAGAGTCAAGAGAGCAGCTGCTCAAAGTGATTTGCAATGATTCACACAGCTGGACACCCCCAGCCCCAAACTCATAGGCCCTGAGACCCGAACAACACATCACCTAGAGCACAAGAGTTCCTCTGCTCTTGTCATGCCATTAGCTCCCCTCATAACACAAATGCTGCTTTCTACTCAGCTTACAGAGCTGGGGCAGGCTCTCTTCCAACTGGATGCCATCCAGAACCCTCACTGAGGTTCAGAGAAGGGAGCAGGAGCTGCTCTGAGGGGGTGAGAGAAGGGACATGAAGGTCAAGGCTCAGGGGTTAGGTGGCACTGCAAGAACCCAGTACCCGTGGGTGGTACTGGTAGGGTGAGAGGTACCACAGGGTCAGACTTCTCTGTTGCTACAGCTTCAGAGACTACACTCTTTCCATCTGCCTTTCCACCATCTGTTGAGGCGACTGCAAGGGAGAGGAGGTTTGAAAGGGTCACTCTTGGGCCAAAGCAGATGGAAAGGACCTGCTGTGAGCATTTTACTAGACATGGGCCAGACAGCTGCAACATGCCCCCCAGCCCTGCTGACAGCTCACTGGATCATCCAGTGCACAGAGTACCAGGGCGAAGGAGCTGGTTCACAACTGCACACACTGCCCCACAGCTCACCTGCAATGACAAAGGATCTGCAGCTGGACAAAGGAGTGAATTAACAAGCTGTTTAAGTCCTTCATTGGAGGCCTGAACAAACAGATGCTGCCAGGAGCTGGTCTCTCCCCCTCCTGGGGACCATCCTTCAGGTCAGAGACATTTTTCTCCTTTTTCTCAGTGCTCCCTGAGGGGGAAAACCAGCAGAACCTTTGTTTGCTACACAGAGCTCCAGGGCCTTCTCTTCCCCCTGTGCCTTTGAACCTGCTCCAAATTTCTCAGCTCTGCAGGCCTCCAGACCTGGCCTGCTGCAGACCTAATTAACTCTCTTGTTCATTTATGGTCTTTTGTCACTAAAGCAAGTAATTGGTGCACAGAGGCAGCAGATGCTCGTGTGTGCTCACGTGGACCTGACTGCTCCCTTTGGTCTGCTGGGGAAGCCCTCTCCTGCCTGCAGTCCCTCGCAGTGGCCAGCCACTTCAGGATAATCTATGGAGAGCACACTGCCTCCGTTTCCAGCAAGCTCCCTCAGTACCTCTGCGATCAGAAGACGTGAGTCTTCTCAGGACATGACACCTTTGAATTCAAGTAAGAAGGTTCATCTGGACCATGGACTGCACCTAATGCCTTCTCCCTTGCTAGCATCAAGACACATCTAGGGGTTTCTCTCACTCCCTGTTGTTTCCCTGTTTGCTCATGCACACACTCATGCTCAGAAGCCTCCAGCTCAGTGGGCAGGTGCAGACACCAGGCCTGGCAGGGATGCTGCCACACTAGGTTCTCCCTGCATTGGTGCTCACTCAGGTTTGCACACAGCCAGGTGAATGTAAGAACATGACTCCACTGCTCTTTTACCACCAGCACCCCCTATGTCCTCTCTTACCCCTGGCACCACAAGGATGGAGAACAGCAGAGGGTGGCAGGGCCCTTTCACAGGGGGATAGCTGTGCAGGATTATCGCAGGACTCCCGGGCCAAACAAACAGCTCCTCAGCCTTTGGAAACTTCCCTTGCCTTTGTTCCTTAGGCTTGTAGGGTTGGGGGAAGGGATCCCAGTGAACGTGTTTGTGCTGTTCTTCTTAATAGGGTGTTGTGTAACACAGAGGGAAGTGACTACACTGGGGACCCCAGCTGAGAACAGAGACTTTAATCCTGCTGTCCAGGGAAAACTTGGAAAAAATACTTACATCTGTTCTGTTGCATTAGGCTCATGCCTCAGAGGCTGACAGCTGACCCTGACTGCTCATGATGCCAAGGTACAGCCCCTGCCAAACAGTGCCAGGGTAAATTACCATGACTGATTAGAAAGGCAAAAGGCAGCCAGAGAAAACTGGGGAGGGAGCTCTCCCTGGGTAGAAGGGAGAAGGCCAAGCCAGAGATCTTCAGGGCACTTTGTCTTCTCCACTGCTGCACTGGCAAACAGAGTGGAAGGAGTGGTAGTGGAAGAGAACAGGGCAGAGGATGAGATGCAGGGAGTGGGATGAAAGAGAAGAAACCAGAGCTGCATCCATGTCTCCATGGGGCTCACCCAGGATGAGCTTCAGGAGATAAACTCTTCCCCTCCTCTAATCTGTGCTAGGTTGAAGCCACAGAGGACAAAAGGTTCTCTTGTACCTACAGGCAGGGTTCATGGCTCAAGAAGGGCAAGGTGTTGGCCTTGCAGAGCAGTGCACGCCCTCCCTGCCATGAGTCTGCCAGCTCTAGGACATGTAAGAACACAGGTGTGGGGCTCCCTGACCCAGCACTGCAACACAGTTCTCTTCCAGGCTCAGGCTTTGTCATCTCCCCACACCCATCCAACAGCTCAGAGGTGGAAAAAGAAATTATTTATCCAGGGAACAGAACAACACTATTGAAATTTGGCTAACAGCAGACACCTAGACAGTTTAGATACATATCAAAGACTTCTTACCATATTTGGTAGAGTTCTACATTGATACACCCACTGGGAACATGGTAGGTGCTGCACTGGGACCACAGGGCAGGAGAGAGAGCCCATTCTCTGTGCAGCCCCTCTTACAGACACAACAGGATGCTGAGGGTGGCCCTCCCCTAGATGGGAGAGGATTTTCTGGAAAGCCATTAGCACCCAATTATGTGAAGGATATGCCTGCTCCTTACTCAAGTATTACATTGGCTCAGCCCTAAGTAGCAAAATATCTATGACAGGATTAAAGCAGATTCTGCCTTCTTCTTCCTGCCTAGAGCTAGCAGCTGTCAAAGACTCCTCCAGGTCAGCATCCAGTGCAGAACAGTGGCTAGCTTCAAGAGAAGCAGAAAGGAAGTTCCTTCTTAACTCCTGTCTGTCAGAAACAGGCTTTGGCCCTGAAGCAGGAAGATTTGTTTGCTTTACATCTTATTTAACCATGGATGTTTTCATTATCCACATGCATGTCACACTCTTTCATCTGCCCTGAGGAGGACAGGGAATAAAGTCCATGCTCTCAGAAAGTTCATCTGTGGAGCAGACAGCTTTGATTAGCCACGTGCTTGTTGCCTTTCAATCTCTGCTGGCTGTCACTTTGACCTTGTTCAACAAGACAAAGGCATCAGAAGCCGTGTGTTTCCTTCAGTCTCTTATAAACTTCTACTTCAATACCACAACCTCCTATCAGACTGTTCCTCTATCCATCTCCATAGGCTACCTCTTCATGCAATCCTAAACCTCCAGCACTAAACTGAGCACTTAATCTGCTGGGGAGCAGATCCATAATGGCCAGAACCTCAGGCCTGAATTAACTCCACAACATCAAGCTGTCCAGGAAGAGGAAGGCACAGCAGAGCCAGTTCCTAGAAAGACATTCCCAGAACATCTTTCAAAGACACTTCCAAAAGGCTACTGACTCCACTAACTGCAGTGTGTGAGGTTAGCTGGCCCCAGCCATCTCTACTGAAAAACAACCTGATGCAAGGTGTGTCCAAGGCAGGCACTGGCCTGTGCAGGGACCACTTCAGGACAGTTGTCCCCTGAGGGTGGTAACATGCCCCTTTTTCCCTCCTGCCCCTGGTGCTGCTGCACTGTTCCAGTCACCTACTGCAACTCATCCAAGCTCACGTCAACTTTCACTCCCCCAGGCTCTCTGGAAAGGCTAGTGGTGCCTACAGTTAATTAAAAAGTCCATTATGCTATAATGATTCCTAAAAGAAGAACAGCAGCTCTCTGTGTGCACCAGCTCAATTCTGCATTCCTGGTCCATGCATGAAAACTCCCTCTCCCCTCAAAAACTGAAGACTAACCTGTGTCTCAAAGCCTGAGGGAGCACATCTAGTCTGGTAGTGTTACTGCCGTTGTTTGTTCACATTAAGCACATTATTCTTACTAAGCTATTTGTGCTGAGTCTCCTGAGAGAGTGCTGCAGGTTAATCATATATATGTAAATCCAATCTCCTTCCATGCATTTTAAATGTGTTGCCTGTTGAAAAACAAAAGGGCAAGGGGGAGTGATGAAACAGGGGATGCTTCCTAGATGCTCACTTCTCACACGCTCCTGTTTGGGGATCAGAAGCACAGCAAGAGAATCTGCCAGCCAACTCGTTTGCTAGATTAAAAGGGCTGCTGAACAAAACAAAACAAAAAAGAAAACAAACCAAAACAACTGTAACCCAAACTGCAGGGTTTCAAGACAGCTGAAGCTGGCCACTCTTAAATGGGAGCGCCTCAAGTCGACTACCGGTCCCCCTCTGGTGGCCAACCAAGCGCAGTCCCCTTCTGACGGCAGGACAGGGCTTGCCACATGGCTACCTGTCCCTGCACCGAGCGAAGCATCTCGAGCATCCCGCAGCCAGGGCAGCACGGCTCTGCTCCGAGGGCTGCCGGCCAGCAAGGCTTCAGAGCACGGAGCGGAGTCAGAGAGTGGGGCCCACCAGGGTGGATGTCATGGAAGCCTTCTAAAACAGAAAAGATTCATTACAAGAACAGCCAGCAGCTGCCCAGACCCTCACTTTCACAACATTAGGGCTATCTACAACTAAGCACTCTGTTTTTAATAGCAGTACTGTGTAGCACCAGGAAGCCTCATCCTGGAACAGAGCCCCATTGTGCATGGAGCTATGCTACATCTGGACACAGAGAGTCCATAGGCTGTTTGGGACAGGGAATAAGATGGAGAGAAAGGACAGAAAAACAGACAGGAAGTGAGTGAGGAAACATGACAGCACTGGTCAGCAGTCAGTGAGATGCTCTCAATGGCTGAGAACAAAGGCAACCATTTGATATCTTACTAGAAGATACCAAGGCGACATTTTTGTCCTATAATTTTTAGTTTCAATAATGATGACAATTGCTACTAGTGTATGGCATGCTGTTCCCAATATAAAAGGGCCTAGGAGAGAGAAGGCTGAATACCCCTGCTGATTGCTCTAGTCATAGACAAGAAGAGGCTGCCAGTTTTCTCTAAGTGGGTGTCTGAGTCTGTTCCAAACCAGCAATAAAGGCCTCTACAAATCTGAGCTAGCCTCTACACAGCCAACCACTTCTTCAGACAAATCTGAACGCCCTAGAGCTGGTTTCATCATCCTCCAAGAGGACTGCAGGGAACTGTATTTCCTTGCATTTCTTCACCCACTGTTGTAAAAGCAGCACAAGCTCAGCTCAAGGCAACCTCACACTTCAGCTACTGGAGCACAAGAAAGCCCCAAATGGCTGTTTCTTCTGGATGAGATTTCTAAAATTACTCAGAAAAATTGCATGAGTTTACAGGCCTTCAGTATGATGTTAGCATAAATCTCTAAATTAAGGGGTGGGTATGGGCCAACACACTCACAGCTTATCAGAGAATTGCCTCAAGAGGGAGAGAGGAATTTGGTTTTGGCCACTGCAGAGTCACTCCCCCCAAAACCAACTAAACTCACTCTGGCCTTCACGTGCCTCAGAGAAAACTCTGGAGCAGCCTTAGGCCAATTTGAGTTTCTCCATCCCTCACACAGTGCAAGAGCTCCACTTCCCATGTCTGTTTTCATTGCAGCTTTAGACCAAGGCAGAGAGGCTTGGCTCTTGGCCTCACTCTCCACTTCTAACTCTGTGTACAACTGCCCACGTCTCAACATACTTTGTGGCACACCATCCCTGCACAAGGGTAGCTGGAAAAGGCTGATGGGGAATTTTGGGTGAACTTCAGCTACAGCTGTTTTGTTTTACTGCAAAAGAAGACAGCAAATTATTTCTAAAAATGAACACATTCATGCAGTAACACCTCCCCTCCTACAATCAAGTTTCATGCTCTGGAAAGCAGAGATTAGGGTTTCTCACGCATTCAGTGAAAAAAACCCAACAGTTTAAGAGTAAGATTCTAAAATCCCAGATTCTGTACAGTACAGCTGATGCCAAGACAGGCTGAGGTTCTGGTTGGCTTTGCTCTTTCCTGTAAGTGTTTCTCTTTTATAGGTCCTGTAATCACATATTCAAACTCTTTCTGTGATCATGTGCCAGGTCAGTCAGACACAAGATGGTAGCAGAACAGCCAAAACAATACAAAATGTAGTAATTCACCAGGAGAACCAGGAGTTACAGGCTGGTTCAACTGATCAACTCAGCCATAACACTCTGAAAGCAAGAAGAGATCATATTCAAACCAAGCATCATTTCTCCATTTTCTCATTTAGGTATCTGAACAAATCAATTCTCCATAGTTCCACAATTGAGGCAAACCAAGCTAAGCAAGGAACTGAATGCACAAAAATTTCAGTTTCCCAAGCAGCAGATTTCGGTACATCTCGGGTCAAGTGTTTGTGTGTGGAACCAAGAATCCCAAGATACCAGGCAACTCTTTACTATTGCTGGAGACACAAGCTGGTGCATGTAGGATTCCAGAATGAAGCGCATGGGCACAAATTCTCTCACAGTCCCGAGTCTATGCCAGGTGCCAGGATAAATGGAGGCTGTGGAGTCAGCAACAGGTCACTGTCACCACTCCCACTCCAAGACATCACAAGAAACTGATGATCATGATGGACTATGTGGGCAGCCAGATGATATCATGCATCCTGCAAAGAGAGGCGGAAACTTTAGAACTTGCTTCACGCTAAAGTAATCCAGCATGCTGAACAGTCTTCTTCACACCCAAACAGATAGAGTTTCTGAAAGCTCCAGCCTCAACTTGGCCCCCTTCCCATGAGTTGTACCGGTCTTGGCATGTAAAGACATGTCCACATGGCTTGCTGTGTATCATTTTGTTCATGCCAGTTTTGCTGGTAAAGTCATCTACCTTTCAGTGCCCTGACCCCAACTCCTGCAGCTGCAGACTCACAACCTCTGTGATTTCCAGGGGACACGAGAACTTCAGTTTCTGTATTCTTCATAAGGCTGACTACTGCTCTATCTGACCTCCCTCATCTCTGAGTCCAGCATAAGACAACTTTGTTGCCACAGGAGCTTCTGAACAATACCAGGACACAACACAGAGGCAATCCCTGAGACAAACATGCACCACTTGCTCTCTTCCAGTGCTCATGGCCTGAAAGGCAGAACCAACACTAGATGCTGGTTTCACACTGTGGAGAACATCTACCTAGATATATGGTGGAGAACACACAGCACAGCCAGCCAATATTCTACTGGCTGAGGACGGGCTAAATCTTCCTACAGTTTGGGAAACACTGTGTCATCATTTTACAGACAGAAACGGTACAGGACACAGACTCAAGCTGCAGAGTCTTCTCAAGTTTTGAAGTTAAGATGTTAATCCTTAAGGTGCAAAGGACTCAAATGCCCTCTCTTCTCCTGGATTCATCTAATCCTCTTGACAGTACAGTGAGGCATAAGCAGTACAAGTAAGTACCTGCAGCTCAAAGAGTCAGGTAATTGCACCAACTGCATTATTAATTTACATAAAAGAATCCTTAAAATACTCTCTGGCATTAGTAGCTATTTCAGACCATTTTCTAGCCTACTTGCAAGTGAGGTCTCACTGCAAGCCCCAGCCCATACTCTCATCTCTTCCCAAAAGTTTACAGGTCATGGCTTCAGTTAGCTGAAAGGCTGCAGGTGGAGAACAATCCTCTCCCCCCTGCAGCAGACCACTACTAGACACCTGAAGACCTGGAGAGGACCCTTGCCCACAGATAGCACCAGTCTGATTCCCTCTGTAAAGCCTGGAAAGAACACTGAGCTGAGAAGGCAGCATTTTTAAAATATTTTATTTATTATACAAACTATTTACAAAATCAACTACTACAACCACAGGCTTCCAAATTTTGGCTGAACTCTGCCAGAAATTCACCAGAGGAAACTAGTATTTGATGGGTATCATTCACAGCTCCTGGTTTCTAAAAACATGCAACACGGCCTGCAGGTGCAGGCTGAAGCCAGGCCCTCTGCACCTCAAAGCAGCTTCAGGAAACACAGAATGTGTCTAAGATGGTATCAGGATCCTAAGGATTTCTACAGAAGAGCCTCTATTAAGTGGGAATAAATAAAGGGGGCAAAAGAAAAGTAACAAGCCTCTGCCAGAAGTAAAATAGCATATAGGTGACCAAAGCACACCCCCATTCCCAGCATTAAGAGCAATACCAAACGTGACTGTACTGGGAAATGGTGTAAAGCTAGAGAAAAGTTTAGAAATATTGTGATGAATCTCAGCAACATGGGACCAGCTAGGGGCTGTGCAAACAGCAGGGATGTGTTTAGTTGACTAAGAACACCCATCACAGTTCTGACCACACTTGTGTTAAGAAAAAAGTCCTTGGCATCTTCACAGCTGCTGGGAAGTGTGGGGTGCTGACTGTAATGAATGGGAAGCATTTAGGAGGTCTTTCCAGTAGAGGAAGTCTGCCCAATGGCCAGCTACTTCATGTCCAGAATAAAAAAATGCCAGCTCAAGAGAAGAAGGGAGAAGATTCCTGAGGAAGATGTCACTGTCAGAGCTGGCCCATAGCTACAGGGCTGAAAACATCCTCAACCAGGTGAGACTGAAAGACAAGGCTGCAGCATGGAAACAACACCAAGCTATGCCTCCCAACAAACTGGAGTTAAGCTGAGGACTGCCACCTCCTCTCGGTCCCTGGAGAAAGCAGTGAAGTGGTGGCATGAAGAACACAGGAGCTGTAACTCGACTGACCATGGAAGTCATCTGCAGTGTAAATAAAACAGTACCATACTCCACCCAAAGGAGGTCAGAACCTTGCAGAATGCAGCCTGCACTAAAAAAGGGAGAAAAGCCACTACTAACATGATCTGTCAGAGCACAAGAGTGGCAACTCTCAACCTGGCAGCCTCACAGCACCTCAGTGCCAATGAGGGAATAAATTCACAAGGCAAAGAAATCCCCCTGAGTAGTCTCAATGTTCAGCTGACTGGTTTTTGGCACCAAAATGGCTTGATTTTTTTCTATACAGAAGTAACATACTCAGCCCAAGAATGACTAAGATGCTGTCTTAAAAATATTTTCTAGATATAGAATATTTCCCCCAAGTTCCCAGTCAATTTGACTAAGCTATACTTGAAAAGCACACACAGTTAAAATACCCAAACTGTGCACAAGTCTGACCAGATCAGCCTGAAGACAGCAGAAGGGGACTGAAGAGGATGATGTGACTTTTTATCCAATATGGTGTTCTAAAATTAGCTCAGGGATGCCAGCCTGAGACTCTATTCTGGAAGAAAGCCAGGAATTCTATAATCCAGTGAAAGCTTACACTGCAGGTAGTAGCAATGCAGATTTCTTCCACTTTGACTCCTGTACGCCTTTGACTTGAACTGTCTAAGGGACTGTTGAAAACAAAGTTCTTGAATTTTGCTTCACTGAAGAACTCATCAAGATTCCCAGATTCCCCTTCCCTTTATTTCCCTGGGAAGGGCTGAATGGATTTCCAGCTACAACAGATCCCAATCATAAGCTTATTTCTCATGCTGGTCTGCCCACTCCTCTCCCCACAAGCCAGACAATGGTGGGTGCAGGCTGTTCAGCGATCACTTGACTGAAGTTCTAGTTAGCATTTTGTGCTGGAAAGCCAACAGCACTGAATGGAACAGGAAAAAAGGAGATGAAGAAAGAAGGTAGGAAGATTGGAAGGACAGAAATCTAGCAGCTCTTCAGGCACCAGCAACTCTCTGGACACTCTGCCTGAAATGCAGTAGAGAAAGAAAAGCCTCAGGCTGCTGCATGATAGAGGTAGAAGCCAAGACACTGTGGGATGCCAAGGCAGAGGTACCATGTTCTGCCCAGTACCATCACCCAACAACAAATGCAAGCCCCAGTGCACACTGTAGCTGCTTATTGATCTGTCGCTGTTACTATATAACATACATACCCCGAAGGTGAATGTGGGATAGGCATTGGTGCTCAGCATTGAGGGATCACACTCATGCCCACACTCTCTCTCCTGAGGAAGGGAAAAGAAGGCAAGGGCATGGAACAGCTTCCTGTGCAACATCAACTGTCAGAAACATTCAGTGGAGGAGAAACTCCTCTTCCAGTTCATTTGCAGAGGCTCATTACCAGCTACTGCTGGAGAAGGACGCTTCTGCTGCTGGACCCTTGTGGAGGTAGTACAGGATCACTGACAGGGCCAGCACTTGTGCTCCAATGAGATTATTCTCCCCTTTGGGTTACTCCCTCCAGTGGATACTGCCCATTTTTCTCTGTGGCACACGCAACAGCAGCATCCAGAGCAAGATGGAGAAGGAGAACCCTTCTGGGTCAGGCGCTGAAAGGATGAACAACTGTACACTCCTCACAAGTCATAGTGAGATGAGCTATCAGGGAACATCACTGGGGGAGTTGAGCCACGACATGGGAAGTTACTAAGGCTTCCCATGAGCCAGACTTCCAGCAGAGCTCCATGCTGGTCTTCCCTCTTCCTCCTAGAGAGCTACAATAAAAGTAGCTCAGCAGATCTCCTGCACCTCACTGTAACTTCTGGTAATGAACTCCATCTTCTCATAGAAGGATGGGTGTACAGGGTACATGAAAATCAAGTGCCATATCTCCTTGATGAATGCACCACAGTCCTTTTGCTGTTTCACATTGAACCAAATAGAGAATGAGGAGAAGGGAAAAGATGAGCTCTTGATGACATATTTGGGATACAGAAAGGCCACATGACATCTTCTGAATGATAAATTCCTTTATGTGGAGTCTTTGCTCTGCCTCCATTGCCCATGTGAAGGGAAGAAGAACAAGCACAGGAACTGAACCTGGGTCTTGCCACGAAGAGCCAAGAGGCTAAGTGGTCTCCTGGAAAGGGGAAATCACAGCATGCCAAAACCCTCACAACCCTCACTGATAGCTAGCTGCAGCATCTTGTGCACTTCTTCATAGGAGTCGTAAGTAGGGAGGCACAGCTGGTTAAAACTGTAAAACAAAAGAAAAATTCCATTCAGACTAGATCTGAAAGGGAACCATCCCCATCAGCTGCTTTTAGATGGGTTGACATAAGCATCACATACATTACATGATATACACTGCTTGCCCACCACAACTAGCTGGTGTCACTCCCAAAAGCACAATGCAGAAAGTCCTACCACCCCAGGATACTTGCCAAGTGTGGGCCGTCGGCAAAGTACTGTGAGTTGGAGCTGCAATGATCTGGAAAGATGGACAGAGTGCAGCAAACCCTCCTGGGGGCAGCTGGGAGGAACCAGTTGTGAACTGCAAAAGTCTGGCCAGCTCTTCCTGCGTGAAACTGGAGACCACAGTCCAAAACCACCTCATGACCTGTTAAGAAACAGGAAACAAAAACGGGTCAGCCAAGGAAATCAAGTAAGGATATTAATAACTTGCAAGAAGGTTAGTCAATTGCCCTCGCAAGCAAGCACTCTACTAAAAGCATTGTTTTGTTTTACCAGGGTGACACATAGAGGCAAGTATTACATAGTTTCTAATCAGTTAAGAGATGTCCCATGCTACTATGTCCACCAATCCTTTCCCTGAAAGCAGAAAGGCTTCTTCTGCTTCTGTTCTCCCCAGAGATTTTCAGAAACACCTGCATAGGCAATGAGGTAGGTTTACAATGCAGAAAACTCATTTGCTTCTTGCCCTACGCTCATCTTTTGTTTTTTCACATCCTCTGGTACTTCTGCAGGAAGGTGAAACCATCCCAGTGTTTACAGACAGAAACTTGTACTCCCAGTCTCTTTTCATCTTGGGTGTTTTGGCAGCTTCTATTATTTTTCTAAATGAAGCTGCTACTATTCCCATATCCCTCCTATTGGGAAATGCAGGGAGGGATGGGAACCATCAGAGGGTACAAATTTAAGCTACTGCATCAGTAGTCGCTATCGCCACACTGAATTCCAAACACTACATGTGGGCTGCAACCATGTTTTTCAAGCATCTCTTAGAGATAAGTGTATCACCATTAACATCTTCAGTAGCAATAATTCCCACCAACTCCTTCTGATTCCCTGTTGAACTGTTTTTAATTAGTGCTTTGTTCAATTTTTTTCAGAGACACCGCTGCTGATGATTTTTACTTGCTGGTATCTGATGAAGCATCATCTCTAGTCAGCCAAGCTGAAGGATCTCTCTAGGGGGAAGCATTTTTTCATAATGCGTGTAGTCCTACTTGACCACTGAATTTTTCAGTTTGTCCTTCTGAAATCCTAAATTCCAACCAAGACATCTGTTCCCAGTTTATCTTCTACTGTAGTTGGGATAACCAGTTTGGACAAGCAGGAGGGAGAAACCCTTTCACTTACCTTCTCACGGAAGTGCCAAGATCCTCCTACCACTACAGCATGAGCCTTGAAGTCACAGACACTGATATCTCCAGTACCACACATAAGCAACTGAAAGGCAAGAGACTGCAGTCAGAAAGTCAGGAACTCAGGAAATATGGCAACAGCTACTGTGCAAATTACTAATGTTTCAATTACTTCGGGAAGAAAGATTTGGGCTTTATTCCAGATCCAGAAAGCATTTCATTTGTCAGAGAGGAGGGGAAGTAAAGGTAGAGATACTTAGGGAGGCAGCAATTACCTCAAGCTCATTCTCATCAAAAATAGCCAGGAGGTTCTCAGGAACTAATTCATTAAGACCTGGAAGAGAAGAGAAGAGCAGCATGTGCTATGTCCTGAGACATAAAGGCAGAGAGGAGCAGGGAGCAGGCAGCATGTTACCTTTCAGGAAGTGATCCACCTCCTCTCTAACCTGATTGGCCAGCCTGTACTGTGCAAGCAGATTTAGATACAAGATTTTGTTTTCATTGGTCACTGGAACTTGAGCCCCTCCTGCCACCAGTTCTACCACCTGAAAAGAGGAGAACACTTGACCTGAGTGTAATCAGCAACATTCCTCAAACCTGAATTCCCAACCAGAAAAAAAACCAAGCAAGGAGCTATTGCCCTGAGTAAGCTCAATTTCTGGGGCATATAGCAGATTTTTTGGTCCCCACCGCTGCAGGCATTAGGTGTTAAACTGTTAAACTGTCCCACCTTCAGGAACTGCTTTCCTCACCTTCTCTAGCTGTCCTGTTTTGCTATACTTCTCTTCAGCGAAGACCAGATCCATCTCACTCACATCATTGTTAAGTATAAAACACACTTTGGATTTATAGAATTCTGGATCATCCGTTTCAAAATACTGTGTGAAAAGAATAAGAAGGCTGGGACATGGACAGAAGAACAAAAAAGCACCCCCACATTGCTAACCAGAACTCTGGATCTGCTACTACAGCAACATTCAACCCCTCCCCAGATCAACACAGGCTTCAGACAAGGCTGGGACTTCACCTTGTAATGCATACGAAGTCCGATGATCTGGGCCAGGAAGGATCGGGTGAAGCGAGCTCGAACCAGTTGTTTGTAAGCACCTCCCAGAGATGATTCATAAAGACACTTCCCTACCAGGCGGCCTGCAAATTCATACACTTTGAGTCGTAAATAAGTGGGACGCCCTGGATTTGGATGCACCTGCAAAGAGGAAGCAAAATGAATAACCAAGTATCAGTATCCAGTCCGACTACAACAAATAGCAAATAAAGGACCAGTTCAAGTCACTGCATCTCTCAGACTGGCCCAGGAGCTTTAGTGTTATGTCCTCAAAGCCAAGTAATAGAAATAAAATGCCTTAGCCTGCCTAGGAAGACTACAAAACATTTCACATGCACAGGCAAGAAGTTGTATGAGAGCAGAAATGGATCCTGAAACATTCAGACCCAACAAAAACTCTAAGACACTGATGCCACCTCCTCTTGCCCAAAAATCAAGCCTTCCCTACTGACTGTTCACCCTCTACTGTTCATCCAGCCAGTTCTTTAACACTTCAGTGGGTTAGGATCATTAAGTAAAGCTTTGAGAAAGGCACTGGAATGACTGTGCAGGCAAGCTAAAGAAAGGGTAAGGTTGCACACCATTTAATAGCAGCATTCTTTAACCATCAGCATGTCAATGCTCACATTTCTGTGCATTTGGCACAGGAACTGCAGACTCACCAAGGCCTGGTTGTTATCACTAAAGCGGGTAAACAGTTGATTGGTGGTATCAAATAATGCCTTACAAATGAGCTCAAACCATTCTCTGCGTGGACCTCCCCAGTCCAGAGCTACAAGATAAAACAAGCTTCGTCATCCATGGTCATCAATTTAAGATTTTCATGCATGCTGCTCAGTAATACGTGACACAAGAGTTCATCACAATGAACAGCTCCATAGCAAAAAGGTAGTAGACAGCAACTGCAGAACTCTAGGTTCTGCTCCCAAACCTAGTCCTAGTTGCTTTGTTTGTTTGTGATTCTTCAAGGGAGGAAGGGTGGGGTTTATATAAGGCTTCAGGTCCCCATGTGAGTAGGTATAGAATAGCACCAGCAGGATAATTCACTAACATCTGTGAGAAAGTGAAAGGGCTGGAAAGCCACAAAGGATGGACATACTACAAGACACCAGAATTTCAGATTAAAACTACTCCACCATCATTCCTTTTGCTTCCTCCTCATACATATTATTCATAGGATAACTCACCTTCTTCATCCTGAAAAATTACTTCAAAGTTTTTGCTCCAGTCAGAAACAGAAAAATTTCGTGTTGCTTTAAAAGACTGAAAAAAATAAAAAGAAAACAGCAGCAACCATTACTGTTTGGCAGCCCATATCCAGTATGCAGTCCTGCACATGTGAATGGGCAATTTAAGGAACACAAAAACCCACTAAGTAGCCCAGTACTCTAAAGTAAAAAAGTGAGAATTAGGAATGTCTAAGGTCTAACTCTCATTTGCCCAAAGCTACATAAGCCACTTCCTCATTATCTGTTATGAGATGCATTATCCAAATAAAATATAGTTCATCTTAAAAGTGTGAGGTCCTAGCACAGAAGTATCCCTCTCAAGGCTGCAGTATAGTATTGTTTAAAGTACTAAAATGCCTGTGGGAAGGAGCAATTTCTGTAAAGCACTCTCAGCCCACGACTTAGATTTAAAATAGGAATGTTTCAAAGAGCACCAGAAAATAGCTTGAAGAGAATCACTAAGTTCATACTTACAGCAAGTCACGATGCAAAAAAGAAATAAAATATCTCAATTGCCTAGAACTTCCCGTGCCCCAATTCTGGATTCCAATTAAAGAAAATTTTAAAAACTACACAGCAGTCCTCAGTCATACAGGTAGTTTTGGCTTAGCTTATCTTCAAATAAGGTAAAGCATCACGCTAGTCACACCTCTGGGCTAAACACATTGGTCACATTCATTGTGCCTATCACCCTCGGTCACTAAAGCCTTTATTTATTGTTATTGGAGCACTGGATTTATTTTATCTTACTAGGCTCTAACACCAGTGCTCAAGACAGTGCAGGAATTTCCAAAATAGTAGGAAAAAGCAGTCATGGAAATACTGTTTAGAAATGAAGTCATTTTGTAGCAAGCTATTAACTGAAACATAATCTCATAAACATTGCAAACTGGTACATGCAGAAAATATTCCAAAACACAGATTTACTGAGTGTAAATCCAGGGAAATCCCAGCCACTCCTGTTTTCGCCAGAAATGTTCTTTTCCATCTTTACAATATTACTGTTATGAGACACATGTGGAAACAATAAGTCAGGACAACTGTCTCCCTGTGCACACAGTATTTAGAATGTCATTTAAGAACCATTTCATATGAATTACTAAGTTTGATTTTGGAAACACAACAGCTCAGGTCAGAATTGATGCAGACTCAACTCAAGGATTCTACAGAATGTTTTACTGTCAATTTGAACCACTACTAGAAGCCTGTTGATGCAAGAGTTTCATGCATGCTGCTCAGTAACATCTGACTTTACAGCTTATCTCACTGAATGGCCCTGTGCCAGAAAAACAGAAGATAAAGACTTGGAAGCTCTATGTTCTGCTCCCAAATCTGGTCCAGGTAGACAGGCTCTCTGGGCTTCAGGTTCCAATGTAAAGGAGGGACAGAGTAGCATCAGTAGATTTCCTGATTTTACACGCTATGCATCCACTTACAGAATCATAGAATCGCTCAGGTTGGAAAACACTGCTAAGATCACCCAGTTCAACCTTTGATCACCACCTTGTCAACTACACCATGGCACTAAGTGCCAGGTCCAGTTAAACACTTCCAAGGATGGTGACTCCACAGCCTCCTTGAGCAGTCCATTCCAATGTTTAACAACCCCTTCCATGAAGAAATCCTCCTGATGTCAAATCTGAACTTCCTCTGGTGCAGCTTGAAGCTGTAATTTAGCCTAGACATCTCTCAGGGCTTGATTTACTCTGTGATGACTTCCTTAAAAATTTATCAGAGTTGAAGCTGCCTAACTACTTAAGAAATCGATCAGATCTTGCTGCCTGTAGAGAAGGAATACAGCATTCCACATAATAATAAGCCAGAACACAGAGGAGCTACCTTGAGATTTTTTTTTCCCTTTTTCCCATCTCAAGCTGGCTGGCTGGCATCTGCCTTGAAACAGACGGACTAATCATTTTTAGCATGGCTGCCCCAGCACATTCCAGTTTGGATTTCCTTAGGCACTGAGCAGAAGGAAATGGATGGAGGAAGCACTGGGCTTAAGAGAAGTGACTTATACACTCACCGACTCCAGCAGACAGTGACGGCTGACCTTCAGTGTGACCTTCGAATGAGGTCTTTTCATATGCACCTGACGTAGCTCTCGCTGAAAGAAGTTCACTTTGTCTTGGAAGGTTTCAGAGCCTCCTGAGAATAGTGACAATTTGAGTCAGGCCTGAGCTGTCAGCACCTCAAACATTTAAAAACCACTCCTAAGATTAACTGCATAGGTCAGCCTAACAGCCCAAAGGTGCATTTATTACAGCAAGGTTTGGAGCTAGAACTCTCAAGGCAGTTTGCAGTTAGACTTCCTGATATTCACACTCACAGGTGCACTTTCAAAGAGTCTGACAGAGAGACCAAGCTGAAAAGGAACAGCTGCCGAAGGACATTCACAGAAGCACCAACAGGAACAGAGCATGAGACTCCAGGAATCAGAGTTCTCATCAGAAGTTATTCAGTGCTGGCAATCTTTATTCCCCAAGGAAATTAACAGACTCAAGAGCTAACTTCCTGACTACTGTACCCACCTCACTGCCCCTTTACCTATGTTTTTATGCAGAGAGCGAATGAAAGTGGCTGCCAAGATGTTCCTCTCCTTGCAGCTGAGCTCCACAGGGGGTTGGATCCCATCATCCACCACCAGTGTCAGTAATTTGTGCACAGGATCAGGACCAAGGTATGAAAACTAGCAGCAAAAAGATGCAAGAAAGGGTAAGCCCATCATGCAGAAGGCACAGTATGTTCAGTAGACAGAGCAACACCAGCTGTGCTCTAAGACTTCTTCTGCTCACCTATGCATATGCAGTTAACAGAATCACTATTTCAAGCATGCAGACTCCAGTTAGGAGGTTTGCTGCAAACTTCACACTAGCCTAAGGGCTCCAGTGGACACAATCACAGCATTTTAGCAAGATTATGAGGAAAATAAACATGTAAAATGCAAAGGAATCAAGATTTTTGCCTAACATTGGAACAAGAGGCAGGAAGGAGTGATAAGACTGTCTTCTATTCACAAAGATTAGCAAAACTTAGGCACTTGAGGGAATTAGTTGAATTTCAAGCCACAGAATGTTGTTCTGTGAGGAGAAGCCCTTCTCTCCAAAGTGAAAAAAAGACTCATTTATAAGGATGACAAGCTAACAACATGAAGGTGCAGTGACAGGTACAAAGAAAGAGGCCCACCTTTGTGCCAGGACACACTCTAAAGGTGAAAAGGCGCCATGGAATGATCTTCAGGTAAAATTCTTTCACTGAGAATTGCTGAGTAACCACAAGGAAAAGAAAATGTTAAATGTCACACATCTGTTAAGGGTTGTCCCTGAAACACATGAGGCATAGGAGAGATCCATAAGGCTAGACCTCCCTTCAATCCCAGGGACAGGTTTCTGCAACATCTGACACAATACATTAAGAGTCTTTAAAGCTCAACAGAACTGTAAGCAACTTGTCAGTAAGACTTCACTGCGTGCATTTATGACGCATGTGGGATGTCAGCATGACACAGATTTTACAGCAGTAAGCCACTGCATTCAGTAGGACATCACCTTATAATTGGAAAGTAATCTTATGTACACTTGAGAAGCCAAATTCAAGACATGACTGTAATGCACTGACAAAGAGGTTTTGGTAAAAGTCACACTAACAGACTAATGATATTAATCCCTAATTTTCACAACTATTTCAAACATATTTTTAAAAGCACTTGCTAAATCCATGAGATGTGCAGAAATTTATTCACACAATGCATTCCTGCCAGAACAAATAACTAATTGTGGAACTGCTGCCTTCTGGAAAGCAAGTTAAGATGAAATTGTAGCATCTTTAGACAAAAGAAAACCATTTCCTGCACAAGCCTGTTCTAGCTGCAATGATTGAAAAAGCAGCAAAAAACCCTGACAAGCAGCATTTCTGCAGAAACAAACCAAATGTGAAAAGTAACCTCCGAAAAGAAATAACAACATAGTAACAATTTTCTACTGTTTCTATTTCTATATATACAGATATCCAGGGATACATTATGAAAGCATCAGAATCACATTAACAACTTTGGCACCTAAAGGGAGCTTGCAACAGTACCCACTTCTAGTGATCTGCTTTACTGAGTAATGCAATAGAAAAGAATATGAAAGTCCAAAACAATACACAAAGGATGAAAGGATGCTGAGCTAATGAGGACACAGCACTCATTCCCAAAGACAGTTCTTAGAGTCACAAGCAGCAGAAATTTAGAAATCTCTAGCAACACACTCCATCCTATAAATGTTTCACAGCCCTCTTTCTCCCTTCAGCAGGAAAACAATTCCTGTATTAGTCTTTCACTTTGATATTTATCACTGCATTTTTCAGAACACATTTGAATAGGTAGATTGACAAAGTCAGTTTGAATTCATTAGTAGATTTAGAGGAACTTTCTTTCTAGTTTCCAAATGCTCTGAGGCAATAATAAGGGGTAATAGTTACTGTTAACATAGTCTTACTATAAGAGAATCCTCAGTTTCTCTTGACTTGCTTGAATCCTTTCTTCTACTTATAAATTTACCTTTAGTCCTCTGACCATTTTTTCCCTTTTCTTTTCAGTTAAATACTCCAGAAACAGGACAAAGACAGAAAACCCAAGAAGCTGAGATTTTCTTAAGTTCCAATTTACAGATATGAGAAACTGAGAATAGGAATTGGAGGTCTGACCTGACCAGCGCAAAGGAAAGGCAAAGAGAAAATCTATTGAACAACCAGCAAGAAAATTCCCAGTAAGCTTTGGATCAGACCTAGAAAGACACAGTCCTAAAATTTCAGGGCACATTTTAACATTATTCTCAGTCAGGACCTCCATGTTTGCCTTAGGCAAACCTCTTTTTAACCAAATCTGAAGCACCTAAATCTGGAGCTAAGATATAGAGCACGAGGAAGCTCTTCAGTTGCAGCATACTTTAAACATGCACTCGAGAGTGGTACCTTTATGATATCTACCTTAGGTGACACATAGCAGTACACTTTCTTAGGCTTCTTCACTTTCTCAGGGGTCTGGCTGTCAGAAGGAGAATCTTCATCTTCATCCTCAATTGCAGTAGAAGGACGGCGCTGGGAGGAGTTCAGGTGCATTGGTGGAAGTTGCCACTGAGTGTTGGTATAACTAGGAGCATCATAAAGGTAGGCTTCAAAATAAATACTGACACCTGAGGTGGACACATTGCGTTCTACAATGTTCTTTTCATTCTCTGAGGGAAATAGATACGAAAGAGTTGTGTAAATCCTGATGGAGAACAGAACTAAAAAGAATACACAGGACAGCACCAAATCAGTGACTGTGAAGAAAAGTCACTATCAATGACTTTAAAGAAAGGGCTATACATCCAAAGGAAAACCTGGTCAAGTGAAACTTTGATAAAGAGAATCCAGGAGTGGGATGAGAAGATATCAGGATGGCAGTTTGTCTGTCATGGCCTCAGGCAGTGACTGGTTGAAGAAAGAAGGCATACAGAACCTCTCTCTCAGAGCACCAGCCTGAAGGCATAGCCACTTGACAGCCACACTGAAATCTGGCTCACTCCTGAAGAAACCAGGAATTATAGCATTGTAAAACAAAACCTCACATAGGTTACATAGAGTGTTCTTCATCCCTATAACTTAGCATGCAATACATGACTAGCTCAGATGCCAACTACCAGCAAGCAATAAATATTGCATAGTTTCTGAGGTAGACCTCCTGAATTCGGACAAAAACACTTGCTTTTATCTGCTGATGGCTCTGAGAGTATCAACCCTCAGAGATCTCACTTCTTTAGCAATAAATTAATTTTTAAATGAATATGCTTTCCTTTAGCAATTAAGCAAGGTTAGCCTGCAGGGGACCCACCACTAACTCTGCTACATGAGTGTGCAAAGCATGTGATAAGAGGACACACGGAGAATGAATCCTGAGTGGGTCTTGACTCACCGCTTAGAACAATGATGTCAAAATCACCATTGCTTATGGGCTGGTTCTGGTAGGAGATGCAGGCATGGAAACACCCCCTACAGTGCAAGGTGAGTCGGAAGAGCACCTCACAAGTCTGCCGATTGGACACCACAGACTTCTCAAACACCACATCAGAGCTCTCTTCTTCTTGAGGACCCAGCTAAACAGAAAACAAATTAGTAAAAGGAGCTCTCTAGCTCACCTGAAGTCAAGCAGCAAGGGATGAGGCTGCACTCACCTCATGGATAGAGAGGCTGTAATTGTGTTCATCTATCAGTGACACAGAATTGCTGGTGGGATTGTCATACTCATCTCTGGGAGCTATCTGCAGAGTGTGCTGCTGCCCACAGGTCAGCACCAGAGTGGAGAAATGGCAGACAATTTTGGTTTTGGAGGGAACAACCATTCCTGAAACAGAAAACAACAATTTAGAATTAAACAAATTCCAAGGTGAATCAAAAAAAAATCAAAAGAAAAGCGAGTAGGGGCACAATACCCTTGAAAATGGATCAAATCTAAACATATTCTGTGCTCCTATATTCAAAAAACAAAGTATCTGAGCAGTGAAATATATGTAGTGCATAGTGTTTTCCCTGGATCAGAAACTTAATACTAATAAAGCAAACCCAGTTACTATCTTCCAAAGAATGCTTTTTCCACCATTCTAACCTTCAGCTCAGAAACTTGCTCTCACTGTACATACAAAACACAAGTTAGCTGACACCTAAGAAAACCTGCAAATGCAGCTTACCAAACAAACTTTAGCCTGAAGTGTATCTGAGGTAAACCTGAGCTTCCTCTTTCAGAAGGAATATCTTAGCAAACTGTGTATCTATTCACAATGCAATGGAATAGAGATCTTTTCAATGAACATGTACATGAAACATAAAATATGTCAACTGGGGTCAAAAACACAAAGGTAGAAGAAAACAAATTTAAAATTGATAAAAAGGAAATATTTTAAAAGAAATGTATAATCAAAGGTATCAACTGCTCCAGGAGCTTAAAGGAATAGAGTAGAGTATTCAGTGGAGGAAGAGTCAAATCACGACAGCATTTCCAATTCAGATAAAAATAACTCAGTACTTTCACAAAAGGCATTTTCTGACTACTAGATGGATTATGAAGAAATAACTACAAAATGGAGAACATGACACAAGTGGTTAGGGATTGCGAGCAGCACTAATAACTTATTCTGTAAGACAGTTTCTGTTTTGCCACATACTGCTAGTCACAAGTATGTTTTACTCATGGGCTATTGCTAGGATCTACACATGGCAGGAGGTAAATGGTGAAAATAACTCCTTCCCTGTCACCTACCTATTTTAGCTAGAAACACACTTACCTAACTGCCTCCAATACCTCCAAACCTACTTTGAATCATTAGACGACCACTTAGAGCTTACCTGGCTGGAACACCTTGTAGTAGGGGCTGTAGGCCACATTCAAGCCACCGAGTTTTACAGTGATCTCGTATCTCCCAGCTCTGCGCACAGTGAAGGCCACTTTCACCACATTGGAATTGGGCTCCTGAAGAACTTCCTGGGTTACAGGAATATCGATTGCTAACTCCACATGACAGATGTGAACACGCAGCCCCACAGGCCGGTGAGCAGGGAAGGGTTGCCCATTTTTATAGAATAACTGCATGGGAAACAGAGAAGCTCAGGTCAGCAAAAATATGCAGTACACAGACAGAAGAGAAAGCAAGTTGCCTAAGGGAAGGGCAAGAACCCCAGCTCAGCAAAGGAAAAATAATTAATAAACAACTTTGTCACACAGGCTGTATTCTCCGAAATGAACAGGGCACAAGAGAGCATTGAATAGCCCCACTCGCTTTTGTACTGGGGTTCAAACATGTGCCCTGAAAAGAAAATGACTACAGCACTTCCTGTCTGCACTGCTAGTGCAATATCAGGGCAGAAATTAAGAGAACCTACTACCAAAAGGAAAAAAGTAAAGCCACATTCTTTCAGAGAAACAAGTAGATCTTGTTCGTTTGCAGAGCTAAGCTCTGAAAAAGTTCTCACCAATTTGTTATAGAAAATAGTATAAAGATATATAAGTATAAATAGTATAAGATGCTGACCTAAGGAGCTAACCCAGTCTTTACTGCTAAGAAGCATCAGCATGAAAACAACGTCAGATAAAATCACAGAAGTGATCTGCCAGACAATTTCAGAAGGTAGCACCCCTCAACCAATACTTCCTTACAAGGAAAGAATCACACCTTGAAACCCTAAATGCATGGCTCTTTAAGAGCCAACAGCTTGTTGGTCAGAGCCTACCCACCATCTGCAATGAGCCTGCAGACAGCAAAAAGGTACTATTATTCCCTAAGTAAGGGAGGGTGTGGGGCCTTCCACATCTTGACTGTCAGCGAGAGAAACCAGCATACATAACAGCTACTGCTGATGAATAAAGGACTAAGCAAATGGAAAACAAGCATGAAGTGGAAGGGCATATTGCTGGAGCTGCCATGAGTGAGTGTGTCAGTAAGGTGGAGGGAATAAATTCAAACAGCAGGAACAGAACAAGTCCCTTTCCCCTCAGCAATTTTTCACTGCCTGCCCTGGAGTTATAGTTCCTCACTCATCAAGCAGAAGGGTTTTTGTCACCCTCTCAAGAGGGATGGGTATGGCAACCTAGCTGAACATTTCTTCTTATTTTGATACCCTCCTGGATGGGGAAGATGGGACAGAAAGATGGGCACATAAGCCCAGCAAAACCTGTTCAAACTTTCTCCATGTAGCTCCAAATTCTGTGTTCAGGCTCCTCATCCATCTTAATTGTCCCACTCCTCTAGACTTGGCCTTTTGGGACTGTAGGGAAACAAGAGTTCTTGGTAGGCTTTTCCAGGTCAGACAGAATAACAATGCATTTTGAAGGATGGGAAGTGGCCATAAAGCCTTACAGCTCTTGGATTGGTAAAATGCCAATTCCCATGCCCTCAACTTCAGCTGCACAACCAAAAGATAGCACCAAGTCTGTTGAAGGCAAGGCTCAGCCCACTCACTTCCTAGTAAAGGAAGCATTAGTCAGGATGAGCCTGGTCTCCTCTGGCTCTTCAGAGGATTCTAAAGAGTGCAAGATAAGATTTTAAGAAGTGCAAACCTCAAATATGCACTTACAGAGTTCTGCAACACACTAACGGGACAGAAGGCATAAACATACAGCTTTGCTACTCCTAAGTCACATCCTGCTTAGCACATTTGAAGAGCCCATCCCTAACTCAGACCTCTGTTCCTGCCCACAAAGCTGCATGGAAATGGAAACAGAAATATTGCCTTACATGCACTCGGAAGGCCATGCTATGGCCCACCTCATAGGGGTCCTTCCAATCCCAGGAGATTTTGCAGGACCGGGGATCCAGGTAGTTGCCTCGCACGTAGTCATAAATGGTTCGCTCCCCTCGGCGTTCCCGGTCCTCATGTTGAAGGAAGCTGACTATACGTGCGGCAAGCTCAAAGAGGAACTTAATGGTGAAGAAGAAAGCTATAACAAATACCGTGATCCCACCTGCAGCAAGGAGAGAACAAAGGTGGTTGCAGCAGCATGGCTGAGTCACATACTAAAATTCCCTCTGCACCAGCCCAAGATACCTTTTATTAGTGACATTCTATTCAACTGCAAATTAGGTGTTTAAGGCAGAAGCTATTGCATGAACATTTATGGTTTGTGTTACGTTACAAGTAAGGTTAGAGAATATCAAGTCCATGAAACTCTGCAAATGACTGCAAACAAAGGAAATAGGTAAAGGTGGTACAGTGTCTCAGGTAAGGTTAGCAGCCATCCCAACTGAAGCATGGAATTCTCTTTGAGTTGCAAATTAAAACTACAGAGATTCCTTTAAGGGAAACAGTCATATAATCACCCAAACCCTGCACATCACATTAAGGCTGGATTAAGAGGCATCACAGAGGCAACAACCCTCCATTAGTTCTTGTAAGAAAAAGTAAGGGAATTAGGTCAATGAAAGGACTTGAGGAACAAGGATGGTGGAGAGGCGAGTCTGCCAGGTGGAGAGCACAGTGTGGGGTGACAGTAACTTCATGTTTGTTAGGTATACTCTGAACTAACATTAAATCAAAGGCTGCGAAGAAACCCACCTAAAGTCTATTGGGAGGTCAACAAATACAGTGGCAGCCTTTCCTTCACTTACCAATAATGTAAAACATCAGGTCCCTTCGGTGAGACACACAGCCGAGGATCACAGCTGCATCTAGAACACAAAATAGGCCAAGTCCAGTCCAGTGACTCCTCCTCACATACACTGGCCTAAATTTAATCTATAATTCCTCAGAAAAAAGGCCTATTGATCATCTGTCTTCCTCTCCAAGGACATCCTAAAGTATTATTCCATAAGGCTGTGAAATATGCAAACAGCACAGCATGCTACAATTAACAGTTCTCCCTCTGTCACAGATTCCCATTCCGATTCAGGGATCTATAAGAAGGACAACATATTATCCTCTGAAAACAGTGAGAGTGGGCTCTGGCTACTGCAGGAACAAGCTACTTTTGCCAGGATCACCAACTTCAACAGCAGTGGCCAAAAGCCACTCATCCAAACTTAGACACCTACTTCCAAGTCACAAATTTAACACCTAGTCTGATATGAAAGCACATCACAGCAAAATGGACAGAAGCTGACTATCAGCTGGCAACCTTAGAAGAAAAAGCTATGGAATAAAAGAGTTGTGGAAAAGACCATCCTCATTTGTTCACAACAAACAAAATCCTTCTAGGGCAGAGAAGCATACATTTTTCACCCTGGAAGTCTACTACGGAATGTATTAATGTAACTGGAAAACAATTCACGTGTATTTTCCTATTCGATTCTGCAAAGTGAGGCTTCACCACTGAAACTCTCACTGATCAACACAAAAGCTAAAACCTTGAGCTTGTACACCATTAAATTACAGCAATTTTTAGAGACACCGATCTATAATCAAGTTCTCACTGAGGGGACTGCTAAACAAACATGTAGTAAAAAGACCACACCCAGAACAACAACATGCTGTTTGGTTGATAAGACATAGCTGACAGATGGAACAAGAGCGGCAGCAAGGAATGTGTGTGGCAATCAGACACAGGATTCAGCATACAGTAATGCATACAATATAGCTTGCCATGTCACCATTCAGTTAGTGAGAAGCTACATTGTGTATTCAGGCCGCTTTTTTTCTTCTAAACAAACACAAAAGGGGAGTTATTCATCAGTCATCTCGACAGCAGCAACAACAGACATCAGCATGCAGAAAGCTTAAATGAGGTATTCCCTCCAATAGCCATGACTTTCTGGCCCAGCAAATTCCCTTTGCTGGCCTCAGCAGATAGTTCATCCTTCCAACCAAAGGGTAATCACATACCTTTACACAAGTGCCCATGTTCTAAAAGCTGAAAGGAGGGTACCCATTCTTCAGCATCCTTCCTCTTTGTGCCCAAAACTGGGACAAACATCAGCAAGAAGAGGCCAAAGAGAACATTATCCCAGAAAGAGGAACTCTTGGAACTTGCATCACAGAATCACTGCTGAAAGGTAAGGACTTGAGCACAGCAGTTTCTTCCTCTTTGTGGAAAAGGGTTGTCCTGCAGTGCTGTTCCCTTTAGCCTGCAATTTGCTAGCTTCCCTGGAAAAGAAAACAAAGAGAGAGAAAAGTTAGGTCTCTCTATTGTTGTGGCTAAATCTAGCAAGCAGAAGCACATGAGAGGTGTAGGATGCAAGAGCATCACTAGACATCAAATCCATGAGAGGTATTACAAAGGTATTGCTGTTGATGAGGTGCAAGGCTTCTCCATATCCTCAGTCTCCATCTGTCACAATCTCATTTCATTACATGACCCCCTGAAACTGTCAGGTTCAAGATGGAACTAAACACATCCTTGCCTCCACAGGTTTCGCTGTGCTCTTGGCTTGCACAGAGCAGCTAAGAACTTGCATGCTATTCATAAGGAGCATTAAGGATGGAAGCAAGGACTGGTAGCCTAGAGATTGTCTCAGCAGCCAGGGATCAGGTTAGAAAAGCCAAAGCTCTGGCAGAACTAAACCTGGACAGGGATGTCAAGGGCAACATGAAAACCTTCTATAGGTACACTGGTGATAAAGGAAGACTAGGGAAAATGTGTTTTGTCTTCAGAAGGAAACGGGAGACCTGGTTACCCAGGACAGTGAGAATACTGAGGTACTCAACAACTTTTCAGCCTCAGCCTTCCCCAGCAAGTGCTCCAGCCACACCGCCCAAGTCACAGAAGACAAAGGCTGCCACTAAGAGAACGAAGAACAGCGCACCGTACAAGAAGATCATGTTCAAGAACATCTAAGGAACCTGAAGGTGCACAAGTTCATGGGACCTGATGAGATGTAGCTGCAAGTCCTGAGGTTACTGGCAGATGAAGTTGCTCTGCCACTGTCCATCATATTTGAGAAGTCATGGCAGACTGGTGAAGTTCCCACTGACTAGGAAAGAGTAAACATAACCCCCATTTTTAAAAAGGGAAAAAAGGAAGACCCTGGGAACTTCAGGCTAGTCAGTCTCACTTCAGTGCCTGGCAAGATCAAGGATCTTGGAAACTATGCTAAGGCACATGGAACACAAGGAGGTGACTAGTGACAACCAACATAGCTTCACTAAAAGCAAATCATGCTTGACAAATTCGGTGACCTCCTATGACAGAGTTACAGCGATGGTGCATGAGGAAGACCAACTTGCATTTGACACTGACCTGCACAACATTCTTGCCTCTAAACTGGAGACACATGGATTTGATGAGTGGACCACTCAGTGCATAAGGAATGGGATGGATGGTTGCACTCAAAGAGTTGTGGTCAGTGGTTCAACATCCAAGTGGAGACCACTGACAGATGGCAATTCTCAGATGTCAGTACTGGAACCAGGGCTTTTTAACATCTATGTCACTGGCACGGACAGTGGGATTGACTGCACACTCAGCAAGTTTGCTGATGATATCAAACTGTGTGGTGCAGTCAGCACGCTGAAGGGAAGGCATGCCATCGAGAGGGACCTTGACAGCCTTGAGAGGTAGACCTGGCATGAAACCCATGAAGTTCAGCATGGCCAAGTGCAAGGTCCTGCACATGAGTCTGGGCAGACACAAATACAGGATGTGGGGAGAACGGATTGAGAGCACAGCAGAAGAGAAGTACTGGGGGTTTTGGTTGATGAGAAGCTCAGTGTGACCTATGGGTGGGAAATCACCAACAGTAGAAAGTTTAAGAAAGACAAGTGCTGGATTCTGCACCTGGGCTGGGGCAGTCCTAGACGTATGTACAGACTGGGGAATGAGATGCTGGAGAGCACCATCACAGAAATGGACCTGAAGGTCCTGGTCAATGGCAAGTTAAATATGAGTCAGCAGTGCCCTGGCAGCCAGGAGAGCCAACCGTGTCCTGGGAGACTTCAGGCAAAGGATCGCCAGCTGGTCGAGGGAGGTGATTGTCCTGCTCTGCTCTGCATGGTGTGGCCTCACCTTGAATATTGTGTGCAGTTTTGGGGGCACCACAAAATAAGAAGAATACAAAGTTATTAGAGAGCATACAAAGGAGGGCATGAAGATGATGAAGGTCTGGAGGGGAAGCCATACAAGGAACAGCTGAGGGTACTTGGTTTGCTCAGCCTGGAGAAGAGGAAACTGAGGGGAAATGACATAGCAGCTGATAGCTTCCTCACACGGGGAAGTGGAGGGGCACACACTGATCTCTTCTCTCTGGTGACCAGAGGAAGAACCTGAGGGAATGGAATGAAGCTGTATCAGGGGAGGTTCAGCTTACATATTAGGAAAAGGTTCTTATCCCAGAGGGTGGTTGAGCACTGGAACAGGCTCCCCAGGGAAGTGAAGCATCAAGCCAGACAGAGTTCAGGAAGTGTTTGGACAACGGTCTCAGGCACATGGTGTGACTCTCGGGGCTGTCCTGTGCAGGGCCAGGAGTTGGACTTCAATGATCCTTGTGGGGCCCTTTCAGCTCGGGATAGTCTATGATTCTATGGCCTGACGACGTGTGCTTGCAGCCTGGAAAGCCAACCATATCCTGGGCTGCATCAAAAGAACTGTGACCAGCAGGCCAAGGGAGGTGACTCTCCCCTCTACTCTGCTCTCATGAGACCTCACCTGGAGTACTACATTCAACTCTGGTGCCTTCAGTACAGGGAAGACATGGACCTGTTTGTAGCAGGTCCAGAGGAAGTCCATGAAGATGATCAGAGGGCTGGATCACCTCTCCTATGAAGACAGGCTGAGAGAGCTGGGGTTGGTCAGACTAGAAAAGGCTGAAGAGAGCTTATAGCACCTTCCAGTATCTAAAGGTGGTCTACAAGAAAGATGGAGAAGGACTTTTACAGGGACATGTAGGACAAGGCCAAATGGGTTCAGACTGAAAGAGGGAAGGTTTAGATTAGGAAGAAATAAGGAAGAAATTCTTCACTATGAGTGGTGAGGCACTGGATCAGGTTGCCCACAGAAGTTGTGGTTGGCCCATCCTTGGAAGTGTTCATGGCCAGGTTGCATGGGGTTTTGAGCAACCTCATCCAGTGAAAGGCATCCCTGCTCAGGGGGGCTGGAATCAGATGATCTTTAAAGTCCCTTCCAAGTCAAACTATTCTATGATGAGGTAGCACTTCAAGCCTTCACACACAAAAAAATGCCATATGCTATTCTCAAAATTAATTGGCTCAGATTTAAAGGGTTATTTATGGTCAAGTCTAGGAAGGAAAAAAGAGTGTTTGAAAGTTCTTGGACCACAAAGCAAACTGGATTTTTTTTTTTTTTTGGCTGCTGTTGTTGTTTTAGATATTCAGAAAACCAATATCCTCATAAGGGATTTCAGTTTCAGCACATGTTCACTAAATTACAGTTCATTGTCAGGATTGAAATTTAAAAAAGTTAAAATTTAACAGCAAGGATTGATGCAGCCCACGAAACCCAGGACATATGCCAGAAGAAACGCCACAGAGCCTACACACTCAGTATCTACTCATTCAGAACACAGATTACATAAAGGAGTGAGAATGAAAAGAACAGATCCACAGCACCTGTCTGTTTTGACAGTTGCCTCTTTTGGGGATGTAAGTGACTCCTGCCTGCCACACCAGCACCTCAGCTGTCACTTCCTTCTTAGTCCTCCCTCATCTGCCTTCCTCTCCAGACCTCTCTCTTATTCTGCTCCATCCCAGTAATCATACAGATCTGGCTGCTTTTGCACACTTCCACTAAGCTTTCTAGTACATATAAAACCAACTGGTAAGTCTGTACAGAGCTCTTTGATTGCACTGCAGAAGCAGCCAGACTTTCATTGTCACTCTCACTCACATCTCAAGGAAAATCCCACCCATTCAGCTATTTTCCTCTTTCCTCTACTTAGTGAACAGTGTTGTGGTCCCCAAGGTGTAAGTTCTCATTCTCCTCGTAGATGAAGCTCCAGATTTCTAAGCCCATAAATCTCTGTGTATTAAGAATCACAGACCTAGCAAATTCCTTGATATTTTAGTTATTTTACAGTACATATCCAAGATGTGCTACAAATGGCCTGGCTGAAACTCCGCTTCAGCATGTCCTGGCTGTCGAAGGTGTGTGGCTACTCCCCACAGAGCTGAGGAATTTCACAGAAACTTATCAATATTTAGGAATTTGCAAGATCTCCCTCCAGGATCTTACAGAACCAGACTCTTCATGTCACCATGTCTCTCTCTCAAGCTTAAAAAGAGAAAGATGCACCATTTCAGCTCCAAGGGTTTTTAAGTCAATTGGAGCCTGAGTCTCTTGATCTGGGTTGCAGAATTTCCGAACCTGCTGGACACAGGGAATTAGTTATCTCCATTAATCAGCATAGCAACTTCTCATTTATTACCCCTACATGAAGATGTAAACAAGACAGCAAGTCACGTGGCCTCCAGAGATGAAGTGGCTGTCATACAACCAACTTCCTTCTAGTTTACATGCTGCCAGCAGCTTTAAGGATGCTCTCGCAGCTAGAATATATTGAGGTAAAGAATCTAGTTGCAAGTAGCTGGTAACCAAGACACCTTGTCACTCACTTAACAGAACGCACATGTAAATTGCAACAGTATCTGTGCTAAGAAGTGCTGGGTAACAGTCCGGGAAACATTCTGAAAAGCATGCCGTGATAGCTAGGCTGGGAGGGGAAAAAAAGCTGAATTGTCCATCAGGTCTTAGTAATCTGGATTCAAGTGCAGAGCAAGCAATGGTCTCTCGCCACCTGCAGGGAAAAGGGGGATTTGGAACGCTTCACCTTGGTTTGACTCAAGGAGAAGTACTGGCATAATCAGGGTAGACAGCACAGAATCATAAGATAAACTGTATTAGTGCCATTGCTTCTTTCAAGTCAGCAAGGAAAGGAAGTCCAGTAATGGGAATATGTTTTGGTGTTTGTTACAGCTGCTGTGAAGCCAGAGGAGCACAGTGCAAAGCTCCAGAAGGAAGCACAAGTGTAGCCACACATACAAAAAGAGCTGTAACACAGTAATGGACATTCATGCGGCTACAACTATAAAGTCAGCTGGGGACATGCTATAAAGAACTGATGTAGCAAGGTCCTAGGAAATCTGTTATGCCTCTTGGTTTTATTTGGTGCACTGACAAATTTAACTGTCTTTCCTTTCTTCTTTAACAACACACTCTTAATCTTATTTTAAAGCTTTTTTTGCAGATTGATACTACCTGATCCAACCAAGATAAGAGAACCATTTATCTCTGTGCAGAATGTCCCCTCAATTCATATGCACAAATGTCCACTACCAATGGCATGTCCATCTCATGCCATGCACTAGACGACTATTCTCTAGTAAAAGACACAGTATTTTCTCACACTAAGTAAAGCTGGCATAAGCCAACAAACAAGAATGCCCATGAGACCTTAACTTAAAATACATCCACAGAACACTGAAAAGACAGTGCAAAAGGTACTAAGCAGGATCCAGTATCAGCTATCAAGGACAAAAGCCACATCAAGGACCAGTGTCTACACAGAACAGTCATTCTCTCATCAGCATTGGAATTTGTCATATTAGTTTTCATGCAAGGCAAAAAAACCAGTGGCAACAAGAAAACAAAAAACCACCAAACAAACAAACAAACAAAAAGAAGGGGGGGGGACACACTTCTGCCAACTGCTTAAGTCTAAGGACTTTTCATTGCAAATGAACCACCACCTGCACTGTCAGCTCCTCCTATGCCCCTCAAATGCAGCAACCCAGCTGATGGGAACTTTCAGTCCAGTCTCATTTAGACACCAGACCTGTTTCCCAAGCAAGCCAGAACAACATTCAGCCACTTGCCACCCTACACATCAGTGGTGAAAGCAAATTACCTCCTTCCTTCTCAGTTATTTCCTTTCCCAAACGACTCACAGTCACTTAAGCATCGTGGGAGCTCCATCAACTGCATTCCCTCAACCAGCAATTAAGCAGAGTATGATCACCCAGGTAGGAAGCTGAGCTATGATTTCCCTAATAAAGAGAATTTTTCTTCCAGTCTAATCTTCTTCGTCGTTGTCAGAGTCTCAGTCATAGTTCTACAGAGGTCACTACTTGAGGAAAAACTGCTGTGTGGTACCTGATTGGCTGCTTTTTCTGACCAGGACACCAGATAAAACCGGTTGTATTTGTATGTTCTCACTAATCCCTGCGGCTTTAGTGAGAAAGGCCTTTCTTTCTCTCTGCCCTGCACAGGTCAGGACAAACCAGGTGCCCTGGATCAGTTCGAGAACTTAGAGAACGTTTCCTTTCATGTACAGAAAAGACATTTTGGGTCAGACCACACCACCATGGCTGCACAAAGTACAGCCGAAATGCTCATTCGCTAAGATTCCTAGTCACAAATGTAGATAAGATCTAAAGATAATGACAACCCACTGCTTTTCATTAAGAGGTTCATGAGCTAGAGGGTGGCAAAACCAGCACTACATTAATTCTTAAACAAAACCCCCCAGCCCAGCCAGCTCGAGTGAGTGGGCTGAAGACCTCCCTCCCGGCTGGTCGCTGGCTCAGCTAAGCGGAGAGGAGCGGGGCGATCGGCGTGCAGCGCTGGGCTCGGCGGAGCCCCCGAGCCCCCGGCCCACCCNCCCCAGCTCAGCTCAGCTCACCGCGACGGTGTGTCCCTCTCCCCGCAGGGGAAGCAGAAGAAGGCGCGGAAGTACGCGGTGATGAAGCGCATGATCAGCCTCCGGGATGAGCGCATGTGAGTGTGGCCGCGCTCCCGGCGGGGCCTGCACCGTCCCCGCGGCCCGCCGGGGCAGGCACGGGGCGATCCCGGCCCGGGCCCCCCGACCCCGCCCCTCGCCCCCAACG
>VXBX01007003.1:238854-297785 GCA_013400415.1 Scytalopus superciliaris | reverse complement strand
CCCTCCTTCTCCGAGCCGCCCCCCTCCTACCTGGAGCCCCCGCCGGCCACGGCCGCCCAGCCCTACCTGCCGCCTCCTGCCCAGGGCTACATGGCACACCCGCAGCCCTACCTGCTCCCCTCGCAGGCCTCTCCATCCCAGCCCGCCCTGGCCCCCTCCATCCCGCCCCCGGCCAAGCCGTCGCAGGCGCATTTCCCACCGCCCCAGCCGTCCTTGCCCCCTCCCGGCGCTGCCCAGCCCGAGGCCGCGCAGGCTGCGGCCAAGGAGGGCGGTGGCACGGAGCAGCCGGACCCCTCCACCATGACCCCCCAGGTAAGGCCCCCGGGGCAGCGGATGGACCGCTGCGGGTACGGGGTGTTGGAAGGTCTCCGACTAAGGGTGGTTAATGAACACACCGTATTTGCATAATACTTAGAGGGTTTGGACGCAACCTGTGTAAGTCTGGGAGTGGCACGGCTCAGGGGAAGCTCCATAAATGCTTCTTTATCCAGTGGTGGTGGTTAGGGTGCAACAAATCGTCATTTTTCAAGAGCAGTTGAGTTGTTTGGGGAAAACTGCAAATCCTGGCTGATTTTCAGTTGTGGGAGGCTGTGTTGGTCTCTGGAGGATTGTATTCCAAAGTATAGCCTGTGGATGACCTGCACGTAACCCCTGTTGACTTGGCCTCTCGTGAGAGCAGCAGTCTGTTTACTTGTTGCACATTGCAGGATGAGCGTAACTGGTCTTCAGTGATTTCTTCATTTAGTTTTCTTAAGCAGTAGTGTTTCAGTTCTCTGCCTGATCAGTATAGAATTGTGACTATTTTAATCCTAGCACACATAGTTGCAAAAGTGTTTCTGTTACAGTACATAGTTGCCACTACTTAGACTCACGTCCACATTTTGTGCTACAGGGACTTGATCTTCCAGGGCATTGGAGGGAAATGTTCTGAAGTGATTTTGGGGTGAAAAATATTAATGCTGTTTGCTTTTTGTACCTACACTAGGGCCAACATGCGTGCAAAATGTTTGTATGCTTTGCTTCCTAAATGAGAACAGTTCCAGTGAACTTGATGGGATTGTCCATGTGCATTGTCAGAGACAATCCAGTGGCTTAAGGTTAAGCATCCACAGAGACACAGGTGTTGAGGCCCTCAGCTGCGTACATGGGTCAGGCTAATTCACTGAGGCTTTTGCATGATTTTAGAGTTGTCTTGCAGAGATTCAGCTGCAAGAACAAAGCTGAAGTGCATACTGTAGAATTACTTTGTTTAGGTTTAAAAGACATCTGTTTTTGGGAAATTGATCTTAGGATTCTGATTTGAAGCTAAGTTTGCAAAATTCCTATTGTGTTGTATTGATGTCACTGACACTTTAAATTTGTTAGTTGCTGGGACACCTTTTTAATTGTATCCATTTAAATGTCATTTGTCCCTTCCCACAATATAACTAATATGCCTAGCAAGGTGGTGCTTTGAGTTCATTTCACTTAATTTTATGAAGGTTCTGGACACTACTAGTTAATCTTTTAACTAGTTAATCTGTGGTAGCAACAGGACTTACTAAATTTTTTTAATGGCAAAACCAAAACCTTGAAAAATGAGGTGTAGAAAGTGGTGTTAATTTGGTATTGGGGCGGCTTGCTGAACTCTTACATTATGGAGCTCAATAATAGAACAGTAAACACTCTCCAGAAGAGTCAAAAGTAATGCATTCTTGTGATCCACACAGAAGCAGCAGAATACTGCTGAAGTTTATGAGTGTTTATACAAACAGCTTCTGTCTTGAGTAGTTTGTTTGCTCTCATGCACAATTTGGTGTTAATTCAGAAGGAATATGGTACTTTTCTGGTCATAAGTTTGTTGAACAAATTTCTATGATTTTGGCTATCTTGGGCTGTAAAATGAGTAACAAGTCCTTACACAACAGGAATGGGAGAAAGCAAAGCATAGTGAGGCTTTCTTGTTGATGACCTTAAAAGTAGAGAAATAGTGTAATTTTTCATTTATAATATTCTATTAAGCCTTTGTTTAAACTGGCAATTAAAAGCAATTCCTTTTGTTCTCATCCCACAGTAACATTGACTAGTTCAGTGTTTTTCTCTTAACTTAGAACATTATGCAATTTGCCATGAGTTAGTGTGTTATTATTTTCTTTTCCTGTCTAAGATACTGCTCTTTTCCTAGACAATATTGTGAGTTTAGCGTAGTTTCTTCCATGGGGTGTATAGTTGGATTAAATTGTTGGATTCTTGTGTTTCGGTACAAGCACATGCATCTTTTGTCAAGTCCAGTTAAAGTACCTGTGGTATTTCATTAGTGCTCTATTGGATATTTGGGTACTGTGTTCTGCTATTTATTTACGGTATCACATACTGGGTAGGGAAGGGACCACAGTGGGCCATTTGATCTGACCTCCTGGCTCAGCCAGGGTCATCCTAGAGCACATGGCACAGGATTGCATCCAGGCAGTTCTTGAATATCTTCAGTGAGGGAGACTCCACAACCTCTCTGGTCAATCTGTTCCAGTGCATGGTCATTTTCACAGTAAAGAAGCTCTTCTTCATGTTCAGGTGGAACTTCTGTGCATCAGTTTCTGCCCATTGCCTCTTGTCCTATTGCTTGGCACCCTGAGAAGAGCCTGGATCCTTCTTCTTGACACCCTCCCTTCAGATACTTGTAGACATTGATGAGGTCCCCTCTCAGTTATCTCTTCTTGAAACTGAACAGCCCCACCTCCTTCAGTGTTTCCTCGTAAGAGAGATGCTCCAGTCCCTTAATGATCTTCATTGCCCTCTGCTGAACCCACCCCAGGAGCTCCATGTCTCTCCTGTACTGGGGAGCCCAGAACTGGACACAGTGCTCCAGATGTGGCATTGCCAGGGCTGAGTAGAGGGGCAGGATTACCTCTCTTGTCCTGCTGGCAATGTTCTTGCTACTGCACCCCAGTAGTGACCAAACATGTGAGTGCATCTGTACCCAAAACACACATTTCTCTACATATGTTAAAGCCACCTTAGCTTACCTTATCACCATCCAGCAGACTGCTGCACTCTTTAAACAGCCCCCTTTGTTTTATAAAGGGTGCTAAACTGTTCTTTTGCTATCTTTACCAGATAATGGACCCAGTGTCCCCCAAAATAGGTGTTATGTTATGGCCTAGGGTCACCTGAGTTAATTTTGGAGTAGTCTTTTGGTGTGGGTTTTTGCACTGATGTTCTTGGTGGTGTGTCCTTTGGTCATGAGCTGATAGTGCTGGTTTCAGTGTTCCTGTAAAACGCAACAGGTCTAGTCTCTTGGTCAGTCAAAGATGGGAAAAGGTGTATGTTGTTGCTGGTGTTTTCCTTGGGCTTCAGGATTGTAGCTGGACTTGTAGAATGGCAATCATTGCAAGAAGGTAAACACTCAAATAAGTGAACTCTTCATCATCAAACATTTTCTACACTAGCACTTTTGTTTTGCTCAGACTAAGCTGTAAGAATCTACCTTTCCACTTTTCTCATGGTTTCCGGATAGAATCTGTAATATATGTGTCACTGACTTCATCTGTTGCAAAAAATCGCTAACAATATTGTCATAGCTCTTTGTGGGAACTGATCATATTATGAGTTCTAGCCTTTTGTCCAGTTGGTAGAATGTGGAGGAAATGAAATGAATCTGTGGAGACAGCAATTCTGTAGCAGTAGAACGTGTGCTCACAAAGCACAGCATCTAGCACCATGATGGAAAATCACTTCACAGTGATAGCCTTTTGAGGTGGATAATTGAATTGGCTTTTGTATAGCTGGGAAAGCATGCTCCTCCCTCATTTTGTAAGTTACACTTATTTCATCATGTTGGAGGTTTCTGAGAGAATCCATGCCGGAGTGTGAATGCACATCTCTGGCCCACAGCCATGACAGCTCTTCTGAATCATATTTTTGTTAAAAAGATTCTTGGCAGGAATAATTTCAGGATCACCTTAAAGTCTGTGAAGCATAACTTCTCCTTTCATTGACCTAATTTCCAAGTTACAGTTTTACAGAAGTATTGTTAAAAAAATGCAGCTCCATGTTTGTGTTTGCTCCCAACAGAAAATGTCATGCCTGATTTGTGCATGAAGTAGGTTTTTAGAGGAAAGTTGCACTTCTTTTAAGTCTGTTTTAAGATGGGCAAAATTACTCAGTTTTGAGAAATCTCATCAGGTAACAGCTACTACTTTGTTGTTGTCACAGCTATATTTTAAAATACCTGCATCTTATTTCTAACTGGGCTTTATATAGATATATTTTCTTAACTGTGCGTGCTTAGATGGAAAGGAATAACAGAAGGTATAAAAGATGTAGAGCAATCACAGATTCTCAGAGGTGGTGGAGTTGAGAGCATAAGAATAGTTTCACTAGGTCAGTATTTTATCATTCCATCTTTGACAGAGACTAAAAGCAGATGCTAAGAGAACAACTCAAAAATCAAGTGTACTGCAATACTTCCCTAAAATACAATAGCTGCTTTACCTGCAAACGGTGTTTTTATTTTTAAAGTATGCAGATTTTTCTTCTATGAGCTTATGAAGCTCAGCTATATCTTGAATCCACAAAATTTTAGCCCTTGCAGTGGTCTTTGGCAGGGACTTCAGTGGCAGATGAAGTGCTGCCCACTATGTGTGTCCTGCTAGTCATTGGATGCCTGATACTTCTCATACTGGGAGAGATGCCGAGCTGTTGGTTCCTGTTCGGGTCTCTTTAAGATGCATTGCTACTTAAGTGTTGAGATACTTATCTTTAGTCTTTAGTTCTTTATGTTGGTGGCAGCTTACTTTCCTTTGAAGCTGCTGTCATCTGCTTCTGAGTACTCTAATTCTACCCTGAAATATTTAAAACTGAAAGCTTGATTATTTCTTAAATGCATAATTTTTTGGATGCAACAATATCTGTTTACCTCTTCAGCTATTGAATGGATCAGGATTAATGAAAATTCAGATAATACACAGTCTTCACTATATACTGGTTCTGACTGTTCTTTTTCCTTTCCATAGCCTTTATTAAAAAATCACCACCACAACTTCTTAGTTGTCATTTTTAGTCTACTTGTTATCTGTGTTCTTTGTTCATCCTCTTCTGTACATTTGCTCCTTTTGCTCTTTACTGGTACCTCACTTATACCTATCCTCCATTTTCCCTTCATTTCATCTAAGCTAGTCTCTCATAATAAGTACCTATAGTTCTTAGATATAAAAAGCACTAAAAATAGTAAATATGGTAATTATAAATTGTCTGTAGTAATTTGGCTGATTATTGCCTATCTTCCAGCTTTTTATTACTGATTGCGGTATTTATAGAACAGTAAACTTGTTGAGGTAGGAAGTAAATTCTGCTATGGGTTCTGTGCCTTACATGGTGGTTTCTGAATTTTGATTTGATCTTATGACAGCCATTGCAATACCTCTGCTGAAGAAGTGAGTTTTTCCTAATTACATCTATTATAGGAACAGCAGCAATACTGGTACCAGCAGCACCTGCTTAGCCTGCAGCAAAGGGCAAAAGCCCATGCTCAGGGACAGCAGCAGATGAAAAGTCCAGTATTGAAGGATGCATCTGAGCAGAGAGGAAAGTCTGAAGAAGGGAAAACTCAGCAGTCTGAACCTCCTCCACTTAATGAATCCCTGCCTCCAGCTTCCAAAGAAGATGAGTCTTCTCTTACATCCACTGAAACTCAGGTAGACTTTGTAAAGTGATGCCACTCTATTTGTTATCCTAGATGGGCCGAAACCCCAGGAAAATAATGCCATCAAATTCTCATGTATACTTTGTAACAGTAAGTAAATATGGTAAAGCAATCTTAAAAAAAATTGGTAAAGCTCTACCAATTGAAAATTAAAAATAGAATCCTTGTATATAAACTTGTGTAGTCACCCACACATGCACCAAGCAAGCCTGAGCTTGACTGCCTTCACTTTCCCCAGCATTGTCATCTTTGTCTATGAGAAACACTTGGTGATACCTTAGTGTCAAATCAGGTACTGATTGCTCAGATGAGGAATGCTGTGTTAAAGACACTATTTCTTAGTTTCTCTCAGGTAGTTTGTGAGTTCTGGCTCCCCTTCTCTCTGTGTGTTAATGATTTGTCTGAAAGCCAAGAATTTTGCACAAAGTATTTTTGTCAACATGCTTAATAGAAGTTACTATATAATGGGTAGAGGTCATGATTGATGTTTTAACAGATTACTGTAGAGAAGTAAATTACCCTGCAGTATGTGCTCCACTTTAGCTTACAGTGTGCAGGTTCCTACACAGTGGCAAGAATAATGCACTTGGGGTTACTTTACCTCATCATGAAAAAACAGTTTTCTTATTACACTTCCTGTGAGTGACAGATAACAGATTTTCATTAATCTCTTACCTTTAGGTAGTTTCTTTATGTATGAATGGCCTAATTGTCATCAGCCTAACCTTTAGATTAGGCTGTTCACGTTAAGAAAAGATTAAATAAAAATCAGCCTTCCAGAAGCTGTAAAAAAAATAATCAGCTGTTCTGGATGGCCAGAACACTGAAATACAGAGTGATAAAATAAGGAACACTGAGAAAGTTGCTGTAAACTGTGTAGTCACTGGCTGTGTTTTTCTTCTGACAGAAGGAACTTTCTTTTATTGATGGTATTTGCCTTTTTCTCTAGCTCAATATTGAACCTCCTGATGACCCTGAGGAAGATTTGAGATTGCAGCAATTGCAAGCAGCAGCAGCTCAGTGGCAGCAGCATCCCCATCACCGGGTTGGATTTCAGTATCAGAGAATAATGCAGAAGCATGCTCAGCTGCAGCAGATAGTACAGCAGTATCAACAGATCATGCAACAGCCTCCACACTTAGAGGTGAGACACTAAGGACATGGTGTTTGATACACTTCCTGGGTGACCTAGTATTCGCAGTCTGCTGAAAAATAAGAGCTGAATAATTTGTGATGGTTGGCTCATTTGTCTAGCTACTTTTTCTGCTTGGGTAGTTGTTTGTATCCCCTTTTCCTAATGCCACTCAATTTCAGAAGGAGAAAGGAATTGATGGATGGTGATGAAACTTCAGTAGGGTGAGAAATACAAGACTACACTTGTCATAAGATTTTTCAGACATTCCTGGGTGATAAAGGAGGAAAGCTGAATACACTTCTGAATTTACTCAGCTTTGAACATACTTACTGCTGGAGAAACAATTCAGAAAGGTCAGGTAAAGAGATGACTGCATAGAGTATTTTGGTAGTTGCTCTTTTTTACAACATCGAGTAGTAAAAAAATAAATACATACAATGATAAATATAGATGCCAAAAATATGCAGTAAAAATAATTAAGAAAATCACTATCTCACATTATTTTTTCTCAAATAAAATAAAATGTCTCAAAAAATTTGGATAATTATACCAGTTTTGCAACCTTCAAAGTTTTAAGTGAAAGTTGATTACTGTATTAGAGAGTTGAGTCAGCTTTTGCTGGGTTGGTGGAATTTGTGCATTAAGCATTTCTTTGTAATTTGGACTGTCTGCCTTTCAAAAAAAATCTCTTCAGGTAAACTTTAAAAATCTCAGGCAAGATCAAGCCATGAATATTAGGTTATCTACACATAATGGAAGACAGACCTCTTTGCAAGGAGTGTCATTGTGCAAACAAGAAGATTTGGCAAAGGCTTAAAGAAAAATAATTGCTGACAGCTGAGGCAACTCTGAATAGCAGAACCTGAAACCTTGAGAAATAACCACATGCCGTGTATACATGTGAAGATTGATTTGGGCTCTAGCCATTGTTAGAATCCAGTAAAAATCCAACTTACAGCTTTCTTCACCTATCCTGTTAAAGTCTCTTATGCATAGATGTCCTCTAGTCATAAAATGTGTGAATTGTCACAATTACTTTAGACATCACAATAGGTGTTTACTTTCGTTTTAGTGTAGTTCTTCCACAAGCTTCTGCCCAAGTCAGAAATTGTGATATTACAAGTGATACTGAAATATGTAGCTCTGAAAGTAGCTAGGCTGGTATTATGGAACTGTTCTTGTCTTCTCGTTGCAGACAATGTCAGTGGACATGCAGCTGCGACATTATGAGGCACAGCAAAAACAGTTCCAACAGCTTCATAAAGATTGGGAACGATCAATGAACCAACAGTGGCAGCATCAGCTTCAAACCTACCCTCACAAAGACCAGCTTCAAGAGTATGAGAAACAGTGGAAAGCATGGGATGAACAAATGAAGGTCACTCAGTCCCATCTGCAGGAGAAAGTGACCTCACTCCAAAATCTGAAGAATCAGTATCCTGCAAATGTTTCACTACCACCTCCGTTTATTCCATATTCTCAAACTGGTCAAGGTGGCATTCCTATTATGCCTCCTACTTTGCCTTCAACTACACCTCCACTGGTCCCCCCACCTCTCTCTTCTGTTTCTCAATTGTCCAATTCCTCTGTCCCTTCAGGATCCAGTTCTCAAAGCAGTCAATCTACTGAGACACCAAGGCCAGCTCTGCTTCCCACCCCTGGTACCTATGCATCAAAAATAACTAGTTCAACTGTCTACACATCTTACCATTCTCAAGTAAGTTCATCCTTTGGCTCATCAGACCACGGAAAGTCTCAAGTTCATCTTAGTAAACAAACTGTATCTGTTTCATCTGAGCAAGGATGTGGGGAACTGAAAGGCACTTCTGCAGTGTCTTCGACACACACATCTATTGTGCAGGATAAACCAGTGAGGTCAGGTGGATTGCTTCCAGATCCTCCTAGATCAGCGCGTTTTGAAGGTCCCAGAGGCCCTAGGTAAGGATGTTTTTGTTGATTTATACTTGGTCCACGCTACAAGGCTTTTGATGATGTATTAAGAAATGAAACATACATCTTACTCTCAAATTTTCCTGAAGTTGTGTGAAGTGTGTGTATTTGTTTGGTAGAGGTTTTGTTTTTAATATAATGTACACCATGTTCTCTGTATTTATCTTTTTAAAGCAAGGATATATAGATGTCTTTCACCTGAGTATTATCTAGAGTAGGTTGTGCTTTTTTACTAGTAAAGTGCTTGGGGATGCTGCACCCTTTTCATACCCAGAGATACAATACTCCTTTTTTGAAAATAGGAAAGCTGTTGTAAATATTTGATATGTCTTTGCTGTCCTTAGTTTGAAGATGACAATTCACACTTGAAAGAGTGATCCTACATGAAAAACTATCTAAATTCCCAGCATTTTGTCTGTGGTACTTGGAACACAGTTTAGGAAAATATGAAGAAAAAAAAGTCAAAGGATTGTTTTTAAGGTGTTGCTATATATGGTAGGTCTTTAATGTTGGTATTGTGAAAGGGGTTCACTTACATATTCTGTTGAATATATGAACATAGCTAATTACTGTATAATTTAGATGCTATTTATTTTTTAGAAACAATAAGAAGGACTCTTAGTTTGTAATCCAACACTTACTGCAGAAAGAAATGAAAATTCAAAGCTGTTCACCAGTACTTACACTTCTAGTGTGTTCTGCAGCTATATGAGTGTCCTTTTCAAAATGATTGTTTGGTAAGGGAAGCAGTGCTTCTCTTAAGTACAGATCAGTGGGTTTCTACATATGTAGTGTTACTTAGCATTCAGACAATTAAAAGCTAGAGGCAGAAGGAAAGAAGTGAAGATTTGAGCCTTAGGATCCTAGCATCAGGATTCTTTGCCACTTTTTCTTTTGCATTACATTGTGATGGTCTTGGTTTTGGAAAGTTGCGGTCTTTATCTTTTGGTAAGGTACAGTTTTGTTCAAATGTAAATTTTCATTTTGCCAGGTGGATGACCTGTGGCTTTAATGTAAAGCTATTCTAAAAGCCAGTGCTCTGTGTCTTTTATGTGATTTTTTACCTGCTATATGATTTAGTCCAAGATCTTGTTTTTGGAATGTTTTTCTTTAATACTTGACATGATACCAGATTGCAGAAACAAAATCTGTTTTGTCTGGTTATTGTTTCACGATGAGTTGATGTGATGCCTCCTGAATCAAAGAACAGTGGTATTCTGTTCAATTGTTTCTCTCTTTCCATATTCTGATAGACTTTACAATAATACCTTCATGGTTATTTCCCTTCTCTTTGCTTCCAAAGTGATCACTCATGAATAATAATTTGTGAATTACTAGCAGTGCAAATTAATTTCTTATAAATGAATGATTTTCTGCTTCCTGATGGTTTTTAAAAAGTGTTGTCTCTGGTCATGGGGATTTCTTGGATGCACAGTTCTGAACAGACTGTTTCATGACTTGGTAGTGTACGCCTTTTATGTGCATTGGTTTAGAGCTCAATGATATGCAGTGATAGGCACAGAATACAGTTGAGTTTCTGTACACATCATGTCCAGCTTTTTGTCCACCAGCACTCCTAAGTCCTTTATGACAGGGCTGCTCTCAATCCCTTCATCACCCAGCCTGTTTTGATATCAGTGGCTGCCCTGACCCAGGCGCAGGGCCTTGTACTTGGCCATGTGAGATTCCCATGAGCCCACTTCTCAGACTTGTCCAGGTCCCTCTAGGTGACATCTTGTACCTGAGGTGTGTCACCTCCACCACTCAGGTTAGTTTCACCTGCAGATTTGCCGAAGGTGCACTCAATACCACTGTCTGTGTCACTGATGGAGATACTAAACAGTACTGGTCTCAGTACAGACCCTCTGAGAGATACCACTTGTCACTCATCTCCATCTGGATATTGAATCATTGACAGCTACACTTCAGATGTGACCATCCAGCCTATTACTCATTCACCAAACAGTCCCATCCATCAAATCCATATCTCTCTAATTTAGAGAGAAGGATATTGTGGGGGTCCATGTCAAAGGCCTTAAAGAAGTCCAGATAGATGACATCCATAGCTCTTCCTTTATCTACTACTCACCATAGAAGGCCACTGGGTTGGTCAGGCCTTGGTGAAGCTGTGCTGGCTGTCTCCAGTGACCTCCCTGTGCTCCATGTGTCTTAGCATAGCTTCTAGGAGAATCTTCCCAGGCCCAGAGATGAGACTGATGGCCCAGTATTTCCCAGGGTCTTTCTTTCTATCCTTTTTAAAAATGGGTGCAATGTTTTCCTTTCCCTAGTCACCAGGGACTTCACCTAACCACCACGATTTTACGAGTATCATGGAGAGTGACTTGGCAACTGCAGTAGTTGATTCCTTCAGGCTTCTGGGATGTATCTCGTCAGGTCCCATAGACTTACATATATTCAGGTTCCTTAGGTCGTTACAAACCTGATCTTCTCTTATAGTGGGAGTGACTTTACTCCTCTAGTACCTCTCTTGCAGTTCATCCACTCAAGAGGTGTAGGGTTTCTGGTGAAGTTTGAGGCAAAAACAGTTGTTGAGTGCTTCAGAAGTCTCATCCATTGTTACCAGTTTGCCAGTTGTGCTTGTCTGAGGGGTACACTTTGTTTAACCTTTCTATTCTGGCTGACATACCTGTAGAAGTCCTTCTTGAAACTCTTTGTGTCCTTTACAAAGTTCAGCTCCAGCCACACTTTGGCTTTCCTGACCCATCCAGTGATGTACGACTGTGAATCCCAAACATCCAAGCAACTTGACTTCAGACATAAGTTGTCTGTTTTGTGTAAAATGAATCTATAGGATTTTAGTATGACATGTTTCATTTGAATAACGTTGCTGTTGTGTCATCTATAGATTTGATGGGTCTCGAGGAAGAGGATATGACAAATTTGAAGGCTCAAGACAGAGAGGACCTCGTTTTGACTCCCAGCGCTCAGAAGGATACAGGTCACGTTTTGACAGACAGAATACAGATGGACAGTCTTCAAGTAGATGGGGGTCTATCCCCCGAGGACCAGCAGGACAATTTTATACTTCAACAAATGCATCACATGGACATGGTTCCCGACCCAGTGGTCCACGGTGGATGGGGCCCAGGCCTCATTTAGGACAGCAGCAGCAGCAGCCACAGACGGACTCAGAGTCAGAAAACAAAGAACCTTTTACAGACGCAGCTGGCGATCAGCAGACTGTAAGCAGAACACAGTCTGTTCCCGATGCACAGAGTGCAGGCCCCATTGAGCCAAACGAGGACCTGACAGACGCTCAACAGGAGCCATCCAAACCTGAAGTCAAAGAAACTATTTCAGACCCTCCTAAAAAGTGGACATGGAGTTCACATGATCCTAACCAACAAGTAGAAGAGTCCAAGGCACCTACTTCACCTGCTCAGAACCAGAATACTGTAACACCTGTAACAGGAAATCAGGATTTGGATTCAGCAGATGGCCAGTTGACTGCTTCAGATAGCACCCAGGGGCTACCTGGACCAGAAAGCAGAGGGAAAGGGCCATTTATGCATGAAGATAGAGGCAAGGGACCAGTAAACAGAGGAAGGGGCCGTGGCAGAGGGCAGGGGGATGGCCGCGGCTGGGGAATGAACCGTGGCAGGGGGATGGGAAGGATGGATGGTGGCCGGGGAATGGGAAGGATGGACAGTGGTTGGGGAATGGGCAGGATGGATGATGGCCGTGGCAGAGGATATGTATACAGAGGCAGAGGGCAGGCTAGGCAGGCATCCATCCGTGGCAGGGGAATGTTCAGGAGAGCAGGCAGCAGGGAGAGGATGCCAGAGGGACGGTCAGGCAGTAGGGAGAGAATGCCAGAGGGACGGTCAGGCAGCCGAGAGAGGGGACTAGGCGGACGGTCAGATAGCCATGAGAGGGTGTTCTCCAGCCGAGACAGAGAGCTAGCTGGACGGACAGGCAGCTGGGACAGGGGCCGGGCAGGAAGCCGGGAGAGAGGCCCGGTCAGGAGGGCAAGTAGCCGGGAAAGAGAGCCCATGCGGGGGGTGGGTAGCCGGGAGAGGGAGCCCATGCGGCAGGCAGGCAGCCGGGAAAGGGTCCCCATGAGGCGCGCAGGTAGCCGGGAGAGGGTCCCCATGAGGCGGGCAGGTAGCCATGAGAGGTGTCCCATCAGGATGGGAGGTAGCCATGAGAGGGAAGCAGGAAGGTCTGAAACAGGCAATATGGGTAAACCCATTCACGTAGGTGATGACCCTGATGAATTGCCTCCATACCATCGAGATGAAACATTCAGGGATTCTTGGGGTCATGAAGATGATACAATGCAAGAGGAATTTCCTTTAGATAGTCAAGATGACCCTTCTTTAGAGCATGAGCACTTGGATGACTGGGAAAGAGAACAGTACTGGAGAGATCACAACTCTGATTATCAGGATGATTCTGTAGATGCATATGACAGAGATGACAGGTTGCAGTCCCACCATTCGCTGCCTCCATTGTCTCCTCTACCACCACTACCTCCTTTATCATCTGATCATGACAGACGAGATTCATGGTGGGATGACTGGAAAAGGCCAAGAGAAAGGGAACTAGAGAGAGATATAGATAGAACTGGAAGATCCTCAGATATTTATGATCAAGATTTAGACAGAGAATGGGATAGAGACTGGGACATGAGACCTATGGATGACAGAGAAATGGGGAATCGTGACCTGGATATCCCTCCACTACCACCATTACCACCTCTTCCACCTCTGGACAGATACCGTGAAGATAGGTGGAGGGAGGATAGGAACAGAGATCATTATGACAGAGATCTCCGAGACAGGGGGGAGCTTAGGATCCGAGAGTATCCAGAGAGATACGACACATGGCGGGAAAAGCAAGACTACCTTCCTGAAAGGACTGACTGGGAGAGGGAACGGTTGTCAGATAGGTGGTATCCAGATGATGGAGAGAGACTGCGGTCTTTGGATGACCATTCAGATACATCCCTTCCTCCACCTTCACATTCCTCTGATATGCTGGGAGCAGATTCAAACCTGGACTCTGACCCATCCTTGGGAGGAGTGATGGTCCTTAGCCAAAGACAGCATGAGATAATTCTGAAGGCTGCCCAGGAGCTCAAAATGCTTCGGTGAGTTGCCTGGTTCTGTGACTTCTAATGAGAATCCTCATTCTGTGGGATTCATTCAAACTGACACAGTAATGGCTTCATTTCTTTCACCCACAACATGATAGTAGGAGCTCATGTGTAACAAGTTATTTGGAGTACCTCCATCGCAGCTTTTGTAGATGGACTTCTTTTGGTAAATAGATGGTAGTCCCTTTCCTCATGAATATAGCATTCCCTGTTTATTACTTTCCAGGAAGAGATCTGTCCCATCACCTGATCCAGCTTTTGTTATCCTCAAATTACCTTGTTGGTAATTCCTTTTCAATCTTTTTCTTAGTGTTAGATGAGCTCAATAATTGCTTATTAGTACTTACCTGTCAAGACCTACATTAATGTGATTCTCAAGACGTATTTAATTTTTGGATACTGCTTACTTTTTAATTAAAGCATATGTGGGGGTTTTTGTTTTTACAGTGCTCTTTCATTCAAAATCCAGTATTGTCAGTGAATAATTCTGTCAAGTTTGGTTGATCTAAGTTCTGAGAATCAGCATTAAAGCAGTGATAACTATAAGGAAGATATGAATGTGAGAGTTCATCAAGACCACATTTTTAGAAAGCAGCTACTAGACTCCCTAAGGCTTTAATTGATGTTTATTACAAAATCAGTATTAGAAGAGACCAGGCTGGGTGAGGCTTTGTGCAGCCTGGTCTAGTGGAAGGTGTCTGCCCATGGTAAGGGGGTTGGAAAAAGATGATCTTTAAGGTCCTTTCTAACCCAAACCATTTCATGGTAGAGACGTCTTGCACTTTTCTTCAGCTTTTGTTTTCAGACTCATAAGATTGCTAAGCATCTGTCCCATACAGAAAGTCTTGCATGCCAAAATGCAAGAAAAATAATTTTTATAAAGGGAGAACTTTTGTTGTGAACAATTTAATCGTTCACTGCAATTAAATTAATTCAACAAATGTTAGTAACTGTGAAATCTGTGTTAGAAAGCAGTATTTGCCAGAAGTTTGGAGTAACCAATTATCTTCAGCTTCCTGACTTTCATATTGCCTCAGTTACTAGGTACATGTTTCGTTGTTTAATGTGACTAGCTGCAAGCTAGTGGACTTAAGCTAAGGACCATAATGTGGGAGTCACTACCAGAGTGGAGGATTTATTAGGACTGAAGTATTTTAAGTATAAGAGCTAAAATGTTTTATGTCAGAAAGTTGTTACATACACATCTATCTAAGCCAGTAAAAAGGGAAAATATGATACTAATTTCAATTGAATGTGAGGGTAATCTTAAAACTTGTTATGCTGGTACTTCTCAATAGGTTCTTACAGGCAGGTGATCCCAGTCTGAACAGCAGGAATTTAAGGGGACTACTTATTAATTTTTTTTTCAAGCCAAGAGTTATACCAGTAGTGTTGTAGATGACTGCCTTCATTTCCAAAAGTAAAGTCTTCATCTGGCTTTGCTTTTACGGTATATAAAACAGCTGGATGCTGTTCTGTATTTGTGTTCTAGTGTAGTGCTTGGTTTACTCTTTGCACTGGGGATCCTTTTCTGTGAGCCAAGTTCCCCTTCTGCTGGACAGTGAACAGCTGCATTGCTATTCCTGGTGGTCTCTGTTCTGCCTCATACAGAGGGATCCCATTCTTAGTTATTCTTTAGGAACTATTTCAGTACGCAGTTATTAACAATTAAAAAACCTAGGTTAAAAAAATGCTAACAAAAATTGAAAGGAAAGGAAATCATATTCAGTAGAACCTTGTAATCCAGTGGTTATTATACTCATGGATGGACCTAAGTCTCTGCTCTCTGGATTACGTATTGTTGCATATTAAATAGTATTTTGATATGTAAACCAAGGAAACAAAACTTAAATTCACCATTTGGTGATATTGGAATCTCTTGTGCCTTGGGGTCTGAATCCTGTTAGCATGTGAACCAGAGCAAGTAACTGGGAGCACTTATGCATGCATTCCCAAGGGGTTTCTTGTTTGCAGAAGGTGTTGACAAAAGCTAGTAATCCAGCTTTACTCTTCAGTATCCGAGTGAAGTGGTTCTGGCCAAGCACAAAAGCATAACTGCACGTCTCAGGAAAGTTGTGATGAAAAAGCATGCAGCTAATACACTGAATATCTCCATGGTTAGATGGATGTGAAATAGGGATTTCTGAAGCACAGCTTTGCCCATGTAAAGCCTACTGTGTCCTTTTCTTCTTTGGACTTGGCTCTTGATTCTAGTATAATACGTTTTCACTGTGAGCACTGATTTCTTGTTTTTTATTTAAGCTATAGACTGATAATATTTTTTTATGATGCATGTGCAGAGAGCAAAAAGAACAGCTACAGAAGTTGAAGGAGTTTAAACCTGACATTTCCACACAGGACTCTGCAAGATCACAGAACACAGGCACAAGGCCAGGTGCCTTTCAGGTATATTTGTCTTATGTTAATAACACGTTGGTAGTTATTACTATTAATGTGTATGTCCAACCAGTTCTACACACTGATGGTCAGACTTCTCTGTGAAACTGCCTTCCCAGACACCCTTACAACCTCATCAATCTTCTGTTAAGGCAAAGCAACTTCTTAATTTCTTTATTTTCCAAAGCCTTTTCTGCTCAGTCAGTCCACCATGTCTTCTGAGCATGACCCATTGGGGACAGTAGCACATGAGGTTCAACAGTGTAAATTGCTGGGTGGTGATGTGCAAAAAGAAGTGAGCTCTTTCAAAACAGGGACATAAGGCTCACAAGAAGACCCTGTTGTTCCTCACCTAAGTTCTTACAATTTGTACTGTTTTTCCTACTTCAAGAACTCTTTTCTCTTTGAAGTGAGATAATTTTGAGGATAAGTCAATCAGAAATAGATATTTCAACATAGCATGGACATTAGCATTCTCTTTGCTGTCTTTATTGGAAACTCTCGTTACCTTCTAAAATATAAAGTGCATGGAAGCTCACGTTTGTGTACCTCCATGAGTTCATCTCCTTCTTGTTGTGTGCAAGTTACTTCTCTGTTGTCTCATCTCCTGTTTAGTTCTGGGAACTCTTCTCAGATGCTTGTTTTTTTGATAATTCATATCCAGTCAGAAATGAACTGAACTTCTGCAGTCATGCTAACTCAAGTTTATAAATCCTTCCTAAAACGAGTAAAAATACATATCAGGAGAGATACTTCAGTTAATGTGGAGTCCATTCTTCATCACATCTTAACTCCAAAGTTTCTGATATCAGTAAATTTAACCATGTCTTCTGGGTCTGACATTTTGCCAGACCAAGCTTTGTTTGTCCCTCCCACCAGAGAAGTGTTATGCAGTGAATGAGGCACTCCAAGTTTTCTTTTTGCCTAGGTGACCTCTTCCTTGTTTACAGTGTCTATAAAGTAAAATAATGGAACTGAGTTACTACCAAGAACTGCAGGTATGTTGATGCCTTTAGGAAGTTACAAAATACCAAAATTGAGTGAAGTATCTCAGACTACTTCACTCATCTGCCTAGAGGATTTCAAACCATTCTTGTCTTTCTTGGGGTTCCTGCCTTCAAATATTTCTGCTGTGATTTTGAGCTTTTATTAGAGAGTTCAGCTTTGTATCTACAACCATTCTTCAGTTTTTGGTTGCATTTTGCTAATAAGGCTGCCTGTAACTTGGCATTTGCTGTGATGCTGAAAAGATTTGAGATATGTGGGGTTCCATGGGAATGTTCAGTTCATGAACGGTTTTGTTTTGTTTTTCCACTGGACAAGATCTTCCAATTTTTTATGTTTATCTGGTGTTGATTTCATTAAGGGTTTTCCAGCTATTTCTGCTCTCTGTGAATTTTTCTAATGACTTCCACAAAGAAACTTGCCTTATCAATCCTTTTGCATTTCACCAAGTTGCCCTACTTTCAGACTTTTTCAGCTTTCTCACATACAGCAGGAATCTTTGCAGACAGCAGGAGTCTTTGAGAATAAAACAGTAGACACTTTTGAACTGAAATAGGCCTACTGGAGCTTAAATTGGTAAGGTTATTTTGAAGAAGAAAATAAGTAATATTTAAACCCTCACATAGTGAATGAATGCCAAATTAAATCAGGCCACCAGTTTTTGGAAATAGTCCTCCTGCCTGTAGCACCTTGATGGAGGTACTAGAAAATGTGTATGATTTGACTACTAATTGCCATTGCACTTACTGACTTACAGAGGATGAGAGAAGGTTAGTTTTACAGATCTACATTAAAAGTGCTTTCTGCATCTAGGTCTCTTCTCAGCTATCTTCAGAAGCACCAGTAGAAGCCCAAGCTATTAAACCTTCTCCTGCTGTTATTATAAAGCCTCCCGTGTTGTTCAGACAGCCCACCCCTGTGACAAGACCAAGTGCCCCACTGGCAAGGCCTACTACACCTATGACAAGGCCACATGCTCCAGTTTCTACTCCAACTACAACCCCAAGTCATGGTCAGTCTTTAAAACCATCACCTTCTGCTGTGGAACAGGAACGCTGGGATGAGGATTCTTTCCACGGACTATGGGACACAAATGAGGATAAAGGTGCAAATATGGAGTACGAGTTGTGTAAACAGGAGTCAATGATGCCTCCACCTGTTTCCTCGCCTGTGAAAGTACCTGCTGTCCACACCTCTGTTCCGTCATCTGTACCAGTGTCCCTTTCTCCAGTTATTCCACCAGTTCCTAAAGCACCTGTCATTCAGCAAACTGTGGATTATGGCCATGGGCGAGGTGGGTATTATAGTGTACGTGATCTGTAACAAAGAGCTAATTAGTCCTCCTAACTTCTTTTTAAAGAAGTGTGCCACGCAAAGTGTGCTTGCTCTGCACTTGGTGTGTAGATTGCGTACATTGCGATGTGATGCTAAGCTGTGCAGTTTAGGGAATCTCTAACTTCCAGCCCTGAGTTTAATGTCTTCCTCAATGCTCATGTAAAGAGCTGCTTCGTGTGAACTGAGTGGTGTATAGCCATGGCTGCTTCTAATGAATACTAAGTGATGTGATCAGTGTTATATTTAGATTGATAGTGATATGTTCCCTTAACCCCTTTGTAGGTGAGTATGGAAAAAACTGTGCTAGAAGTTGTTACAGTTTTTCATATTCTTGACATTACAGTAATTCAATGAGTTATTGAAACTCTCAGCATTTTAATGTTTATAATTTTCTGACACTGCTACCTCAACTCACCTTAAAAGGCAGAAGTTCTGTTTTTAGAGATGAAGTGGTTTACATACACACACACACACACGCTTCAGTCTTTGAAACCATGATGTTGTTTATTTGTGTGTATCTCTTCTTGCATTATCCAGTAATAGAAATTCTGGTAAGTTGTTCCAGTCACTTTTAATGCCATTGATTGATTACTTTTCATGACAGAGGAAAGGAAATAGTAGAGTGATGTTTTAAGACCTTAATTATTTTATGATTATTTTCAACCAGATATAACTACCAGTAAAGTGGAACAGATTCCATATGGGGAGAGGGTAACCCTTCGTCCAGAACCTCTACCGGAGAGGCAAACATTTCAAAAAGGTAGGGAGTGCTTGGCTAGTTTTCAGTTACTTAGCTCTTAAAAAAAGTTGTAAGGCGCTAAGAGTGTATTTTAAATTGAGTAACATTTGTTTAAACTAGAATCACATTATTTTCTTCAGAGGCTTTTAAGAATAACAGTTTATATTGTCAAGGGAAGTTCTGCAGTCAATAACCTAACCCCTTTAAAAATGCCATTTTTTAGCTTTAAGTAGGATTGGATGGTATGGTTGTCTGTTACAGATTGGAAAAGAGATACAGTGTCTAATTAAATCTATCCTAGCCCACATACCACATGTTTATATATACTTTTCCTGCACTCTTGGTTGTTGCCTTTTCTTTTTTTTTTTTAAAAATAGTAGTTTGGATTTCCCTGGGTTTCTCCCTTCAGAGCATCCAGGTCGCTACAACAGAGAGAGAGATCGTGAGCCTTATTTTGAGCGTCAAGGTAATGCCAACACAGATCATCGGGATTTCAAGAGAGAGCGGGAATTGCACAGAGACTATGAACGAGAGAGATTTGAAAAAGAGCGGCATCCCCGAGATGACAGGTACGTGGTTTTGGAACACAGTTGAAATCAATACAGTTGAGGCTGTATTGTGTGTCAGGCCGTTCATTTTGCCAGTGAAGTTCATATTCATTTCGCTCTGGAATCCACAGTGGAAATTCTAGAAATACACACAATACTCTTTTGGCAGGGTTCTTCCTACTACACCTACAAGGACTCAGTCGTACCGTGACAAGAAAGACCATCCGTCCTCAAGGCGAGGTGGTTTTGAAAGACCACCGTATGAACGAAAGACAGATCGCCCAGCATATGACCATGGGCCTAACATGTTTGGAGGTACAGGTTCTCAGTCTTGAAGTTATGCTAGGATATTATGAAAAATACAGACTTGCAGAGGTGAAGATTAATTGGTGGAAGATTAATTGATTTGCAGCATTTATTTGTTCAGAATATATAATTCAGGAAAATTTATTTAAGTGGTGTCAGTTTTGTTTCTCAGTGGTGATGAGGTCATGAATGAAACAGTGATATACTCTGCTAAAAACTGTCTTTGCAATAGTCTAAAGATTAGAAATTTGAATTATCTTGAGAACATATCTATGAATTTAACTTAAAATAATGAAGGTCTGCATAAATCAGCTCAGCTGGGTATGAACATCTTAATTTTTTTATTTTACTAAACTAAGAAAATTCTTCTATCCAAACACTGGAATTTGAAGGTGATCGTAGAAATTACCCTGAGGAAAGGATTCCTATTTCTACTCCATCAATACCTCGTCAGCCACCACCTGCTCCAAGAGTGGAAAGGAAGCCAGAATCTAAAAATGTAGATGATATTTTAAAGCCACCAGGACGGGATAGCAGGCCAGAGAGAGTGAGTATGCATTCTGAAAGCAACAGTCAGTTTCTACAAGGTCTATATTCAGACAGAATGGTCATGGGTGTAATATGTTGCATACAAGTGTACATTTGAGGAAGTTCTGAAATTAGCTTGGATCCTTTGCAAATACTTGGAGTGTTGTAGTGTAGCTATTAGGGCTCTACAGGAGATGTAAACTACCTGGGAATGCTAAAAGGAAATTAGTGTGTAATGGTAAGGTATTTTGGACTTTTCTGAGTGTTTCACTGGGGTTTTTGATGTATCAAAGGAAAGACTTGTCTTTACATGGAGTCAGAGATTTGGCAATACACAATATAATATGAGAAAGAACATGATTCAGGTTGTAAAACTGAACCAGATCTGTAACAGCTTGTGCAGCCTAAGCTGCTGAGATGATTAAAATCAAAACTCTGAATTATGTGGAACTACTACCATTCCTCACAACCTGGTTTGTAAAACAGACAGTGTGGTGTGGTACTGGCTTTCCTTGATCACATACAAAAGTGTGAGCCCATAGCAGGTAATTTTCTGGAAGAAAATATTTGCAAGAGATTGTGTTAAATTTAGTACAGTATCCTGTTACTTGATCTTTGTTTCAGATTGTGATCATAATGAGAGGGTTGCCTGGCAGTGGAAAGACACATGTAGCAAAACTCATCAGGGTATGTAAACAACCACTCACTGTGTAGTGCTGCTTGTCTTTTACATGTGCTTCCTCTGTTGTTTGTTTTCTGTTTGCCTGGAATTCAAGTCTCTTGTTATTTTATGTTCCATGTCTTCATGTGGCGTGCAACTCCCTTCCACTATCAGCAAGCAAGAGGGATACTGCTCTCTTCTTGTTTTGAATATAGAGCAGGGAACTGCTGTTGGCCACAAGTGTTTCGAAGATCCTCTATAGCAGAATGGAAATTTTACAGCAAGAGTATTTGTTTTCTTTTTGCTTTCTTGCCAGGATAAGGAAGTAGAGTGTGGAGGACCAGCACCAAGAGTGCTCAGCCTGGATGACTATTTTATCACTGAAGTGGAGAAAGAAGAGAGAGACCCAGATACAGGGAAAAAAGTTAAAAAGAAGGTACTCTTGATTCAGTTGCTTATCTGGACAAAGAAATGACATTCTGGAAAAACACAGCAGCACTCAGAATTTCAGTCTGTGGCTTGGGAAGTGTGCAGAGATCTGTGGGCTGTTTTTCAAAACGAGTCAACATACCTTAGGGTGGTGTGGGCAAGTGCTTAAAAGCTGACCTGAAATGTGCTTTTCTCATACCAGTGTGCTTTGTGGTTATGACATTCCACTATTGAACTTCAGCATTTTTATAGATGTCCTCTTTCTTAAATGCTTTTATTCTTGATAAAGGTGATGGAGTATGAATATGAAGCTGATATGGAAGAGACCTATCGTACCAGCATGTTCAAAACTTTCAAAAAGACCTTGGATGATGGTTTCTTTCCATTCATTATCCTTGATGCTATCAATGATAGAGTGCGACATTTTGAACAGTTTTGGAGTGCTGCAAAAACCAAGGGATTTGAGGTAATGGAGCCTATATAGAATGTGAACTTGCTGACAGCCATAAGCTGATATTTCTAAACTTTTGAATCCAAAGTGTCTCCCGCATTCTGAAAAAAAAACAACTCTGGTGTTCTTTTCGTAGAATGTACAAATTCAGAGTGTATCACCCGGTAGAAAAAGAGCTGTAAAAATTGATTTCCAATATTTAATATTGTCTTTCTCTTTCTAGGTGTACTTAGCTGAAATGAGTGCAGATAACCAGACATGTTCCAAGAGGAATATTCATGGACGGAAGCTAAAGGATATCAGCAGGGTAACTGTAGACATTTGCAGCCACAGGATTAATTATAAGTTTAGTGTGCTTTTGGGCCTGCTGTTGTTTGAAAACTGTAGATTATGTAATGCTTACGCTTTTTCCTAAGAAGAACAGGTAGTTATTTTGTGGGATTGATTGAAATTACTTTTCTTAAATACAGATACATCTTGTTAGTGATCAGAAACCAAATGAATCTGTTAGAGTTTTAGAGGTGCCTCTTTTCTGTTTGTTTTGTTAGATGTCTGAGCACTGGGAGGCAGCACCGCGTCACATGATGCGCCTGGACATCCGTTCTCTATTGCAGGATGCTGCTATCGAAGAGGTGAGAACCTCTGTGCTTGTAAAAACTACAAATTATGTCAATGTGATTATACGGAAAATATAAATCAGACAGATACGATCAGAGCAAGGCAGTTATAGTTGGCATTGTAGAAAGCCAGAATCACTGTCAGGCAAGTGGATTCAGTTATTCGTTACCCAAACATGAAGGTATGTTGTTAGTTTTTGTCACCTTTTTGAAGCTCAGACTTGCACGTTTTTGAGCAAGAGCTGAAACCTCTTTGCTCTTAGCAACAGCTGAATACCAATTAAAGAGAATCTTTGCTCTCTGAGATGGAACTCAGCACTTCTTTTCGGTTACTGGATTTTTTTGATGGCATTTTGAGAAATTAATTGAATAAAATACAGAAAGAAACAAATTTGAACTTAGTCTTTGTTTTGATAAATACAGATGTATAGCACATAAATGAAAAAATAAATGGCATATAGGAAAAGGTTACACTTGCTGTAGAAGTGTGCTGCCTTTTTATTCTATTTGCAGTTTACCATGGCATACATCTTTGGTGTGTCAGGTTTCTGTATTGTTGCATTTTTCTTTGGCAGTTGTGTCAGAAGCTCTGGGAATAAATTAGTGTGTTAATCACATGGTTTTGTGAATGTACCTTAACTGCTTGTTGCTGTTAGAACAGCTCGTGTCATGACCATAGAAACCAGCAAACTGCTGAAGTAGGCAGAGAGTCTTTGCAGTTTGTCATGAGGTCAGCAGGCTATTTTTGATTCTCCAAATTCTTTGTACTGGAAAATAATTATCTTTAAGAGGCCAGCAAAAGACTCAGCTCTAAAGTAGGCTCAGAGAAGGCAGATTTGGGTTTACAAGATTTTAGAAATTATATAAAAAACTGTACATACTTGGAGTTATATATTCCACAGTATATGCCTGAGTCCCTGTTAGATCTGTGGACTCCAGAAGGTATTGCATTAGATGAGCAGGATTAGATGCGTGCGTTCAAGCATCCGGGTATTTTGTTAGGCTGATTCTTTACTGTGAATTTAAAATACATAAAAGCTAGAGTCTCAAAACAGAGATGTTCTCTGCAGAGAGAGTCATTCCAGTGATACGTAAATGGCAAGTTTAAGGTATTTTCCTGAGATTTCAAGTTTTGAAATGTGATTGTGTGGGAATCAAGATAAGTATCTTGCTGTTACAGATACCAGTAGCACAAGGAATGCATGTGAAGGAAGAGAATAAATTATTGCTACTTTTCCAGTTTGTCACTCTGTTGCTAGAAGGGAACCTTCTTCTGAGCAAAGCCAGAATGGACAAAATAGTCATGTATACTGCATCATGGTACTTTCAAAGATGACTCCTTTCTTTTCTCTTCTATTTGAACTTGGAATCTTCTACTTAATCTGCTAAAAAGAAAATATATAGAAGCCAGGTGGTGCCTTATAAGTCTGTGCTTGTGCTTTGGAACAGGTGGAGATGGAGGATTTTGATGCAAATATTGAAGAGCAGAAAGAAGAGGTAAAGAAGGACACAGCAGAGGAGGAAGAAAGTGAACTGGTAGGAGACACATCAGACATCTCTAACAAATTTTTCATTAATGTGTCTGAGGAAGAATCTCAGTCTTACAAGCGCCAACCCATTGCCATTCTTAGCAGTGTGATCTTCATACATATGTTTCTAGCAGTTTTTTCCTTAAACATTTCTAGGAGAACTTTAATGGTAAATCATGTTATTTCTTCCTAATTTATTTGTAAGAATATGTGAGTATATGCCACAAGCAGCGTTATCAGAGGAGCATGGCAACATGCCTCTTACAGACATTTTAAATTGCAGTACACTATACTGCTGTCTTCCAGATAATCTATGAATTACACTAAGTGAAGGGATGGGAACAATGGGTAAAGATTAATTTAGCTTATTTCCTTTCATTTGTCTAAAGAACTCTCCTTAACTGTCACAGTATTTGACAACACTTTGACTGCTTTCTCTGCCACAGTTTGCGGACTTTGTTTGTCAAGAGGTATTTCCAAGATGAGGGATTAGATCTCTTGGATAAGCAAAGGTTATAGAGTTGCCCTGAGAACTGGCTTTTTTAGGTACGTGTTTAAAAGTCTGTGGAAGGCTTCCTGCTGTAACTTCTTGGTATGTGTTGGAGCTGCAACTGGTCAGTGCTTGATGAGTTGAATGTCTCAAACCCTGGTTCCCACAACCAAGTAGTTAAAGTCCAATAAACAGGAAGTAATCAAAAATGTCTGGGACAAGCAAAGTGCTTTTCCTTGATGGAAATTTACTGTTACTCAGGAGTGGCAGCTTAGAAAGCAGTTGAAATATAGAATTTAAAAAAAGCTTAGGAAAAGTGGCTTTTAATAAACATCTGTTTTTTTCAACATGACTCATTTATTCTCTTTACTAAATTATTCTTTGGTGCAGAGTATGAGACTGCATAAAGTGTGGTTAGAACATATCAGAGATGCATCCATGTTTACAAGAATATGGCTGCTCACCTCATTTCTTGGAAATGAGGTATAGCTAAAGGAAAAAGTTGTCTTTAGCTTTTGAAACATCAGTGCAAAATGTGTGTGTGTATGTGTGTGTTTATGGGCTCGGGGGACTGTCCTAATGTACAGCACATATAACAATAGGCCTTTATGAGACAAAGAGAAAGCTTGGTGTGGAAGCTATGCAAATTATTAAATAACTAAAAGTAATCTACATATAAGAATGTGTTCTATTCAGATAGGAAAAATAGCAGAGAATTATCTGCTGTATGTAATCTCTGGTACTTAGTCAGCTAACCTCAGAGAATTACGTCAGACAGGTGGAACAGTACACTATTTGGTATCTTTTGCCTTCTCGAGAGAAGTTGGTAGGAGTTCTGCAATTCATTTTGCTGCATTTAATCCTGTGGAAAAAGACATATCTGAAGCTCCTGCCATCTGGCAGATGTCCTTGAAATATCCAACTGTCTTGTACCAAAGGATAAAGTCTGAATCTTTGCTTATCCTATCTGAGGACTGGGATATTGTATAGATTCAGCACACAATAGGCCATTTCACACCATCAAAGTCACTCTTCTTGCTATTATCAACTCCCATAGGGTTGTTTGTGGCATTCAGACAATTCCTGCTTCTCTGTGCTTGATGGTATGAATTATTGATGCATTTAACTTAGTGCTCTCACCAGTGTATCACACCTCACTTCATTTAATGCAGCCTTCTAGCTCTGGTGTAAACTTTCTGAGCAAACTTTAATGTGCAACTTGGTTTAAAAGTATAGATATGCATATATAGGTGAAGCTTATTTACTTGTTACAGGAAAATACAGCAGCACAACCTGTTTTGGTTTGCATTAATTACAAATTTGATTAAAAACAAGAAAATACAGAGATCTGATAACCTCACATCACTGACACATGCGTTATTGGAAAAAAGGTCATTCAAGGATTTTGGAAGAGCATCGCTGAGCATAATCAAATGCAGTGTAGCTCTCTGGAATACACTGGAGTTTAATCTGTAATACACTGATTTAGTAACGTGTTGCATTAACAAATATGTCTATATTTACCACAGTGGAGGCGACCTATAAATAGAGCAGGAAAGAAGTCAGTGGCCTAAAACTGGTTTGTGGATTGTTTGTTTTCTTCTTGAAATCTTCTAGCGTAGTTCTTTTCCCTCTCTATTAAAAAACATTGTAAAAATAATGGAATTCTCACAGGGCTTCCATTCACTACACTGAGCTTTTTATGTGATTGCAAAGGAACGTTAAGTACTTTAATACCAAATCTGACAAGCCGAAATGAGGATTTCTTAGTAAGGATTTGCATGTCAAAAAGTATAAAAAGAAAAGAAGATAACTAAAATAAGTACCTTTTTGCTAAACTTAATATCATTATGCTCATTTACAGAGAATAAACTGGCTAAAAATGACTACACATGCTGACATTATTTGTAGGGGAAAAGTGTTTTAAAGGAATCATTGAGCTAAGAGTATTATTTTAAAATGAAAAATAATACTTAAATCCTAGTGACTAAGCAGATACTCTCTTTTAAACAAAAAAATTTGGTTTAATTGTGAATTAACCACTCATACATGAATTTAGTACGTCCCTTCAAAAGGAGTAAGTGAAACTTGTGTGTAGTAAATCTGGGAATATATTCATAAAAGCTTGCGGTAACTTTTTCATTTGTGTTTGTAAAGCTTTGAATATTCTTTATACCTGATAAGTTGTGTTGCAGTAACTTTGCCACCTGGGATAATGCAATACAGTAACTGTGCACACAGCGCCTTTGCTGTCTGTTAGACTCATTCTGGAATTCTGTGGTTGCAGAGGGCAGCACTCTTGTTATGATTTGCAAGGGCTGCTAAAATCACTGAATGGAAAGTGGATGCACAAGTTCTGAAATACTGAGTAATTGGTCTCCTTCATCTGATAACGAGAATTGTGCCTTACAAAGAGAAATACCTTAAGCTCCCTAATTGTAATGCTGTTTCCAGTTCAAAAGTGATATGCATGTGTGTCTCTCTCTAATCCTTCGAGCTTCTTTCTGTGTATGATTTAGGGTTACATTCCGAAAAGCAAATGGGAGATGGACACTTCTGAGGCAAAGCTAGGTGGGTATTTATTTTTTCCTGTTTCTTATAGTTGGTATCTAATGATGTTTGCAAAACCTGAATTTTTGTTTTTACTGTGCCTCCTTACCAAAGACAAATAAATATGTTGATTTCATATGTGTGTCTGAAACTGCAAAAACATCTATACAGAGAAGGAATTTGTCTTCTGCAAGAGGCAAGAGAGTTACTACTTTCTAATCATCACTGGTTTATATAATCATTACTTGTTCTTCCATCTGTTCAAGGAAAATACTTTGTCTTAATATTTTAAAAAAGCAGTATTTCTATTTTTTATCCATCTCTTCCATATTTATGGTTTTTATATAGGCAGAGTCAACTTACATTACACTGTATTTGTTCATCCTGCATACCTTTTTTCAAGCGTAAGTGTCATTAGTAACTTCTTACATTCTTGGAGACATGCCTCATAGCTAACTGTACTGAAGATGCTTCTCACTTTCCAGAACTGACATCTGCAAGGACAAAGTAGTGCCGTGCTTTCAAATTAATTCTGAATTATTAGGTGTCAGCGTATCTTTTCAACAACTTAGGTATTGAAAAGTTGAAAGTTCATTATGCTTTTTAGTTCCAGAAGAGTACTAGAATTCTTAGTAGTATGTAAAATAGACTTTCCAGAAGCATAGGAGCACTATTTTTGCTATGCCTTTTGTTCTGAGTAGTGCTGATGATTGCATTAAACCTAAGTGCTGAGATTAGGATTCTGTCAAAGTCAAAAGCAACTTTCAGGGAGAAGTACATGCATGACAGCTATGGTGGAAGGGATATATGTGGAAAGGGGTTCCTGGTCATTATGATCAGGGAGTTTTTTGTTGGTTTGTTTTTCTTTTTTTTAAATGAAAAATAATGGTTCTAAATGAAGATTTTATAAAACAGTCTGCACAAACTGCTTTTTTTCTGTCACATCTGTGAGAAGTAACAAATACTTGAATGGGACACAGCATGTCTTAGCATTGTGAAGTTTTCTTTTGCATGTGAGGTGCAGCCTTGTGCATAATTTCTTTACAATAATCAAAATCACAATTGCACATTTGCACCTTAGAAATAGCATTGGAAGGTTTGACTTACATAAAGCAGCCTTTCATCTTTTGCTGTTATATGCTTAGCTACACCATCTCTTCTGCTGCTGTGCTCTTTTTTAAGTCATATAAATATTTGTGGAATATATCGATGTTGTGGCACCTGCAGTACAACCAGAGATGCCTTGTACTCAATGGTTTTGGCATAACAAATAGCTAGGCAGCTAGATGGAATTAATTCAGGATTGATCTGAATTTTTGTTGTAGGCAATAATTTCTTTAATAACATAAAATTATTTCTTAAGTTTATAATGATTTTTCCCCAGTTATGCATGACATCATAGTACTGGAAACCTGCATTGTTGAAGAATGCTCTGATACATAATGTTAAGTGTAGTTTCTAACAATGTGGAGATTGTGACGGCAGCAGAAATTTACAAATAACTTTCGAAATACTGCTAGCAAATAGAAACTAAGAACTGTCTTATGTTTCCTTATCTAATGAAAAGTCCATGATATAGAACACAGGATTTTTATATGGTCATCACTTAAATGTAAAATGGGGAGCAAGCAGCAGACACTCACTTCTGTGCTGAAGTAAGTTATTCGCAAGGCTGTTGCAGTAGTCTTTAACAGTCAAACTTCATTAACAAACTGGATGTTAGCATGCTGCAAAACACAGATACAGGTGCTGAGAATGACTTTCTGTTAAATCTGTATTCTCAATTTTACTTTTTAACTATCCTCTAGATTCATTTATGTATATATGTAGGACTATAGATCAAAAGTAAATTCTGACAGAACATACATTTTTTTAAAAACAGATGTTCCTATGTAATGAATGCAGTTTCTTTGGAAAATTGCTCCGCCAGGGCAGGCAACTTTTAGCTCAGGGTATGCATTATAAACACTTGCAGTCTGTGAGCAAGAATTACTCTATTTAATAACTAGTTCACAATAAGACTTTGTAGATGACCTATTGCAATTATTTCTGGAGAGGCATGTAAACTGTGTTATGCATTTGTTATTCCAAAGCTGAGTTATTTCCTGAGAGCTGGCCTGCCCATTAGGTTTATTGCATTAGTCCCAGAGGGCACATTTATAGAAGTTGATGTAAGTGCAGACACCAAAAACAACGCTGAGTCTTGTTTTGCTTTTTTGTTTCCTGAGTAGATACTGTTACAGAAAAGCACAATAAGATCTTACTGATTGTAGTAAACCTCAGAAAAGGTCTGGAAAGTTTGCGTTCTTTAGCTGCAAACACTGACTTGTGACAATCGCCATACTGTATGCCCCAGGGTTCTTGGTTTAGCTCAGATTGACTTTGGCAGGGGTGATGCATTCCTCTTGAGTATGTGTGTGGTATATCGTTGTCTTATGTGTTGAGCGCAGCCACAATTTTATTCTGAAGTCTAACCACGGGTCTGTCTCAGTGCGTAGTGCACGTGGGTTCTTCTACTGAAATTTAAAGTAATGGACTCTCACTTTTAAACTTTGAGTATTTTCTAAATGTTTAGTGCAATACTCTGTTTCAAGGTCCGGCTTAGTGGCAAGTTCTGCAAACTTTCAGGAAGGGAGAAACAAGCTCTGATGTACCTGAAGCTTTGATACTATTGTAAAATTTGCTCTAGAACACAGCATTTCATACAAAACTTTGTGGCTTTTGTATGAGAAGGGCAAAATTTAGCAGATTGATTCATTTAGGTTTCGAAGGAGCTAAATAAGTCAGCTACTTTCAGATGCTTTATTATTAAAATTCTACAGGTGAGTTTTTAAGTTCTGTGGGTTTTCAGAAATGTTGCTGCTGTGTTGTGTTTTAAAATGGAAATGATAAAATGGTGTTCAGTATTTTGACACTAAATAATCATCTGCCATAAATATTCACAAGCACCAGTGTTACAAAATGACACCTTGTCTCGTTTTCAGAAAGGAATATTCTGAAATAATCCTTTGTGGTAGACTTTTGACTTTTCTGTAGTATCTATCACAAGGCACATGTACCTTGAACCATGATAGTATGGATGGAAACAGACCTCTCTGGAAAAGCAATCCAACTTCAAACATGAAGGGAGATAACATTTTAAAATAAATTCTGTGTAGCAGTAACAAAAAGGCACAGGAGAACTGCATACTCAGCATGCCTTCTGAACTTCTCTACTGATGTTTGAGCATTACACGTTTCTTGGCGATTGTTCTGTGTGCAGCAGGGAGTGGGAGACTGAACTTTCTTTCACCTTGGTAATGAGGTGAGCTTGCATCGTATGTTGCCTTCCAACAGGAATATGGCTGTCTGCAGGTACATGCCAACAGAGAGCTCCTCAATTTCCAGGTCTTCATGTTCCTAAATGCTCCTCAAGGCATTTGTTGATCTCCCTTTCAATGTTAATTTTTTCTGGAAACCCTTAATGCTACGAATGATCTACGTTGATTGAAAGTAACACTGAGCAACAGTGCAAATACACTATGTGCTGGAGTAACACAGGAATATTGCATAAATCAATTTCGTCTTCTAGAGGGAGTGTCGCCTTTCTGTGGAGATTGAGCATCAAATTTGGCAGATTTAACTTAGAGCAAAAGAAGAACCTTAACCGAACCATGTAACAGATACAAATATTCTGAACACTTTCTTAAATATTGGCTTTTTTAAAAAGCAGAGGGGGATTAAATGTTTTATTAGAAGAAATTCTGTATCTGTTCCAGGGAATGGGGTAAAGGTGGAGTCTTGAAAAATTTTAGAGCTGTATAAGGGAGAAATAACTTCACTAGTTTATGGCATTTAAATTGTACTAGCATGTCTACTGTACCATTAGAGTACATACAATCACATTATCTCCATTGTAACTCTTTTCTCTCCCATATTAAGCAAAAAACCTCCTCATCTCTGAACTAAGCTTCTTTAAATACATGCCTTGGAACATTGTCTTCTGCTATCCAGAAAATAATGCTGCCTTGTATTTGGTTTATTTCTATGGCCTTTTGTGGGTGAATTTAATTACAATGGTGACTTCTGAAACAATATTTCTGACATCACTGGAAATGGTTTACAGAGTAAATTGCCAAGCTTAGTTAGTGTTCTTCTACGCATACTTGAATTGTTGGCTTATAAAATGGTAGCAATACATCGACAGAAGTAATAGAATTTCCTTTGACTTGTAAAGCTGTTCTTCCTTTTTATGCTTTGTTATTTGCAATCTTACAATGAATGCTTCATCTCCTTTCCAAAAGCAGTTTGCCATATGATTTCAAGAAGGTGGTTTTTTACTGAGAATGAGTGTCCAAAGAGGAGCAAAATTTTAGAACCTAGGAATGGAATTGTTTCTCCTCATGCAATATGGGTTCAATAAGAAAAAGAAGAAAATTATTACTGTTGGACTAATGCACTGCTCAGATATTCATGACTGACCTCTTACACCATGAAAGAAAAGATTCTAAGATATTTTTTTCCCGATTCTGGAGGATTTTTTAAGTAGTTTGCCTTATGGGGAGAGAAAAAAAAAGGGGAGGATCAGGGTTTCCAAGGAGCTTTTTGTTTAGCAGAAACAATATCTCAAAAACTTGTCTTTGATGCGTTAAATTATATGATCATCACTTGTTGCCTGATACTGCATGTATGCCATGTTTGACATAGTATTAATTCCCAAATTTCAGAAAAATGCTACAGCTTTAGTATTGTGTTCAAATACAGAAAGGTGGCTCTGTGGTTCCTAGCTGTTGTTGGCTATATTGTACCTGTAAGCATAGACTCCATATAGTATGACCATCTGGAAGAGCAAGCTTTTTCTCCCTCGTACACATAACAAGACTGAGTGTTATTGCCACACAGTTAACGTGAAAGATCAATAAAACTTGAAAACTGTGTTGAGTCTTCTCTAGTTTATTTCAACTCTCATCATTCCACCTGTCAAGACAAGCTGGATGTACAAGTTCTGCTGCTCTTTCTTTTGAAAAATTTTCCGCTCTCATCTTGTTTGTGTGAATACAAAAAAAAAAAATTCTCCTTTAATGCTGAGGCTCTGTGTTTGTTCTCAGACAAGCTGGACGGTTTGCGGACTGGCACTAAAAGGAAACGTGACTGGGAAGCAATTGCCAGCAGAATGGAAGATTATCTGCAGCTTCCAGATGACTATGATACACGTGCTTCTGAACCTGGAAAGAAAAGGGTAATAAATTTTCAAATGACTTACTGTATGGATATGACCATTTAAAAGCCTCTGTGAAAGAGAGTTTGTATCAAGTCATTCAATGTCTGTGAATATGGGAATTTCACTGACTCACTTTTCATTTTGCTGTTCCATTAGATTCTTGTTAGTAGGGTCTTCCAGAGGCAAACATATTAATTACAACAAAGCTAGCAGTTGTAGATAATACAGATTAACTATGCATGGCATGGCTTAGAGATTGAAAATGGAGTCATGTTCCGTTTCTTGCTAGGGGAGAATGATGCACTTTATTTCAGAGCAATCCAGAGTCCTTTTCATTTGCTGTATGTTTTGTAGTGAGAGAGTGTGAGATTCTAAGAGAAGATGATGATTTTATTAAGCTATTTTTTGTTAAATTTTGTTATAAGTAGGCAGAGAAACAATATACTGTTCTCACATTCAAAAAGATTTGTCTCAGGAAACCCTCAGTTATGTAGGTTTTGCATTAGTTCTCTCGTATATGTTAGGAGATAATGTTGTAACTCTATATGTAATTCAGTTCTGAGTACAAAATGCCACACGTTCAAATACAATTGGGAAAAAAAAGGGAAAAAATCATAGAGAAAGATGAAAGAGAGGTAATAGAGGTACTACTTTTTTTCCCCTTTTCTTCAGAATAGGCCAACTTTTGCCACTAAAAGTAATTTGAGTTAACTCTCAGTGTTTGGGCGTTGTTTTGCTCTGTAATGTCAAATAGTACTGGACAGCATGCCTGAGAGAAATGGAGATTTCTAAGGCATTGACAGAGGAGGTGATGGCGGAAGAAAGCTGACATTGCTTATCAGCAGGAATGTCTGGGGAAGTCCAGGTAGACTGGATAGGGAGGTGCTGGCAGAAAGCTTATAAGCCTGTGGCCCTGAATTACACAGTGGCCTGAATGGGACTAATCAGTATGTTAGGAAAGAACTCCACTTACTGTTTTTTCTTGTCCTGCAATGGTGTGTTACAGCTGAGTTTTTAGTGACCACAGCCGTTCCCTCTCAACTCTCTTGTTCCTTCCTCCATGTTGCTCTCCCTCCCAGCAGTGTCTGGGTTTGTGGGTGTCACTGTGTATGTTTGAACAGGATAAATACAAGGGATCTGTATTACCATGAAGAGCTGCAGAGGAGATGTGGAAACCTAAAGCTGTAAAGATGGGAGATAACAAATGTATGAAGCAGTTTACTTAGTGTAAAAAATAGTGGAAATATTTAAATATATTACAGAAGATAGAGAAGAAAACTGTCCCTCACTTATTTAGTCATTGCTGAGTTGCCCTCTAACACTGTCTTTCTGTAGTTTCATAGTTGTCTTCTAGATGTTTCCATTGTGCAACTGAAAGACAGGTTGCACAGAAAACGAAGACACTAAATGAATCTTGGATAATTCTTCCTGCAGAAAGCACTGCTTTGAACAGAGAAATAATTGTAGTAATGACACTTCAGTGCTCAGAATTATACTATTGAAATGGAAAAGGCTGATCATGTGTACCTTTCTCCTACTCCATAGAACACCTGGGTTATTCAATTAAAAATAATGTAACGGATGTACTTTCCATGTTTACCTGTTGAAAAACAAATTAATACTTAGTGGTTCAAAGGAAAATGAGTACAAATTAGTATTCTTGTACTCTTAATTGCAGTGCAAAGCCTAGCCTTGTATCAGGATTTCTTAAGAGTTTGTACTGATAAGGTGTTTTCTGTAGGTGCGATGGGCAGATCTAGAAGAAAAAAAAGATGCAGACAGGAAAAGGGCCATCGGTTTTGTTGTTGGACAAACAGACTGGGAGAAGATAACAGATGAAAGTGGTCACCTTGCTGAGAGAGCCCTCAACCGCACCAAGTATATATGAAAAAGTGGTTAAGTGGATTTTTGTGCCTTGAAGGTAAGTATTTGGTCTTCCCATGTGTTTATAGCCTTGATGTTTTTCAAGAGTTGAGGTTGCAGTTCACAGCATTGTTAGAGTTCTCCCAGACAAGACTATGTGGTTTGGAACCCTGTATAATAGGTGTCAGCTGTGCCTATGTCAATGTGTACCCTTCTGCACAGCATCTAAAAATACAGAGAGGATTGTCAGCTGTCAATCTCCCAACCTTATTAAGAGGAAGCTTATGGTTTCATTAAAAGAGTAGCTTAGGTGTATGCCTAGTCCTGTCTAGTTCAGATTTTGCATACTGTATCTTAATTCTGACCATATTAATTGATGGTTTACTTGATGTAACAAACTTTTCCTTTCTTTACAGGCCGTTTGCTCTGAGGAGAAGTGAACCAAGGTGTCATGAGCATCTTGCATGAGTCATGTCACTCCCACCTTCACAGTTTTCCTTTGTTACTTTAGTTTCAGCAATTTTCTTGAGCTACTGGCAGAGAACCAGTGCCCTCAAAAACTTATAGAATCCCACTGCTCTTAAGTGAGAGAGACAGTTTACTTTTTAATATTTTTTGAGGGGGGGGAGGGTCAGTAGTTTTAGCTGCTCTTTGTGGGATAAAGTGGAAGGGTTAGACAGAGGTTACCTCCACTGTACCATCACAGAATGTTTATCACCTTTGCTCTGTGGCCGTTCTCGTTTTATACTGTATGTACCTTGTAGCTTATTGTATTAGGAAGCAGAACAATAAATTTCACTATGAACTCGGTCGTTTTGGTGGACCATATAGTATGGTTTTTGTTTGGCATTTTAAATGTGGTCTTTGTTCACATGTTGATAGTGCTCAGAACCATCCTTATCTGGAAGAGGTACTGTGCTCATGTTCTGGAATGTGTCCTGTCTTCTAGATTTTCCACCTGCTCTTCTTCTCATAGACATCTCCATTAAGACCTCAGGTCTTGCTGGCCTTTAGGAGTTCATGTTCCTGGAGAGCAGGATCCTAGTTTTGGATCCAAGTTTCTCAATTATGTCAAATTTTCATTATTACGTGAGTATAAATTCTGTTGGATGGCTCTGTAATACTCAAGGTAGCAATGTATGAAAAGCTTTTCTTTAATGGTCAGTGTGAAAACGGATACTACAGAGATCTCTGAAGGGCAGCCTAGAAAATTCACTTTGGTGTTATGTCTTTTAGTCAACACTGATCGCTTTCAGGGTATTTCATTCCATTCATAAGTGTACTGTCTCATAAAGAAACATCATTAAAGGAAGCAGCAAAGACCAGAAGCTATACCCTTCTATTGCTTTAATAAATGTGTTTAAAAAATGTGTTTTTCTAAAAAAATGATACAGAAATAGCAGTTCACACTATTAAAAGTAATACAGATTCTTCATAGATGCTGGTATATTGCTTCTGCAGAACATCAGGTTTCCTGATGAAAACTTTCTGTCCTCCCAGGTTTCAAAGCAAATGCCTTGCATTAAAAATGTTGTAACCAGGCGAGATGTTTAAATCTGAAAATAATTGCTGGTTTTATGGTGAATTGAATTTTTTTCTCCTGATCTTTCTGAGGGAAAGAAACAAAGTCCTCAATTTCCTTCTCTGCTATTATTTGTTGCTCTGCTGAATGATTACATGTGCTTTGTCTCTAGGTTGGTAAATAAACTAGTTCTGGTGTGGTGGTAGTTCATGCTTTTAAAGGAGAGCATAGTTCTAATAGATGGTTTTGTTTGCTTTTCTAATATTTTTGTTTATTGGATGCTTCTCAGCCATGTCCTGTGGTGCACATTTAAAAACTGTTCAGTAAAGGAGGGGAATAGCTGAACTTGTGTTATGCCCTGTACTTGTTTAATAGAAGAAAATTGAGCTCCTTGAATGGAGCATTTTTCAAATGGAAGGTTTTAAATAGACATTTTCTGTGTACATGTCCTATTATATAGCATATATACTTAAAATATTCATAAGCACTCTTTGAATTCTGACTGAGAATTGTTGACAAAGGAAAACTAATAGTTAACAAAAAATCGGCATTGTTTATTGCTGTGGAAATCAGGTGGGCTTCACTTTGGAGATGCTGCTTTCAGGTATGTGTAAAATGGCTTTCAGTCTTTACTCAGTTTTCCATAACAAAACTGAAGTTCTTGTGGCACACCATCATTATGAGTTGATGCTGTTTCTTGACTCTTAAGAACTGATAATAGTTTTGTTGGTATTTTTGCTAATAAAACTGAACCAGATCCTTCCCTAACATTTTTCTTTTCAGACTAAAGAATATTTCTGGATATCCATTCTGCAAATGGATAGCGTGTGACAGAAGTTATGGTATTGTTTATTGTAACAATTTTGAAATTATTTTAGCAGATACTACTGAGAGGGGTCACACTCGTTATTCTGTGGTGCATGTGGAATTAGAGAGAAATGAGCAGAGAGTACACATAAAGCTATACTTTACTCTGATGAAAACAGAGAGAAAATATATCAATCTTCAAGTTTAAGGCAAAATTCAGCTATGAAAACATACTACTCTAGGCTATTGTCAGACCATTTGGTCAGAACAGGCTGAAAGGCTTGGGCCTTGTTGTTTTCTGTGTTGAAACTCAGAACCTTTCCGTTTCTGTAATACAGAAATATTGTTCCATTTGTTTCAATTGGTTTGAATGTTCAGCAGGTCAGTCTTCAACTGCTTGATGGGAAGTGGCTCTGAAAGAAAACTTATGCCAGAACTACAACATACAGCAGATTCTACATAGTCTAGTCCTTCTGTGACAGAAGAAATTAGGTGAAAAGGAAAAATTCATCATTGCTGCTCACAGAACTCTGGCTAGTCCCTTGCTTGGCTCATAGTCAGAGCTTGGTGATTAGTGATTTTGATTTTGTCTGGAAAATCCTTCAGAATCCATTAAGTCTTGATCCTGATTTAGTTCTTACCATTTGCTTACTGATGTTGGCAGTAGAATCTTTCACAGCACTGAGCAGAGACAATACCCACTTTCATTGATGACTACATAGGAAAATGTGTGTCTAGCACTCTCATATAATGATCCATCTTTGACCATGCATGCAATTGTGCTAACTCTAAGTTGGACCATTCTTTGCAGTGCATCCCACTGAAAAATACAGCCCTGAAAAGAACTGTCAGCTGCTGCAGAACAGAGCTGCTACCTTTTCAGCCAAGTTGACTGTTAAAACAGTATTTTCTGTGAATTATGGTTTCTTAGGACATTTCAGTTTTTCTCAAGACCATCTGCCTTTTTAATACTGAACCTACCTGTCTCATGATAGAAATGCATGTGGTTTTTACACGGGAATGTGCAACATGCTGTGCTATGCAAGTAGAGCACAGTTGTCATCTTCAGTCACCTTGTGTTTTACTGTAGGATTGCTCATTAAGTGTCATGGTCTGACTATGGTATGAAAGAGTGAAATTATAGCAGAGAATATTAGATGAGTTCTGGAAATTTGGTTTCCTGTTTTCTTAAATGTTTACATCAACACAGATAAGTAACTTACCTTGCATTATTAGTTAATAGTCTTTAGACGGGGAGAATTGGTGTTCATACAAGTCAGTTTCTCTTTTTACCCATCAGGTTGGGTTTGACATTTTTTGGGCTTTGCTTCAGTCATCTCTGTGAACCCATTAATTATTCCTTGCCTGTCTGTTGATACATAACATGCATCAGTGCTATTGTCTGCTTGCAAGACATTTTTTTAAACTATTTTTGGAAGCCTTTTAATCTCAGAACAACCTTTTAGATACCATGGAGATACTGAGTAGGATTTCAGTAGTGGCTTTTCTAAAAGGATTTAATTGGAAAAGTAGAGTTGTGACATTACACTGAAAGAAATATATTAACCTATCCCCAAAAAGCCCACATCTGATCCAGCTGAATAGTTAAAAACTATCATAGAGTTGGGAGTTGCAAGTCACATTACAGAGTATGCTTCCTACAGAATAATCTGTCATTAGTGTGCTTTTAAATGAGAGATGACCTCACCAGACAAAATCAGTTTTTCCCAATTTGAGATTTCAACATCGTTAGAACATTCTGAGAATCCTTTTCAAAGAAATGAAGTAATTCTACCTGTGGGACTGTTTGTTGCCACCTAAACAAATTGATTGTTACCAGAAGAAAAAAACATTTTTTGTCCATTTATTTAATGCATCTATGATGGTGAATCATTTCATGCCCTTGGGACGCAGTTTCCATTTCACAGGACGTGCTGTTTTATTATTGATGTTGCTGCCACAAAATTTTGGAAACCCCCACAATACTGGACAGACCTCCAGATTTGAAGACAACGTAGTTGAGCTGGATTGGAGGCAAACTGTGCTCTTTTGCTATGAAGTTCCTACTGTTTCTGCCAGCGTGCACTAGCTACCTGTGAGCAGACTAAACTGAAACCCAGGAACTCTTCTGGGCGTACTGTAACTCAGCATAGATGGGCTGGAAAGGAGAAGCAGTACTGAGAGTTTTATTTGCCTGTGGAATGTTCACATGGCTTCAGGAAGCTAAATATTGATGGGTACATGGTTCTGTTTTATTATGTCTCCGTTATTTAATTTTTCCCAGATTACTTCTGGGCTTGAGGTCCACTGACAACTTGGGACTGAACTGCACCAGGACAACCTGCATACTATGAGATAATGTATTTGAGGAGCAGAGGTGGCCATCTCAGTTGAGATATGCACACTTGCAGCATCAACTATTCTTAAACTGTGGTGGTACTTAGTTTTCTTAGTCATAGTAGCAATGAGAAGAAAAAGAACAGGAATTTCCTAGAACTTAAAATATGTTTTGAATATCTACAGCAATCATCTTTATTCTCTCATAGAACTTGGATCAGAGTTCTGTCTTGTCCTGCTCAGCCGTTCCTTCAGATACAAGTCAGAATATTTAAGCCAACTGAAGGACTCTTTGCTCCAAGTAACTCTTCTGATTTCTGCTCAAAATCACTTTCTTCTTCATGGTGAAACTGTTTTGTTTCGTTCCTACCAGTGGAGTGTTACAGCAATCGCAGTGTCTCTTCCAAATTTGCATGGTACTGGATCGACTGCCTGGAGCCTGAAGTCTTCCTCATGCATGTAGGTTGGAAAATTAATAATGACAATATTCCATTCATTTGAATTATTACCTTCTTGCTGATTAATACTGTTTGGAAGCAGAATGTGCTCTTATTCATGGTTTTGCATAAATTGGTTAAAGTGCAAGTAGTTACCAAACAAAGGCACGGCGGGTTGCTGCAAATGAGAGGCAAAAGGTATTCAATGTTTTCCATTCTGTGTTAGGTTTCTAGTCAGGAGTCTCTTGTTTCTTTGAATTGTAGGATTTAATATTTCAATATGCAAAATCTTAAAGCTGCCATGAGGGAAATGGCACAGTTTCATTTTTTCCTAATATTTTTCTGCCTCTTGGAACTCTCAGATGGAGACAGTTCCTAGTTTTGGAAGGGGAGGCCTTTCCCTATGGCTTGTGCTCTGGTATATCAGTCATTGAAGCATTTCTCCATGCTGTTTTCCTTTTATGTGTGTACAAGGATGATGTTTGTTTCCATAACTGGTCAAGATACACATGTATGAATGGATGTTCAGCTTTACACAGGAAATTCCTGGTAATTTTTATTAGGATGGCACCTGAACTGTCTGCTGTGACAAGTATATTCTTTATAAGAAGTTGGTATGTTTGAACAGTTATTATTCTTGGGAATACATGAAGACCGCAAGGTTGTCATCACTTCACCAATTCCTATGATGTTTCTGTCTTTGGAGAGAAGTTATAACTGCAGTGGTCCTTGGAAAAAAAGAACACCTGAGAAGTGAAAAATCTTCATTTAAATGAAGGGGGGAAAAAAGCCAAAATCAGCAAAGCAAAACAGATAAAAAAAGAGTTGAGTTAGTTTTACTTGCATTATTTGAGCTGACATCTGTCTTGTGTGGCTAGAATGTGCTAGCAACTCCGTTGTCTGAGATGTCTGCTTCAGCAACTGGCTGCATATATATATTTGTGGAGGAGAACAGGAAATTAATCCCTGCCGGTTTTTGCTTGCAGGTCAAAAGTGTAGTTGAATAAGCTGATTTAGAAAGCAGTTTGTCTTGAAAATCCTGTTAGGGGTGATTCTATGAAAATACTTTTTAATTCTCTTTAAAAGCACAAGCCACTAACATCTTACATGTAAATTGAAACATTACCAAAAACTAAAAAGTCTAAGATTTCTTCTGCTTAAACCTTGTAGGATGTTACTTCTCTGGGGATTAGCATAGAAAGGGAACAGTTCTGCATCTCTTCCCTGCTTCAGGGTGTGGATGGCCTTGAACTGCAAAAAGCTAAATGTTTGTGTTTGCAGGTACAGACAACAACTTTAATGGTGACTTACACCATATATGGATGCCAAGGTATCTTAAGCAGTGTTTAAAATTTTGTTTTCGTTCTGTTTTGGTAAGTCTGATGCAGATAGTAATAAGAGTTTTGTTTGATTGCTGTTACTGATCCAGGTGCTAGCCTTTTTATACATGCAGCTTCTGGGGTTTTTAGAAGACTGTATTACTGCTTGAAGGACAGAAAACACAGCTTTACTGACAAACACCTGTAGTGTTTCAGCTTATTGATATGTGGGTTTTCAAAACTTGTGCAAGTGATGAGTCTCTACTGCTATGTTTTGAGGTGTTTGTCATTCCATTTCCATTGAACTGCAGTTGCCAAAGTCTTTTCTTTGAAAGTGTGGACAGATTAACCTGTCTGGTAGCAGATCTCATTGTACTCTTCAATTAGAGTCACACAGAAATCAAGATTTTTCAGATAGTGGCAACAAGATGGCATTAAAGTGTTGAGTTCATGTTAGGATTAAATTGGAGAAAGAAAAGCTTGATATTGGTTCTGCAATAATTTAATTTTTATGGTTTCATATTACCTAATACAGTTTTAAACCAATAACTTCTGCTTTATGAAAGAAACTGACCACCTTTCTGTGGAAAAATGTCAGTGGATTAACATTGCACTGTTGTGTGGAGTATCACATGCAGCCACAGTCAAGATTTTGAGCTCTATTGAACCTACAGGCTGTATAAACAATCTTCTGCTTTAAGGAGAGGCATCAAAATTAAATGGTCTTTCTATATCCTGATTAAAAGCTTGACAACTGATACCTAATGGAAAACAGGACTTAACTTGCCAATAGCTGCTTTTGGAGAGTGAAATATTTAAATATATTGTAGCAAGAAAGCTTTACAAGGTTCCTTAGTACATCTTTTGTGTGTTGCTTTTTTTATTTTCTTGGTATGAAGAAAGATAAGAATAAATATCCAAACCAAAGCACTGAAAATATTTCTTGTACAAGAACTTTACTCTGGCCAAGAAATCTCAGAACTTCAACTTGATCAGAGTCACTACCAAGATGTGTAACAATGAAATGTGCTTGAAGCTTTAAGGTGAACGATTCAAGTGGGTTTCCACAATGTACAATATAATTCCTTCTTGTTTTGCACTAGGTACTTTGTAGTTAAGGAGGAATGTAAATATCTTTTCTAAGGAGCTTACAATCTATATGTTCCTTTATTAGGAATATAGTGATTTTTATTTCCTTTCCCTTCTCCCAGCAGGCAGAGAGAATCTGCTGTAAGACTGAAGGGATGGCCCTGAAGTAAACTTGGGTATATTTATTCCTCATTTTTACTTAAAAATATCTGTTGCAGCCTCATTGCAGTATATATGGCTCAGATACAACTTGAGAAGAATATTCAGGTACCCTTTAAGCCAGCCTGTTGGGAAGAGACACTAAAATGGTGAGTATGCTAACAGTGCATGTCTGTTACCTCCTACTTGAAGATGAACTTGGAGCAAAATAAAAATCTAACTAAAAAGCCATATTTACCTCAGTAAAACCTGTTTTGGCTTTGGTTCAGTTTGAGGAGCTGTTGAAACCTGTGACCTTCAGTGCTAAATATTTCTCTATCACCTCCTTTGTCACTTGTGTCCAGTACTGGCTTGTAGAAGATTGTCTCAGTCCTGTGGATTTCCATCCTTCTGTTCCTCAGCTAGACTTACAACGTGCTACATTGAAGGAAAGGACTGTCTAGAAGCTGATGGACACAATTTATGTTTTGTTTATGCAAAAACTCTGACCATATCATGTCCTTTTGCACTATGCTGTGATAGTTTTTTGGATTCTGCATCTAAGACATAGTCTTGAATTTCATTTGAAAAGCTACAGTTGTCCAGAGAATTTCTCTCTCAAAGGCTGTTCTTCACTGCATACTCTGATGCAGCAGCATCCGGTGCAGTCAGTTTTGGAGATAAGATCCTCAACAGTGTCCAAGCATTGCAACATTTCTCTCTTCATCCCGATGTTCTCAGCATACGAACTTTTTAGTGCTAAGTTCTGAAAACAGAAAATATGGATGCTGTGTTCTTGTGCACGGATGGTTGTTTATTATTCCTAGTGCCTTAGAACTTCAGATACACACATACTTAAAAGTTTGTGCAACTGATGTGAGGACCAGGGTCAGTACTGAGGTAGCTACATTTTTGCAGGAGTGTAATTTATGTTCTTTGTCTGGGTGTTTTTATTCACAGAGCACTTGATTTCAAGAGTCATTGCCTTGGCAAATACTCTTTATGCAGCCATTCCTTATCAGTGTCTTATTTACATGAATACTTTAGGTTGAGACTTTGGTATATCGGTTCCTCCAGTTTAGGAGATTTACCTTTCTGAGATAAAGATGTATAGCTTATCTCTGGTAGTACACATTGATTTTTTTCTTTCCTGGACTATTGTGATGTTTCCTTCTATCTTAACTCGTTCTTGGCTATGTGCATGAAGATGAGGGATCTGCTTTCAACAGTGGAAGCTACTTATTAGCCCCAATGTACAGGAGAGACAAATAATTAACTTCTCTCCTTTTGATACTTAACCTAATTGGGAATCATTTTTTTTTTCTGCATTTTCTAGCACAGGTCATGAGCAAATGTGTGTTGCGCCTCATATGTATAGTACATAAAACTTAAATGTGTGATGCTGAAATTGCTCTCCATTGCATTCAGTTCTCCAGCTGGATTAGTCCAGTCCAGCAGGGATTTAAGACCTATATATGGCCTCCAGAGCCTTCTGCATTGCTGGTTTTTAGGTTTCATTCTTTAATGTAATTTATTTTTTCTCTATGTTTGTGTCAAGGTGCATAGGCCTGGCAGGTATTGTTCAGTATAGCTGAATGTACAGATGGAGTCTATATGTTGTAGGAACATTATTAACTGTCTGTAAGACAGTTTACTTTCTTTTCTTGCTTGGTGGTTTTTTGGTTTTGTTTTTGTTTTTTTTTTTAACTATTACTGATTTTACTGTTCCCCACCAGCAATAATGGAAATAATGAGTTTAAAGTCATTAGCATTATTAAAATATTTTACAAAGAGAGAACTGTCTGGCATCTTGTGTGGAACAAAGGGTATAAATCAGCAGAAAAATCAAGACTGGACAGTATTCTAGGAAACTTTGAAAAGTACAGAAGGGTAGAAATACTTTTTCACAATGTAAGAATTGGAATTCAGCATTCAGTATCAGATTCCTTTTTTTGTTGGCTTTCTAACTGTGATAAAAGACAAAGGTTTTGAAAATAGGATAATATGTAAAATACTGCTTTTGCAAATAGATGCCATTTTTTGACTTACACTGTTACCAACTGGGATTTTTTCTGTTTGGCTGTGGTTTTTTGCTGATGCCATTGTCACAGAATTTGGTTAAGTTTAGAGCAGTTTTGCTTTTAGAAGGAGCAGCCTGTCTCTAGCAGTGTCATTGACGTGTTGCCCTTGACCCCTATGCACACAGGGATTCCGTCCTGCACCTGAGATGCGTCTGAGCCAAGCTCTGAGCAGTTAATGTGGAGCAGATAAACCCTGTTACCCGAGCGGGAATGGCACAAAGATGCATGTCTTCAGGGATGCTTCTAGAAATCGCCTTTAACTCCTCATAGACTAAGTTGATTTGCACCTAGGGGTTTACCCTAGTGAGTCAGTCCTCTTCCATTTTGCATTTGGAGGGAAGCTACATCTTAATGTGTGATGGTGAATGAATTGCTTGTAATTTTGAACTCTCTATGGTGTGGATTCATGTGCTGAGGCACACTGAATGTCTGAAGCTATACTGCAGTCTTACGAATTGATACCATAACTGTGCTAAATCTTAACAGTGCAGAACTGCGTTGTCATGGCAGGGCATTTCCCCAATGCTACAGTTCTGTTTAAATGTCTTATGGGAAAAACAGACATTGGAGAGGTGTCTGCATAAAACCTTCCTCCATATTAATTCTCAGTGCTCCTTTATTTGTACCAGGATTTAGGGCTATTGTGTAGATCTCTCCCATGCAGCGTCTGACTTTTTTGTAACACCATATTTACCTTGTCATTGCCCCACTACTTTTACAAATTTCTGCATGATATCTGAGTTACATATACAATACTTGGCATTTCTCTATCCTTTCTGCTGCTTTCTGCCCAGGCTTTCTTGATTGTTAATTTGTATGTCTCAGAAGCCTCTCTTGACTTTAGTTTCCAGCATGCATTGTTGTGTTTTGGGTGTGGGCTCTTAAATCTATGGTTTATTTCCAGTGGAAAAAGCCACTGAATTCTTGCAAACACATGGCCATTCAATAATATACTGAATAAAGACAATTGAACTGGCACCAGAAGGTTTATAGGAGCAGCTTTGTGAGATGGTGAACTGAATTTTGCAAACTGCTGAAGTAGCAAGATCCTTGGATTACTGGAGTATGTCGCAGGGATAATGCAGGGGCCAATAAATTCTTCTGAAAAGACCTTTGGGACACTACATGCTGCTTTCAGGTGATTGTCAGTGCTGTACTCCCAAGGAATGCCTTCCACGGTGGTTCCAGCATCATTTGCAAAGAGGAGCTGATCTTCAAAGGATTGCTGCTGTCACTAGTTGCCAGAGAACAGCTTCTGCAGAAAATACAGCTGGACGGCCGTGAGGCTGATGGTTAGTTGACATAACAGGCCATACAATAGTATTAAGAGAGGTAAGGTCGTCTGATGGTAACTGAGAGTCTATTGACTGACCGAGGCCTTAATCCTTATTTGTCGACAGATCTTGAGAATTGAAGTTAGAGTTAGAAGTTAGAGCTTTTCCATAACCAGTAAATTTGGGGGCAAATAGGCACAGATGGTGGTGTGGTGTTCAGAGTAGATCAATACCACAAAGAGATAGTGGGCTTCATTTTGAGTGTATTATACAGACAGACCTTGGGCTGTTATCAGGGAACAGGATGACCATTGGTGTTCTCAAGTGCATAAAGGAAAGAAATTACTATCTTTTTGCTTAAAATACACAAAGCAGCTGTATAGTAACAACCTTACAGCAGCTCAGGAGAAAGACAATTCTGTAGTTTTGTCTCAGGTATTCAAGAGTTCGGACAGCAGCAGTTTGTTCTGCAACAAACAGATGCTCTGTGCCATTGCAGTCTTCTCCACAGTAGCTGCTCAAGAAAAACTGGTCCAAAGATAATTCCTTCTAGCATAAGGTGACTGCTTATAAAAAATTATATGCAATCATCTTTGTGAGTAAGCCTAGGATCTGCAAAGATTTTGTTTCCGTGGTCGGTATGACTATTCAAATGCAGAAAATGTTTCCACCAGCATCCTGGTTACACTGCAGGTATGGAAGATGCTTACACAGACAAATCATACACTGTTAATGGAGGTGTCTCCAGTTAAGTGCTAATATATGGGTGAGTATAGTCACTCCTTTACATTTCAATAAATAATCAAAGCTCCATGAAGTTCTTGAAACAGAACATTTGTCACCAGATCAAACACTTCTGCCTTGGCCTCACCTGTTAAAACCTTGTTATAGCCAAGAACCTGTGCCATGAACGCAGAGACCTTCACTGACTGGACCATTACTGAGATGGTGTTTTCAACTTCCAGATGTTGCCAGTCCCACAAAGATTGTGCTGGTGTTTTGGATAACATTTCTCATTGAAAGTTTAGTCAGAAACGAGGTGAGATCACTTTGAAGCTCAAGGGTTAGAAATAGCTTCAGAATAAATGGTTTGTTTGAAGTAACAGCGAAGCTCTGACAGCTTCAGTGATTCCGGGTGCTACACAGGAGCTTGTGCTCTATCAGTAGTTATTTAAAGAGTCCACTGCTAACTAAAAAGCACCTGGTATTCTGTGCTCAGTTGGAAATGCCATTCTAAAGGCACAGCCTTCCACAAAAGAACAAACTGAAAAATCTCTGGGCTCACAGCTGCAACCTGGGACATTGCAAAATATGAGTAGATGATAATTCTGCTTTATAAGAATTGCTCAAGAGGGGAGAGCACTCTGGCTTTTAAAAATACCATTTCTACAGCATGACCTTTTTGTAACTGTCGGTACTATTCTGAAAGTGTTTTATCTAAAACCAGCCTTTGTCATTGTTTTTATGGGAACACAGGTTGCACTGCCAGCCATAGGGCCTATGTAGATGCAGGGATGTGCAGGGCTGGCCTCACTTGTCCCTTGAGCATGTATTCTTGGTGGTTTTAAATGTTCTTATGTCTACTGTTTCTTACAGACCTGGAAATTAGAAATGGAAAACAATTACTTAAACTGTTGAATATTCTGCTCTTGCTCTCTGAGAACCAAATAAGGACAGGTTTTATACAGAGATGTGTAGATATCTGTATACACATACATGTCAGGTATTTATTTTTAAATAATATAAAGTATTTTTTATAATATTTGTTCTTTGTGTAAAGTGGTGGATGACACATATGTGCTGTAGGAAATCCAGTAAAGTATTTTCCTTGAAGTTTCAGGTTTTTTTCCTCTATCTGGTAGTTTTCGTATTCCCAGCTTTTCACTTAACCACTTGCTTTTAGCTGCTTATTTTCCATGATTGCAGTAAGACAAAAGGATTGATGCTGTTGGATACAGACTAGCACTTTTAAAAACAATACTTTCAAGTCTAGTTGAACAACTAGTGAGAACACAATAAACACCAGGAGGGAAGCTGTCACATTCGGTTCATGCCAACTGGACTTTATGCTCTGTCATTAAGAGTTGCTTAGTAGGTAATTTACAATGCCCATTTTATTGGATTAGCAAAAACAAGAACAGCATTTGACCCTTGTACACAAAATGAAAATTACCCTATGAACTTTCAATTAGAAGCCTAGTGCTAAAAAACTACTAATTTGGGAAAGCTGTAGAAATACTGCAGAAGCTGGTGGTAGGTGTGATTGATTGCTGTAAAAATGCTGAAAGTAATCTCAAAAGGAGACAATAGAAACTTTCTCAAATTGTAGGTATTTGTAATATTTGTATGTTACCAAAAAAAAAAAGAAAAGAATTGATCATGGGACTTCACCTCCCTGTACAGTTAGATGAGAAGGAATTAGTATATAAATAGGGACTGTATCTTCACACATTTAGGTGCTGACCTAAATCTGGTTTTCCTTGAGATCCATGCACAGCTCTCCCTGGCTGCCATTCTGAAGCATTCTATATCAGACCTGTTTTTAAAAATGGATTTACTGGTTTGGTATTTATGTATGCACAGACACGTGTGCTTGTTCTCTGGCAGCCTGCCTCCCGTGCTTTCCCACCCCAGTTGCCCCCTGCCGAGATGAGCACCAACCTGAGGGGTTTGGGTGGTGGAGGAAAGTCTGCACACAGTTTCCAGCAGAGGCTGAGTGTGCTTTCACTCCTTTGTGCACCCTTGCTCAGAGTAAGTATCGCCCTCAAAAGCCCCTGGGCTACACGATGGCCTCCCTATCTCGGTGCCCACCTGCACTGCCTTGTCTGGGTGAAGCTCCTGGTGAGAATCTCCCATTTGCACCATGCTCATCTCTCCTCTTGAGTGGCTGCAGCAGGCTGGTGAGCTGGCGCACCCCAGAAGGAAGGGTGCAGCCCTGGCTGCCTGACTCAATTGCAACTGTCTCACATAAACTGCAGTTTTCATTAAGTCAAGGGAGAACAGCTTGTGTAGCTGCTGCTGTGAAGCTGGTACATGGCACAGCCCCATCTCCCATGCCCTGGTCTGTGGCTCATGCTAATACTGTATTTTATGGTATGCAAAGGGGAAAAGCTTTTGCTATCAGCTGGAGATACCAGTCTGCCCTCGTGGACCCTGTTTTACCCTTGAGACTGATCTCCACAGTCTCTCTGTGCATCACTTCACTTTCCCCCTGGAGTGGTGCTGCAGCATAGGGCAGCTCTGCGCACAAGAAGCAGAAGAAGGGCTGTCTTCTTCATATGAAAAGTGATGTCTGAGCTCTCAAATGTGGTAACTGTACTGTAACCTGGATTAATCTGTCCTTCTGATGCATACAGTGGGACAGCAAATGTTGCTGAGAAATGCTTCATGAGCAGGCTCACCAAGGGATGCTTAGCTGGAGAGAGGTGCCCTCATGCCAAATAAGCATCTGAGATGTGTATTTGAGAGAAGGACCCTTTCAAGAACATTCTCTTGATTTGGGAGCCTTTAGGGCTAGCTCGGTCACTGTAGATAAGTCCAAGTCATTGAAAGAAGAAAACAAAAAAACAGGTATGTTTTATTGCTTGTCAGTTTTCCCCAAGCTATTTTGACACACAGGGTGACCATTCACTGGGAACTTCTTCAAGCTCTAACTAGCTGTACATGAGTAATAAGAGCTCTTATGGTAAGTATTAACATACGTGAGTACGTAAAGGCTGTTGGCCCTCGCCAGCTTAGTCAGTGTGGTCACATCTCCCTGTTGTGGCTGCCACAGCCTGGAACAGGAATCAGTGATTCTTAATGTTTAGCAGCCTTTGCTGCTGTTTAGCCATAGAGACTGGGTGCATCACTGTGTTTGGGTTATGAATGCTATTTGAAATGTAAAAGGTTAACCACAAGGAGTTGTTCTCAGAGGAGACAGTTACATGTGGCTGTGGGCTTTTTGCATACACCACAGAAATTTGGATAGAGGGAAGGAAAGGATGTTTTTCTGTGCCTGCCTGGGTGCAACCCCCCTGACTCCAGTGCAGAGGAGGCAGCTGCACCTCAGGCTCCCCAGACAGGAGCTCTGCTTGCAGAAGGAGCATGGGGTAACCAAAGGGTGGGTAGATGCCCCCTCTGCATCCCTGAGACCTCTGTGCTCTTTGTCAGGCTTGGCTGAAGGTAGACAAGGAGTTAGAAAGCTGCCAGTGAAGATGCCAAGCAAGTGCTTTGTGATCTTCAGTCCTTTGCAGTCTCTCTAGCTTTTGTTTGTTTGTTAGCCAGTTGTAATACACAGCTCTCTAGTTCCCACTTCCTTGTAGTTATATGGCAAACAGTGGAGCAAAAATTCTGCTGTAAATACTTTGTCCAATCCTGTTGAATGTCTTCATTAATGATCAGGTTGTAGAGTCTCCCTCCTTGGAGATACTCAAAAGTTGTCTGGACATGGTCCTGGACAACCAGCTCTCATTTGCCCTACTTGAGCAGGGGATTCGACAAGATGACCTACAGAGGACCCCTACAACCTCAGCCACTGCATGACTGTGGTTTGGGGCACTGCCTTACCCTCAGCCCCCCCCCACATGCTGCTTTAGTGGCACTCATGAACTTGCATGTTACCAGAGGAAGCAAGAAATTGCTCCCTACAGAGACTCTAAAAGGGTTTTGTTTCAGCATGATGCTTCCAGTAAACTTGTATCTTACATTCCCTAATTATTTATCTATGGACACATGAATATAAGGATCCTTCCTTGAGCAAGGCCATCATTGCTTTTCCAGCAGTGTTGGTTTACTGAAGCTCTGAGGTGGTTATTGCCTGCACGAACAGCACGGTGCCACCAGCAGCACTTACCAGGTGTTTAACATTTGAGTCCAGCACCTCTGAGCTTTGGGATATGTCTCCATCTGCTTCCAGCCCCCCCATTCCTGATCCTCCCAACAAGCTACGCTTCTGAGCAGACTGACCACGAGGCACTGGGGTGGGGGGACAGGTTTAAAGGAGTTAATGTTGGTTAGTGGGGGCTGCTTAGCCCCACAGAGATGCCAGCAGAACTAAGCCCTTTTGCTGCAGTCTTATTCTCTTCCCAACAAACAGGAAGAAATTCCCAGGGTGATGTTTTAGAACAGAAGTCATTAAATAGGCCTCTAGGGATGTAAAAGGGTAACTTCCACCATGTGTTTATTTAAAAATGGATCAAGTAAATTTGGTGCTGTAAAATATACAAACTTGAAGAAATAAATATACAAACACAAGCTGGAAATCTGGGTGGCCACACTCACTATGGGGGGAACCACTGTAAAATTGCCCCTGTTCCAGGGCCCCCTCATCATTCCCTGATGTTACCATGCACTTCCTTACTCCTGCAGATGCACTGCCTGCAGAACACCTTATACACTCATCTGATGCTGGAGCTGTGATTTTCCTCTCCTGAGTCACTTGTTGACATCTTGCAGTACACATAAAATCATGTTGGCCTCTTCCCAATCTTTTCCCTGGGGGTTTTGCATGGGTTCTCATCCCCAGTTACACATCACTGCCATCCCTCTTGCAGAATCTCCCTCATCTTCACAGTCTTTCCCTCCTCACTGCCACCTCCGTCAGGATTAGAGCGCCCTTAACACAAAACTCTTTGCCATGCTCCATCAGGTGGAAAAGTGGCCACTGAGTCCTGGTCACAGGGTAAAGAAACCTGCTTGGGTTTACACCCACTACAGCAATGGCGTGGCAGATCTCAGGGCCCAGCTCACCAGCTTGTGTTACACCCACAGGGACTGATGAGTCCCAAATAACATGCTCCTCTTTCACCACAAGGATGTTGCAAAGCAGGGATACTTGGGGCAGTTTTGCCAGCAGAAACATGGCATGAGGGGAAATGGGTGAGTGTTTAACATGGAATTGTCTTCCCAGGTGATGGGCTGAGCAGTGCCAGCTGTACACTCTGCACTCCTCCAGCATCACGGATAACACTGTTGGGGAGCAGTCAGTCCTGCAGCCAGCACACACTCACCTGCTTGGCCACAGCACGCAGCTGTGTGGGAGGGGGGTCTTGTCAAACAGCACAGGGGAGGCAGGGAGGAGTGTTATTTGTGCTGGCTACAACAAACACTGGTTTTACATTTCCCAGACGCAGTCAGCTTTCCCTTTGGGGTGCCTGAAATGCTGGAATTCACCAGTTGTTTTCTTTGGACACTGGTGCGTTGTATCTGGACAGAAACTGACTCATGCTGTTGGACCAGGCTCATTCACTGGTCTGCTGCGCCAAGAAAACTTTGCCCACTACTAGGAAGTCTGCCTGCTTTATAAACAGCAGGGCTGTTTGCTCTGGTCTGTGGCCCTCTGAGGAGAGAAGGAAGGCGGCTCAGCCAGCATCACAGGGAGAGCTGGGGCAGGGCAACTTCCCAGGCTCCAACCTGATGGCTTCATCTCTGTCTCTCCCTTCTGAGGGTCCCTACTAGCTTTGAGCAGGGAAATAAAATACAGAGCATAAAATCCCAGCACCTGAGGCAAGTGCTCCTCACCCAAGGAGCTCTTTCATAGGTCAGAGAGAGAATACTCTGAATAACACATGCTGTACACAGTGCCCATGAGGTGCTTAACACATGGTGGCTGCACACAGGACCTGGGGCTGCTTTCACAGACTCAGCTGCGGAGAAGTTCCTGGGAGCAGCCTGCAGCTTTGAACCCTTCTGGGATGTCACTGTCCAGTTTGGAAATGATTTTGTAAATGGGTTTCTTCCAGGAGGGGTCAGCATCCTTGCCCGCCCTGACGGCACTGAAGAACTCCTGCAGTGTCAGACTGGCCACCTCCAGGAACCGCCCTGGCACCTGCAGCAAGATGGGCATCAGCCCATGGCACCACCGTGTCCCTGGCTCCTCCTTACCCCCACAAACCCCACCATCCCCATCCCCCAGCTCCCCTTTCTCACCTCGAAGTCATTGCCCTTATTATAGTGCATGTTGAGGGCACGGAAAAGCTCTGAGTCCCGGGAGACCTGGAGTGTGCAAGCATCCACAACACCCTCCAGCAGGGCCTGCCGGGCAAACTTCTCCACCTGGATGTAGTAAAACTCACGGAAGTTGCTGAACCACTTGATGAGCTGGGAGGTGATGCAGCGGCTGAACTGGCAGGGGAGAGATACAGGATGGGGTTACACCAGCTTGGAGCCTCCCTACACATGAGCCCCCACAAGCCCAGCCACACAATTCTGGTCTGGCCCAAACCCAACTCTGCCTCAAGGCTGCAGAAGCATCAGCTGGGACAATGACATGGGGGTATCCACAGTGCTCTCCCCACTAAGATTTGGATCCCAGCTGCCCTGCAGGTCGGGAAACACGTTTGTGATGTGCTTTAATCCCAACACCTCAATTGCAGAGAGTGAAGACCTGGCAACCCAGTTCTGCCACAACCCCGAGCACCCATTCCAGGGCAGCCCATGCTGAAATGGGTGTTGTCCCCTGGCTCCTGCCAACAAGGCAGGGGGACACGAGAGGGGCCCCTTCCTCATGGTTGCCCAGTGAGGCAGGCTATGTGCCACACTGCATGGGAGCACCAGCCCTGGGTACTGCTGTTTTACCTGCACGTCAAGGAAGTAGGTTTTCAGCAGAGTAGAGCTGGGGTAGCGGGTGAAGAAAAACATCAGCTTGGCCTTCTTCAGGTGGCCGGGGGTCAACGCCTCCTGCATCTGCCTCGGGGTCAAGGAAAGCCTGCATGCAGCAGCCCCCCAGCTCAACGTATTCCTGAGCACCAGCCCTGACAGACACATGTCTGGTGCCCATGACAATGCCTCCCCATGGCAGAGGGGGTTCATCCCTGGCTGGGCAACCACTAATTTTACCCTTCAGCATCCCTGAAGAAGCTGATGCTTCCCCATGGCACTTCACAGGCTGGTGGGAACAGGGATTTCCAGAAGACACCTGTTCATAGCATAGGATGACAGGATGGCTAATATGGCTTAAGAGCAAGTTTGGGAGCTCCTGACTTATACCCACAGCTATGCTACAGCATCTAACCAACCCTGAGGACCAGCAGTGCCTCTCCATGGCTTAGGACCCCTTTCCTGCCCACACCCTTTTAGCCCCCCATGGAACAGCAGGGACCCTGGCCTGGTGGGGACTGGCAGGGGCTGTGCCAAGTTGTGGCTCCAGAGGACAAGGGGACCACATTGCCGAGGGACCACTCTAGTTTCCCCCAAAGGATATATGGATTGAGGCAAAGGGCGCTCCATCCATTGCAGCTGGCAGCTCACTGTGGCCATCCCTGCCGACCGGCAGCAGTGCCAGACTCTCCATGTTGGCAGGGCTCAGGGGCAGGGGATGGTGCTCCTGCTGTCTCACAACTGATGACTTCAGTTTAACAGTCCCCCAGTGCAAGTTGAGGGGCTCTGGAGGACCCCTCTCCAGAGCAGATGGGCTCCCACGAGAGTCACTGCACCAGAGGCTGTGCTGGCCGTAGTCCAACAGCTGGCTCAGCAGCTGGCTGTCCTGGACAGGGGAGGTGGGATCCAATGAATAATCCATGTTGGGTATCTGGGAGGATTTTCTGACACCCTTTGAACTGAAGGAGCTAGCATGAGAGCCCAGGCTCTTCCCCAAAGCTCCAGACAGGACTTCAGCCTGGGCTGAGCCCAGCAAGCCCAGTGAATTCATGGGAGACGGCTTAGCAAGTGGCTTTCTGCATTTCCCTTCAGCAAAATACTCTCTCCTGGCATCTGGCCCCAGCACTGGGAGGCTGTGATGCTGCTGCTGAAGGTGGCTGGCTGCCTTCGGCCAGACAGTCTTCAGGACAGAGTCCACCACCTGGGACATTACCCCAGCTAGCTCATGCTTCAGGGTCTGTGAGAGGACCCTCACAGCTGAGGGCAGGCCACCTGTGTCACATTTGTCCTCATCCCCCTCCGGCCCACACACCTCCAGGATGCTCCTCCAGAGAGGCCCTTTGCATGGGTGGCTGGTGGCAGGGGCACTGTCCTTGTCCAGTCTGTCTCCAGGCTTTCCAGGAAGTAGCTGCACTTTCTCAGAATCTTCCTGGGTTTGGGCAGCATCCCCAGAGTCACAGACCTGGTAGAACTTTTCCTGAAGCTGCCTCAGCTGCTGCTCTAAAAAGCAGAGCTGCTTCTTCAGCTGCTGGCAGCCCTTGGTGTGGGAGCTGCCCTCTGCAGGAGCCACTCGTCCAGGTGCCCCTGTATCCTGCTGGGGCACCCTCGGCTTCCTCTTGTTCTCCCGGGTCATGTCACCACCCCTCTCCCTGTCATGCCTAAAAGCTGCCTCCAGGCTGGTGCCAGTTGCCTGAGGGGTTGGTGGGAGGCTCATGCCTTGGATGATGCTCTCCACCCTGGCCCGCTTGGCTCGTAGGTGCTGGTCAGAGGGCTGGTCCCCATCACCAGCACAGGGCATGGGAGCCAAGGCACGGGTCCTGGGGAAAGGCAGGGCTTGTGCTCCTTCTCCAGGAGATGCACCACACTCATCCTGAGGTAGGGCCACTGCCTGAGAGGAAGGGAAAAGGATGGTGGAATCCAGGCTCCTGCCAAACACGGGGTGGCTGAGGAGCTGTGATATCAGGGATGCACTGGAGGAAGGCAAGAGAGAGTCAGCCTGGAAATAGGGCTCTGACTTCAGCCCCTGTCTGTGCCCTGAAGTGGCACAGTTTCTGTCCTGTTCAAAGCCAGTCCTGCCATCCATTGTATCTTCTTCCTGCCTGGACACTGGAGAGCTGACCCTCAGGTGGTTGGGGATCATTTCCAGTGGCAGACTGGCAGGCTTCCCAGGTGTTTGATGTTTCAGCCTGCTAGCGGTGTGGAACTGGAGAAAGAGCAAGAAACAGGGCCTTATACAGCAGTTCTCTATGCACACGGCCAGAGATTTTTCCTCACAGATTTCCATGGCACCATCACTCCCCTGCAAAAACAATTTCACAAGGGAATGACCCAAGCAGAAACCTCCAGGCACTGCAAAACCTGAGCAGGCTGTTGGGTGTCACATCACAGCAGCAATGCCCTGGGCACTGCCACAGTTCCCACCTATCAGCCAGGCATTCATCATGCCCAGACTGCATTTCACCTGGTTTGGGCCCCGGATGTGTCTGGCAACACAAACGTGCTACACTGACAGCTGCATCCACACTAAAGGCATGTGGGGAAACTGCCCTCTGGACTTGTGGACTCACGTACAAGGGTGGTGAGCACCAGGCGGAGCCCTCTGCCACACATGCCTGGGCAAAGGTGGGTTTGGGTGCTCCTGGGTGCTGGCAGAGCACGGAACAATTGCATCCCTGGTGAAGGCATTCACAACAGGCAGCAGCCAGGCCCGGGAATGGTTGCTGCTGGCTTCTGCTGGCCCCCAGCACCCGTCAGCAGAGCACCCAGGGGATGGGTGGCAGTGCTGAGGGTGTGAGCTGGCACAAACAGGGTTGTGGAAGGGGGCACAGCGAGGGAAGAAGTGTGATGTGACCTGCTGTGAGTGGGACACACTGAGATGTTCAGGCTAACACAGCACAGGGTTCCTAAGTGCTTGGCAAAACACTGAATAAAAGGAATAGAGATGGGGATTATCAGGAAAGAGAAAAACTACTGAGCCAGCAGCCCCAGGCTTAAAATTGTCGTGCTGACTCCAGGCAGGCATCCACTCCCTCCACTCATTCACTCGCCCAGACAACTTTGCAAAAGAAGGTGTAACAGTTCATATCCTGGGCCATTACACAGTAACTATTCCTGTGGGATACTTCTTCCTCATCCGCATTAATTAGCAGTAGCTTTGCACAACTGAATTAGGACAGCTTGTGTCTTTTGCAGACATCTTTAAAGTCTGAGATTCTTATGCTATACTGAGAAAGGTCTGATCGTTTTCCACACCATCAGTCTCCTGTCCCCATGACTGTCTGCTCCATGGCAGGTCCATTAGGCAGTGTAGAAAATGGGTTTCTCCTCACTGTTTTTTAGCAGGTTGCCTTTCTTCAAATAGCCCGGTATTCCAGGCAGGTGTATGGGAGAGCTCTACCATTTGCAGAGCCCTAGTCTTTAGAAACCAAGTCTTTTCTGGATTATCTGACACCACTTGTTGCTCTCCTGTGTTGTCTCCCCACCCCTCCTGACCAATAGTGTTTCATTTTCCTAATAGTCTGCTGTGGGGGCTTCCAAACTGCTCAGTTTATCCACGGCCAGCCCAAGGCCAGGGTGCTGGCAGCTCTCAGCATCACGCCTTGCCCTTGTGTAACAATCTTTGCCATTGCCTGTAGCTGCCTCTTAGCCTGCCAGCTACATCCAAGAAAGTCATACAGGAAACACATTGCAGTCATAGATTCCATCCACCCTCGAGCCCTTATGCAACGGTATGGGCACAAGACAGCCCATCCTATTACCTCACTCGGTTCGTAACACAAACACCTTCTTTTGGCACTTGCTCACAATTTCTCACCTCCACTGTGTTTGACAGCAACGTCAGGGAGCTTACCTATCCCCTGTGCTGAGGCTTCCCAGCCCCAGGAACCTGGGCAACAGGCCTCTTGCAAGCAGATCAACTCAGAGCTGGCAAGGAGTCCTCCAGTTGCTTAAGGTTTTCGGCACCACTATCTCCTGGAGATTTGGGGCGGTGGGGGGGAGCAGAGCCTGTGGTGCCAGGCTGTGGCAGCTCGCTGTGGGTGGCTTCACTCCCCCCTCACAGCATCCCCAGCACGGCAGGGACCAGCAAACTGCTCCTGCTCTTTCCTGGCCAAGTTAGCGGATGCGTGCCTCAGTTCCTACTCTTACTACCAGCCTTCACACCAGTGCCACCTTCCAGAACACTAAAAAGCAGCCGAGGCTCTTCTTTTACCTGAAGACTGAGGAACGAAACGAAGATGCTCAGAAGAGACGGCAAGCGCGCTGTCTCCAAACCTGGAGCCGCCCCACATGGTCTCACCTCATGTGCCCCTCGGTGAGGGTTCCCCTCCAGCACTGCCGATGCCCCCCGAGCCGCCGCATCCTCCATCCCATCCCTGCCCGTCTCCAGCGGCGGTCGGGACGCGGCTCGCCCCCCGCCCCGCTCACCTGGCTGCGGCCCCGCACAGTCCCTCCGCCCGCGGCCGCTCCGCGCCTTTAAAGGGCGACTGGGCACGCCGGGGCCAGCCAACCAGCTGGGAACGGCTTTGAATATGCAGATGGGCGTCCGGCACAGGGTCCGGCATAGGGTTCGGCCGCCCCCCGCGCTCACAGCCAGCCCTCGCCGTCAGGCGGCTGCACAGCCGGCCAGGGAGCCAGGACGGCAATTCCCCCCGACAGCGGGGCCTGGAAGCCCCGTCCGGGACCCAGGGGGGCGAACTGCCCCTGGCACGGTGCAAACACACCGCGCTGACAAGTGGCGCCCCCGGCACGGGAGGGGCTCCTGCCCATCCATCTCCCGCGGAGAGTGCCCAGGCATTTCCAGCATCCCCCGCCACGGGCACGCGGACGCGTTTTGGCTGAGCAGGAGGTCTGCGGTGTAGGACACGGCCGGGAAACGGGACAACACGGGAAGAGCAGCAATGCAGCTCGTCTCGGGGTGCTTTGGGGCCAGTGCCACATCCCGCGGAGCTGGCATCCCTCCCAGCACCAGCACCAGCACCAGGGCAAACCTGGCTGCCCCGGGCCAAACCTGGCTGCCCCGGGCCAAACNAGTGGCTGATTGTCAGATGGTTCCCTTGGTGCGGGAGCCGCGGGTGGGCAGGCAGAGCCCAGGCAGACACCGCCGGGCCATCCTCTGCCTTGCCCCCCGTGCTTACCGAGCGCGGCAGGGCTTGGCGAGCCCGCTGGGTGGGCAGGAGGCCGTGGTTAAAAGCAGCTGCCATCAGGTGGTCAGTACTGTTGGGGGATATCAGCCCTCGGCAGACAGATCGCAGGGAAATCCCTGGCAGAGCACCTTTCTGGCTCGGTTGCCTTATATTAGAGCAGGCGGAACATCCTCAAAACCTCAGGGACTATTCCCTGTTGATTTTTATTCGGCCTCTTCCCTTTGAAAATGATCGCGTATTTTGAAGGCTGCAGTTTGCTGTCGATACATTATTAAACAGTGGCTAAGCGAAGGGCCGGCGCCTGACCCCGGCTCGGCTCCCGGAGATGCCGGGCTGCCAGGCAGCCCCTATGGCTGTCCAGACCCTGCAGAGCGGTGCCTTGGGTTCCCCCGCCGAGCATTTTCGGGGGCAGAGCAGGGCGGCGGTATTTGTGCCGCATGAGCCCAGCCCCGTGGCTGGCGGGGCCGGGATGGGGCCCGGGGAGCGCCGCCGGACCGTGCGCTGGGGCACCGCGCGGCGCTGCCCATCGTTACGGGTGTCCGGCATGGCAGGCAGCGCTGCCTGTCTGTGCGCGGGTGGGTGTGTGCCGCCGGCTGTCGGGAACACCCGCACCCGACCGCCCTCCACCGCTGTCACACCGCCGCTCACACCCGCCAACGCTCCCGCCCCCCCC